>CM062811.1:1186027564-1186627564 GCA_031772625.1 Pinus tabuliformis | reverse complement strand
ATGCAATGGGATACCTTCCTGCTGTTCCATTTCCTCCTCCTGCTTGGATTGTTCGGCTTCTATTTCAGAATGCTCATCTTCTGTTTCAGACTGCTCGGCTCCTTCCCCATTTTCTTCTTTAGATTGCTCAGCCTCCTCTTCATATTGCTCGGCCTCTTCTTTCTCTTCTCCTTTAGATTTCTTCACCTCTTCTTCTGGCCGTGAGGGTTTCTCATCTTCAATTTCTATTGGTCGGCTGGTGTTCTCCTGGAGCTTTTTCAGCCTCCCTCGTATTCGTGCTAATCGAACCGATTTCCTATGTTTTTCTGGCTATTCGGGTGTACTGATGGCATGCTTACGCTTTGCCGATTCCTTGCGTTTTTCTGGACGCTCGGATGTACTAGTGACATGTTTCTATTTTGATAATTCTCTGCATTTTTCTGGACGCTCTGATGTGCTGGTGGCATGCTTACATTTTGGGGATGGTGCTGTCAACCCCCCATCTATCATTGCCATTAGTTCTTCCCAGCTGCTCTGTTGCTGGGTGAGGCTGTGACTGACAATTAATCGAATTAACCCATGATGACTAACAACTGAATCTACATGCTGTGCCTTTTTTAGGCTCCGTGCAACGTCATGAAGTAAAGAATTCAAAAGTGCAGGTAAATCTACAGAGAATTTTTGTTTTAGAATAGCTAAGAGTTTCAGATGTCGTGGTCTTACCACGTCTTTTCTACCCTCACAGGTGATGTAGCTTTGCACAGTCCTTGCCAATTCTTCCTAGGGCTCTCCTAGCGTTGTTGGCAGAACTCCCTTTCCTTTAATTTCCAAGCTCTGGCCTTCATCCTGGAAGATTTCTATAATATTCTGTAATCTCTCCTTTTTTAACGTCCATACAGGTCATGTAGCTGGTAGTCCTGAGACTTCTGCGATTATGTCATTGGTGATTGTTATCTATCTCCCCCTCACTGTGGAGTAATCCTCTCGTAAATTCTACAGGAATTCAATTGCCACTGTCTCGTTAGACTCCTGCAAGCGGTTGAGATAAGTCAGCCACCCTGCTCTTTCAGGATTTCCCGGGCAGCATCAGATACTATCAACACCTACGGTTCCCTCCGGATTGCTCTTCCTCCCATGGTTTCACTGTGAATTCTCAATGGAACAACAGCTGTTCGTGCTGTTGAAACACAGAGAAGGTAATAGACGCAAGACTTGTTTGAAAAAAACAAAGTATACAACAGAAATGGCTTATGAACAACAATTCATGTAACAAAGATAAAAATAGCATGCCGTTAAGCCATGCCATACCCTAGTACACAACTTTCCCGAATAGTCAGTTGACACGTAATTGAGGGAATAATGAGGTTAACCTCCCCCCCGCAATGTGATAGGTTGTCCCAGCTGTCAAATAAAGGAGCAGCGCCCATTCTGAAACAGAGTCATAAAGGAACAACGTATAAAAATATGCCATGTTTAGAAAAACAGCAAATTTCCGAAATCGAGGCGTAGAGTTGGATCGCGTATTACGTAAGAGGCTGTTGTGATATGATGCGAGGCTGAGAGGAGAGGACATTTGTCGTACTTTATAAATCTCCTGTGGTCATTGTCAATTACTCTGCCATGATTGGTGATAATAGATTTGCATGCGCTATATAATTCAGGAAATGATATATGATTAATTACTAAGGTGTAAGAAATAGAATGGTGTTAATAACTCACCTATTGGTGTAAATAGTGTGACTTCGATACCAATAACAGTGCTCTACTGCCGACAGGTGTCCATAACCTTCGCAGAGTTGTTTATTTCACCCATGGAACCGTGATCCGCTGTGTATACTTTGGGGAATGTAATGTCAAAATGTAGGCCATCATGTTGGCTTGGTAACCAGTTGACCATAATGCCATTCACGAGGAAGAAGTGAAAAGTGGGTAGGCCGACTCATGATGAGACCTCCTGTTCCAAGGGTTGTTTATTTGATATACCTTTTGGACCATATCCCTGGTGTGGTGGCCATAGTGGGAATGCCACTTCGCTTTCATCCTCATGATCATGGTAGGCTGGCTCTTGATGAGACCCCCTATCCTGCATTTGACAACTTATAAGTCATGTTTCCTTTTTTCTTTCTTTTTCACAAAGTACCTTCCATTTTTTTAGAATCTGAACTCGGATAATCCACAATTTTCATTTTTCCTTGTCGACGTTTCGAGTCTAGACCAAGACTCATCATCAGGACTTGATTTACAAAGGAGAGAGAGAAATGTGTTGATAAATAGGGTTTGAGGATGAACTGTCAAGAATGTGAACCGACCAATTTCATGCTTGAATAAACTGGATTATTTTTAACCTTTCCAATATATATTCTATTAAGGTTCTTTTTAATTTTATTTATTATTTATTATTTATTATTTATGGAAAATTATTATAGTTATATATTAATTTTCTTTTAAGTGAATAGTTTTTGTAATAAGTTTTTTATTTATAAATGATGATTTTGTTTTAATTATTTGTAACTTTATGGTAATTATGATAATATTTTAAATTTGTTACTAGGTTTCTAAGGGATTGAATTAAAAGATTAGGATGATTTCAATGTTATAATATTTTTGTAATTTTTGATAAATTAAAGTTATTTTTAATTTTTATTTATTATGCATGAATATAATTATATTCCTTGTTTAATAAGTATTACAATTAATAAACATGTAAATAAACATACATGTTTATTATACATGAATATTCTTTTTAACAAGTTAATATGATAATAGCTTGAGCTTTTTATTATTAATTTTTATTTTCTAAATAATTTATTATAAAGATTGTTTTACTACTTGAAATATTTTATGATTTTGTTTATATTTCTTTTAATCTTTTAATATTCTTGATAATTTTGAAATATTATGATTTTTGTTTAAATTTATTAATCTTTTAATATTCTTATACTTTTGATATTTAAATTTTTTTATTAATAACTTTATTTATTATACATGAATGCAATTATTATATATTTTATTAATTGCTTGAGTTTTTTATTAATTTCTTGTTTACTTAATAATTTATCTTAATGATTTGTTTTTAACTCATTGTAATATTTTTATATCTTTGTCTATTTTTCATTTAATATATTTAATTCATGTAATATTTTAAGAGGATAATGTGTTATTACTGATTAGGCCTATAAGCTAGATAGCGTATTAAGCAAAGTTTTTAAGGGGCTTCTAAATTATATTACATTTAATCTTTTTATATTCTTATTATTTTGATATTTTAAAGTTTATTTATAATTTTATTTATTATACATGAATATACTTCTTATTATACATGCTTATTAATAGTTTGAGTTTTTTATTATTAATTTCTTGTTTCCACAATAGTTTATTATAATGATTTGTTTTTAACACATTGTAATATTTTATAATTTTTGTCTATTTTACATTTAATTTATTTAATCCATGTAAGATTTTAAGAGGATAATGTGTTATTAATGATGAGTTTATTAGGCCTATAAGCTAGATAGGTTAATATACAAAGTTTTAAAGGGAGGGGTTGATTCGATCTAAAGAAAGGAGGATAAGAAGCAAATAAGGCAAAAGGAGGGCCAAATTTACTCTATTGGGGTGAGGAGGGAGGTCCAATTCCTACTAATTTCCAAGCCTCCATCTCTGTTGAGGTTATGCGGGTGTTTTATGATCTCAAGCACCTCCCGCATAACCTCAACAGAGATGGAGGCTTGGAAATTAGTAGGAATTGGACCTCCCTCCTCACCCCCATAGAGTAAATCTGGCCATCCTTTTGCCTTCTTTGCTTCTTATCCTCCTTTCTTTAGATTGAATCAACCCCTCCCCTTAAAACTTTGTATATTAACCTATCTAGCTTATAGGCCTAATAAACTCATCATTAATAACACATTATCCTCTTAAAATCTTACATGGATTAAATAAATTAAATGCAAAATAGACAAAAATTATAAGATATTACAATGTGTTAAAAACAAATCATTATAATAAACTATTGTGGAAACAAGAAATTAATAATAAAAAACTCAAACTATTAATAAGCATGTATAATAAGAAGTATATTCATGTATAATAAATAAAATTATAAATAAACTTTAAAATATCAAAATAATAAGAATATAAAAAGATTAAATGTAGTACAAACACCTTCTTTAGAAGCCCCCTAAAAACTTTGCTTAATACGCTATCTAGCTTATAGGCCTAATCAGCAATAACACATTATCCTCTTAAAAAATATTACATGAATTAAATATATTAAATGAAAAATAGACAAAGATATAAAAATATTACAGTGAGTTAAAAACAAATCATTAAGATAAATTATTAAGTAAACAAGAAATTAATAAAAAACTCAAGCAATTAATAAAATATATAATAATTGCATTCACGTATAATAAATAAAGTTATTAATAAAAAATTTTAAATATCAAAAGTATAAGAATATTAAAAGATTAAATAAATTTAAACAAAAATCATAATATTTCAAAATTATAAGAATATTGAAAGATTAAAAGAAATATAAACAAAATCATAAAATATTTCAAGTAGTAAAACAATATTTATAATAAATTATTTAGAAAATAAAATTAATAATAAAAAACTCAAGCTATTATCATATTAACTTGTTAAAAAGAATATTCATGTATAATAAACATGTATGTTTATTTACATGTTTATTAATTGTAATACTTATTAAACAAGGAATATAATTATATTCATGCATAATAAATAAAAATTAGAACTAACTTTAATTTATCAAAAATTACAAAAATATTATAACATTGAAATCATCCTAATCTTTTAAATCAATCCCTTAGAAACCTAGTAACAAATTTAAAATATTATCATAATTACCATAAAGTTACAAATAATTAAAACAAAATCATCATTTATAAATTAAAAAACTTATTACAAAAACTATTCTCTTAAAAGAAAATTAATATATAACTATAATAATTTTCCATAAATAATAAATAATAAATAAAATTAAAAAGAACCTTAATAGAATATATATTGGAAAGGTTAAAAATAATCCAGTTTATTCAAGCATGAAACTGGTCGGTTCACATTTTTGACAGTTCATCCTCAAACCCTATTTATCAACACATTTCTCTCTCTCCTTTGTAAATCAAGTCCTGATGATGAGTCTTGGTCTAGACTCAAAACGTCGACAAGGAAAAATTAAAACTGTGGATTATCCGAGTTCAGATTCTAAAAAACCGAACCATAGAAATCTGCAATCCATTACCTTCCCTTTTTGATACACAAGGGGTGGTTCAACACTCCTTAAGAGTAGGAATGGTGGAAGAAGTCTTAACATCTCAATAGGAAGATATAAACCCTTTGTTCTTATTCCTAAATAATAATCAAAGAGGGTGAAAAAAAGGGTCGTCATGAAGATGAACAATCATAGCATAATTAGTAGAATAGTGACAGCAGAAGATGATAAATAAGTGTGTCCTTCCTTTTGTCCTCTTACCAATGCAGAGCCTTATAAAGATAGCGATTTATGATTAGCTGATTTCAGTATGTTGAGGTTTTGTATCCATTTCATAAATGCATAACTGTATTCTAAAAGACTTGAAAGAACAGGAGCAATAAGCATCCTTAATTTAGATTGGAAAAAGGGACAAGGTGCTTCATAAGGAGAGGAAAAGCATGCAAGTGGTGTTTCTTTTTGGAGAAAGGGCCAACAAGAGACCTCAAATAGCTGAAAATGCAAATGTCGTTCCTTTGAAAAAGGAACAGCATAACATTCCAATGTCGTTCCTTAAAAATATGTTGTTCTTTTGGAAAAGGAACATCAAACACACGGAAATGTCGTTCCTTTTGAAAAAGGAACAACAAAATCAGAAATATGCTATTCCTTTGGAAAAGGAACATCAAACACACAGAAATGTCGTTCCTTTTGACAAAGGAACATCAAAATAAAAAATATGTTGTTCCATTGGAAAAGGAACAGTAAACACACGGAAAAATATGTTGTTCCTTTGGAAAAGGAACAGCAAAACACACGGAAATGCCGTTCCTTTTGAAAAAGGAGCAGCAGAAATCGAAATGTTGTTCCTTTAGAAAAGGAACAGCAGAACAGGCAAATTCCGTTCCTTTGGAAAAGGAACAACACAAAATCAAGAATTTTGTTCCTTTGGAAAAGGAATAGCAAAACACACAAAAATAAAGAAAAAGATCCTAATTACAACAAGATGACGGCTGATCCATCGGAATTTGCTCTTTTTGAAAAAGGAACAGCCAGAAGAAAATGTTGTTCTTTTGAAGAAAAAAAAGAACAACAAAACATCAATTCAAAAATATGTAGAAAAAATGATTCAAAAGAAAAAAGAACTTAGGTACAAATTGTAAAAAGAAATGAATTCCTTAATGAATTATAGGTGAGGAAGACTTCTCTTCCTCCCCCAGAATCTCCATATCAGAGTCTCGGCATAGCTGCTGGCAAAAGGACTCCTGAGTGAGTGGTTTGCAATAGAGGTGAACTCGGTGGCCATTTGCCTTGAAGGCATATCCAGAACCATCAATAGTGATTAGAGTAAGGGTCCCATTGTCATGTACCTTCTGGATTTCGTATGGTCCCAACCAACAAGTCTAGAGTTTCCCAAGGAAATCCTGGAACCTGGAATCGTACAACAGAGCCCAGTCTCCCTTGTGGAAGACTTTGGTTTTAATTAGAGCATCATGTCATTTAGCTCGTTGTTGCCGGATCACGGCAGTATTTTGAAGTGCAGAGAGCCTAATTTCATCCAACTCATTGATCTGCTGCAATCAATTAATCTGTGCCTCGCTTAGATCTAAGCCAACTTCCTGTGTTGTCCGTAATGTTTGGATTTCGAATTCTATAGGGAAAATGGGTTGTTTTCCAAACACTAATTGATAAGGTGAGTAACCAGTGGTGCTTCTCCATGTTGTTTTGTAAGCCCAGAGTGCTTCAGGTAGTCTGGTAGCCTAATCACGTCTGTGGCATGCAATATTTTTTGTTAAAATTGCTTCTATTATTTTATTGCTGCTTTCTACCTGTCCATTCGCCTGTGGGTGGTATGGAGTAGTGATTTTATGCTGGACCTGATAATTTTTTAGTGTTGTAACTAATCTATTCCCAGCAAAATGTGGTCCATCGTCTGTAATTATTTCTCTTGGAAGGCCATAACTTACAAATAGATGGAACAGGAACTGTATGACAGAGTCCTCTGTAGCTCTAGGCAATGCTTCTGCTTCAACCCACTTGGTGGCATATTCTATTGCCACCAAAATATATGTTTTCTGGTTTGATGATGGGTTGATAGGTCCAACGAAATCAAGAGCCCATCACTCGAATGGTTCAATGACTAACTGTTGTTTCAGAGGCATTTCATCAGATTGAGCAGGACGTCCTGCTCGCTGGCAGCTGTCATAGGCTTGGACAAATTTCTTTGCATATTTTTGAAAATAGTGGGCCAGTAATACCCTGTCTGCAGCACCTTATGTCTAGTTCTGCGCTCAGCAAAATTTCCACCACATGGTCCATCATGATAGGCTTTTAAAATGTCAAAGATTTCATCTTCTCGAACGCATCTCCTGATATGCATGTCTGCCCCTGTGTGAAACAAATAGCCCCCGATCCACGAGAATCGAGCATGCTTCTGAACAATCTGCTTCCGCTCATTAGGGGTTAGGTGTTTTGGTAATTTACCTACTGCGAGGTAATTGGCAACATCATCATACCAGGGTATCTGAACAACAACAACAAACAGATGCTCATCCAAAAATTGATCTTCAACTGCTGCTGCATCGATTGGCTTTGGCATTCTTGAGAGAAAATCGGCTACATGGTTTTCTTTGCCAGGCCGATCCTTGATCGTGATATCAAATTCCTACAATAGAATCAGCCATCTAGTTATTTTTCCGTTTGTGATGGGCTTATTTGCTAAATATTTTATGGGAGAATGATATGTATACAAGATAACAGGATATCCAGTAATGTAATGTCTAAACTTATTGACAACATGGATTACAGCTAGGAATTCTTTTTGAGTAAGTGTAATTTAATTCAGCAGGGGATAAATTTTTACTGATGTAATAAATAGCATATGGTTTTTTATCCTCTTCCTGCCCGAGGACTGCTCCAATGGCTGTGTCTGAGGCTTCAGATGATCTTTGGAATGGCAAATCCCAATTTGGTCCTCGAAGGACTGGGGATGTGGATACGAGCTTCTTCAGATCCTTGAAAGCACGTTCACGTTTTTCTGTCCAAAGAAAATCAACGTTACCAGTTAGTGCATATAGAGGTGCAGCAATGTGAGAATAATGTTCTATAAATCGCCTATAATAACCAGAAAATCCAAGAAAATTGCGTACCTCTGTTTGAGTAGTAGGAGTGGGAATAAGCAAAAGTATTTGGATTTTGGCCGGGTCTACCTGAATGCCAACTGCTGAAACATAGTGTCCTAGGATAAGTCCTTCAGTCATCATCATATAACATTTTTCGTGGCTTAATCAAAGCCTAGTGGCAATGCAACGTTGTAGGACTTTTTCTAGGGTGTCTAATGCTAGATCAACATCATCTCCATATGGTGTAAAGTCATCCATGCATACTTCAAGTCCATCATTTATTAAATCTACAAAAATACTAAGGATAGCCCTTTGGAATGTGGCAGGAGCATTGCATAAGACAAAAGGTAGAACACGATAGGCAAATTTTCCCCAAGGACAAGTAAAAGTAGTTTTGTCTTGGTCTTCAGGGGCAATCTAAATCTGATTGTATCCACTGAAGCCATCCAGGAAAGAAAATAATTTCTTTCCTGCTAAAGTGTCTAATACTTGGTCTATGAATGGGAGAGGGAAGTGGTATTTTTGTGTTGCTTTATTTAGTTCCCTGTAATCCACACAGATTCTCCATTTCCCATTCTTTTTTGGTACCACCACAAGCCGAGAGACCCATTTATGATCAGAGATAGGATAAATAAAATTGACATCTAAAAGTTTTTGAAGTTCAGCTTTTACCACATCTTTTAGATGAGGATTAAGTCTCCTTTGAGGTTGACGAACATGTCTGGCATCCTTTTCTATATAAATGTGGTGTGTACATAATTGGGGGTCAATTCCTTTCATATCAGGGTAATCCCATGCAAATGCTTCTCTATATTTTGTTAGAAACTGGATGAGCTTCATTTCTTGTTTAGGTGTGAGGTTGGCATTAATATTTAAGGTTTTTCCTGGTTCAATTTCCACAGTTTTACTATTTGCAACAAAAGTAACAGGTATTGTTTGATCATGTGTATCTTTTAGAGGATCTTCGTCTAATTCATTATCAAACGCTGCTTCTATCATGTGACACTGTGTTCAAGATCTAGTTTGACTAATAAAATTATTAATGGCGTCATCTTCTGTTTGGTCTTTAAAATCAAGTGCCTCTTGTATAGTTAATGGAGATCTAAAGTTATCCGTAAGGTATGATACAGGGTGCTTATTAGTTTTGATTATTGTGACACTTGGCTGCGCTAGAGGATATAGAACTAAATTCTTGTTATTTGGTCCTTTGGTTATGGTCATATTTCCTTGCCAGCAACTAATGTAAGCATCGGAAGTAGTAAGCCAAGGTCTACCTAAAATCAGCGGGTGTCCATCAAGTCAGGTTTTGGGATTTATTATCAGGAAATCGGTTGGATATTCCCAGGAATCAACAGATACCATGACATCATTTAGAGTACCCTCCGGCCTAACCATAGATCGGTCAACCAATTCTAGCAAGATAGAGGTGTGTTCTACCGATGTAATGCCCAACTTTTGGCAAGTAGTGGTTGTTAAGATATTAATTGCAGCTCCTAGATCAACTAAGGCATTAGACAGGGTCTGACCATAAATTTGAACACTTACAATTGGACTCCCTGGGTCTTAATATTTAATGGGTGTTTCTTTCCCTGATAGTAAGTCAGATAAAGTGCCGACTACTTGGACTCTCAGATTATTTGTTATATTCCTCCTTGGTTTCTTTATGCACAATTCTTTGATAGTTTTTGTGAATATGGGGATGTCTTGAATGGCTTGGAGGAATGGAATTTTTATGTACAGGTTTTGTAATTCTCCCAGAATGTCAAAGTCAGGATATTGTATAGGTCGAGGTATGAATAATCGTTCTGGGAACGGAGGAGAGGATGTGGTTGCCTGATTATGAGTTTGCTATTTATTCACATCTTCTTGTTGTGACAGATGTTCTTTGGGTAACTGATCTTCAATCTGAATTGTCTTATCTCCCTCGGTTTTAATAATATGCCGAGATCTTAACTGAAGATCATTCCACTCCCTTAGATCAGCTCCTATTTCTGGTGTTTATATAATTTGGAGAGATTGGACCGGTCTGTTATTTGGATTGGGGTTGGGTTGGGCTGGGAGATGCGGTCTCAAATTAGACTGGGCATTCTGTTGTAAGGCTAGCAGTGTAGGTTGAGGGAGTGGAATAGTTCCTCCTCGCTGATGCATCGGTCTCTGCCGGTTTGTCTGTCAGGCTGAACTTTGTGAAGTAGGGGGAGTACATTGTGGAGAATATGGGTTACCTTTTCAATATGGTGGAGTATAAGGGAAATTCGGCCAACCAGATTGGCTAGCTTGATTTAGCCACGGGTTTGATGAAGGAAACGATTGTGGTGACCAGTTTGGAAACGAAGGTTGGGATTGACTTTGCCACATATTATATTGTTAAGCATTATATTGTGGAGGCTGAGAAGAAGAAGTTGGGTCTGAAAACATACCATATTGTCTCGGCTGCCACTGACAGCGCTGGTTGATCAAATACAATGATTCTGGTTCTTCTTCCTCTTCTTTATATACCGCCTTCAAACTAGGAAGTGAGGGGAAACTCTCTGTAAGGTGATCCTTTGTACAGATGGCGCATGTTTGGACTGTATCCAGTGGACACGCTTTGTGACTATGCTTTTTCCTGCATCGGGGGCAGAAGATCACCAAATTTTGTGCTGCCTCCATTTGCTTCTGTTTATTCTGCATAATATCAAGTTGTGTAGTTAGTGTCCCCAGAATATCAGTTTTAAAATTTTCCAATAAATTTCCAATTTCTACGTGTGTTACTCCTTCTGTTGAAATTTTATTATCTCTTACAAACCGATGATGTTCTGCTGGTTTTACTCTTGTTCTGCCTCTCGAGCTCCTGATACATAAATCAATAATGTCAGCAAAATTCTCTTGATAAATATCCCCTTTTCCCATGATGTTTAATGTTTCGATCCACTGTTCCTTCATGCCCCTTATTAATGCAGTTTTTAACACGTTGTCAGGTAAAGGTAGTGATGCATAAGGAGATCTTTGTAGATTTTAATGGAAATGTTCCGCATACTCCTCTAATGTTTCATTTGGTCTAGATGTCATCTGGAATATTTCGTCCTTTAGTTCTCTAGACCTGCAATAATCTTGATATTTTTTTAGGAAACATTCTTTCATTTGATCCCAGTTATTTATAACCCCGCCACCTAATCCCATAAACCATCTTAAAGCAGCCCCTTTTAATGTAGAGGGAAATAGTTTCAGTTTCTGGGGGTCGGTGGTGTAATCATATCCCCTGCACGACACATCAAATTCAAATAAAAATGCATCCAGGTCTTCCGATGTGAGACCTTGAAATGTAGGGACATGTTGAAGAGGGATTGCTTTCATAGGTGCATTTGTTGCAGAATCCACTATAGGGTATTATAATGTAGAGGTTTGAGTGTTTGGCTGATTTTGAGCCATAGGGTCGAATATATGCCAATAACCTTCTGGGATATCTAGGAGGGTTTTCCTAGGTTGACAGGGAATGGCTTTGGAAAGAATAGTTTTAATAGCACTTCCTCTATCTGGGATAATGAGAATGCCTGATGTCTGAGGAGATTGGGTTCCTTCAACAATGATTTTTGCATCACTCCCCTTGTCTGGGCTGTTTAATGGCTGATTTGTTCCAATAGGAGATCTTGGTTCCTCGGTCTCACCTGTTTCTCCTTCTCCTTCAAAAAGATTGCTGAAATTCCCTTCCTGCAATAGTTCTGGAGTAGAATTTTCAATCTCTTGAAATTCCTGCTCTTTAGTTGGACTATGCACCTCGGCAAAGGCTATAGATGGTGATCCTGTGGCCTGAAGGGAACTAGTAGGCTGTTTATAAATGATTTTCCTGGGTCCTACTGAAATTCTGCTTTCTTGTAGATTTCATCTATGAAGGTCATTCGTCCAATGGTCACTGGCCCCTTAGCTTTTTCTGGCTTGGGTGGAGGTTTGATATTTTTTTCTGGCTTTTTCTGCTTAGTCATGCACTCAAATGAACTACTAAATTCTATTCAAACAAAGCAACAACAACTCTATCAGGAAATCGGACAGAGGAGCAGGGATTTTACATGCTCCGTACGTAGGTTCTTACCTTCCATTTTTAAAATCCAACTCTTCCCTAGCAGGTCCGTACACTACTCTAAAAAAAGGACAATTGACTACACTCTTTCCCCAGCAACGACGCCAAAATGTAGAGCTATAAAAAGGGTCTCTTTCACCTCTAATTACCTCACCTTAATATGTCAATCTGGGAGCGTTTTGCTATTTCAAAGAGTGTCTTAGTATGAGGCTATCATTTTCCAGAGTAATGCTAGTAGTACAGTGTTCAGAAATACAAGAGTAAACGGATGCTTGTCTACAACTAAGCTACTCCAAAAGAATAAATCACACACTTAGAAGACTAGGCAACTTATCAGTCAAGGGTTCGGTAGCGATAACCCATCCCTTTGGAAACTGATGGAAAGGAAATTAGAAAACAGAACGTGGATCTGGGAGCCAGACAGTAAATTCCAAGGCCCACTATAGCCTTAGATCGTCTCCCACACCAAAATAACAAACACTAGCAAATGGAACAACAGATAAGAAAATGGAACGACAAATAAGAAATCGAACAACAAATCTGCAATGGAACAACAATTCTTAAATGGAACAATAGCTATGAAATAGAATCAGCAACTAAGTCTCACGAGCAATAACAAACTTAATCTACCAAATCAAATGCATTAATCATAATCAAACAACAATCTTTCACTCTTAAGGCAGATCGAACAGCACACACCAATGGAACAACATTGATTACTGATAAGTTATGGAACAACGCTTGAAAGCCATATACGCACACAGCACGCTTAAAGAGTAATCTGATCCAAATATCAATCTTAGTTAGAGGGAATATGACTGCATTTCAAAATAGAACAGCATCGTTCATCAATTCAACAATCGTAAAGAACATAACTCCCAATATAAATTTTGTAACGTGAATGAACAGATGCACAACACAAAAGCTCTGTAATGGGATAGTAACAGTATTCTGTTAAGACTAGTAATATTCAATCAACTCTGAAAGGAACAGTAATATGATGCAGAGTCAATACAATAGTTCTGTCTGTAGAAATCTTAATGAATTAAACTTAACAGAGCATGTGATGTAAAGTTATAAAGCATATCAAATTACCAAATAATGACGATAAGCAAACCATGCAGAAATCAAATCGTAATGATACAGGAGCAAGTGTCCTCCAGGGCCGGGCCCTTAGCCTCCAGGGGTACACCACTTTAGGTCAATCTAGACTCAGAGATGAAGTAATCACCAAGTTTGTATTAATGCATGAAGTAAAGTTACAGTAAACCAATTTTTATCGAGACTCAATGATCAAAGTTGTGATCTTAACAGAAATTACATAAAAGCATAATTCATGTCGAACTCTCCCCGAGCTAACAATGTTGTCCCTTTTATAAGGGTGACGGTGGAGATGTCTAAGTATAAAAATAGATAAATCAGCGATCCCTCAGGATCAAGGATCCTGAGGGATTCGCCAAGCCGTTAATCCTTAATCATCTCTTTTCCCTCCTGCACTGAGCTGGTGCCTTCACCTCCTTTTCAGGGCCGATTTTCTTTGATCTGCTTACCTTGTTTACATTCGGTTTCCTGTCAAAGGGACAACGGTTACCTCATTCTTGTCCTTTCCTTTGGAATAGCAACCCCTTGTTTTCACTCGTTCCTACATGTGGAAATGACAGTTGTCAGTGTTTTAGTCCTGCATATTAATCTCACATGTTTTATTATAATTCTTTATCGTCTTCCAAGTTCATGATGCAAAAATGTTTGCAAGTTCTACTGAAAAGTTACTGAAATGATCATCAAAAACATACCTTTTTAGTACTCCACAGCTTGAAGAAACACAATAAGGCTTTAAATTATATTTCTAATGCATGAACATACATTCATATGAGAAATTTAACTCACCGCAAAACAAAGTAAAAACAGAGTAAAGCTTGGAGAAACACAATAAGACTTTATATTATATTTCTAATGCATGAACATGCATTCATATAAGACTGGGCTCATTCATCATGTAAACTAGGGGTTTCCTAGTAACACACATATTAGTTGTTGTTTTCACGCACCCACCAAAATTTGCTCCACGCTTTTCTCAACCAACTTATGAAAATGACTTTTACATTAATATTTATCAAGACATACAACTTTACTCATTAATACATGAGAGAGCAAAAATTTTGAACCTCGATTTTCTCTACCAGCTTATGCAAATGACTTTTACATTAATATTTATCAAAACATACAACTTGACTCATTAATACATGACAAAGCAAAAATTTAAGACACATTATGGGGAATTATACAAAATGAGTGATTTTCTAAACTTGCAGAGATTGCGGCAAGTAAAGAGTTGGGCAGTGAATGTTTGCTCACACATATTTACCAAGTCTCCATTACATGCTTTAACTATATGATGTGTTGGTAAATTGTCATCTTGTACTTCTACTCAAAACTTGAGTCCTTCACAATCCAAATAAAATCACTTCAGTCCTTCACTGTGTAAACAAAATCACAACCTACAATTAAAGTGTACCACACATATGGTTGTTGTAAATCTAATTAACCATAATAATTGAAATTAATATTTCGAACATAATTTGTGTTGGAATATCTAATTCCTACTTGTCTCTAGTTGTGATTCTTTCTATTTAAGCAGTCAGTTCCTATTCTATAAGAGTTGGCTATATCTACTTGTTCCTAGTTTGGTGTGTAGTTGAGAGATTTCCTCAACCAACAGATAGTGTGTCCAAAGTAGTCTCCCTATTTTGAGACAACACTTCTTGTATATATGTAATTGTATTTGATTAATAAAATTAATCTGGATTCTCACTTTTTAACTTGGTTTCAGAGCCCTAAGGGCTTGGCCCCTCATGGGCTTGGCTAGTCATTGGGCTGAAGACACTTGGCCTGTCCTGGGTTGAGAAAAGTAAAGAGTTTGGTGTTTACTGTGTATGCAATTTTGTGTGTGCAGTTTTGGGTGTCCCAGGGCCAGTGATGGGCAATACGAAGAGCGATCTCGTGCTGCATTTTTTGGAGTCTACGATGGCCACGGAGGATGGCAGACGGTCTTGTTCTATAAAGAATGCCTCCACTGTTAAGATTTTCTATTTTATTAAATTTGGGAAAAATCTCATGTATGTGACAATAATAGGATTAGTTGCTATATTAGCTCCAGTATTTTTTGACGAGGAGTTAATGCACCCTATATTTGTTGTGAGGGAATTTATGATTAAGTTTTATGCTCCAGCTATATAGAAATGTACTCCCATAGAGGATTGTAAGAGTGTGTGTAAAGTGTGTAGAGAAAATAGGGAGAGCTGAGAGTATGTGTGAAGAATTAGAATAGTTGTAATCTCCTTTGAATAATAAGATTGTCGATGCCTCTGTTCTGGTGGACGTAGCCCAGATTGGTTGGGTGAACCACGTTAAATCTCTATGTTATGGTTTTGTGAAGTTTTTGTATGTGCGATGTATGTTTATTTTTATTTCAACTGCGCTTTGTTTAGTCTAACAAGTGGTATCGGAGCGGCGCAGCGGAAGCGTGGAGGGCCCATAACCTACAGAACTCTGGTTGTGGAGCTGGTGCATGTGACAGAACTGCTGAAGGTGGAGTCCCGGCAGTTGGCGCAGTTTCGGCAGAGACAGTCGCGCCAATTTCTAGCAGTGAACGAATTGGCGCGTTTTATTTTTGAACATAAGCATCAATTAGCACGGATTTGAGTCTGATACTCGCGCCAGAGCTCCAATATTCTGATTGGTGTGGAATCGACGGGATTAAGCACGCCAATTTTTCGTCACTTAAACAGATTTTTCTCTGGCGCGGAGCATCTGCTGTCAAAGGAGCACCAGGCAATGGATTGTGTTTTAGGTGCGGGTTTTCCGCTGTCAAGGAGCGCCCTGTAGTTTTTTTGGTAAAGCTGCCATTTTTTGTTTTTCTTTTCAAATTGAATTTACACGGTACGATAGAGGTATTTTTATTTCGAATTGGGGATTTTTTGATACAACATGGCAAAAATTCAAAGTGCTCATTTTGAGATCGATAAGTTCAATGGAAAAAATAACTTCGAAATCTGGAAAGTGAAGATGCATGATCTGCTTGTGCATCAAGGCATGGTGAAAGCACTATTGGGAAGATCGGAACAACCTTACCCCATGACAGATGATGAATGGATGAATTGGATGGAAGAGCTCTGAGCAGTTTTCAACTGTGTTTGGCAGATGATGTTTTTTTAACATCATGTCAGAGAAAACTGCTGTTGGTTTGTGGACATGACAAAATCCTTGACCAATGGGATTCTTCTGAAGCGACAATTGTACAGTCTGCGCATGAAGGAAGGTACAACTATTACTAATCATTTGAATGTCTTTAATACTCTCATGGTGCAATTAGAAAGTATAGAAGTAAAATTTGAATCAGAAGATAAAGCTATAACTTTATTGTGCTCGTTGCCCAAGTCATGGGATCATTTTGTTACTTCTATAAGTCTAAGTATATTAGGAACCCTTGAATTTGATGATATTGTTGGAGCTTTGTTGTCCTAAGAGACAAGGAAGAGGTCAAATGCCAACACCTCTACATCAGAAGCAATGATGGCTAGAGGTCGTTCTAAAGAAAGACGCTCTGGTAAGCACAGTGACTCGCGTTCAAAATCGAAAAGGAAGAAGAGTAAAGTAAAGTGATGGTTTTGTGGAAAATCGGGACATTTGAAGAAGGACTGTTGGAAGAGACAACAAGCATCCAAAGAAGACTCTTCAACAGCGAAGCAAGAAGCAAACATGACAAATACAGGTTCGGCATCCAAGACAGGTATGAGTGATGAAGTGTTATCAGTTGATTTGTCTAGTCATGATCAACATTGGCTGTTAGATTGTGGTGCATCAAATCACATGTGTATTCATAGGGAATGGTTTAAAACTTATAAACCAATCAATGATGGATTAGTTTACATGGGAAATGATGTCACATGCAATATTGTGGGAATTGAAGCTCTTCAGCTTAAAATGTTTGATGGGACAAATACAATTTTAACTGATGTACGACATGTACCTGAACTAAGGAAAATCATCATTTCATTAGGAGTACTAGACACAAATGGATATAAAACCTTTGTTCAAGGTGGAGTAATGAAAATTTATAAAGGAATTTTACTAGTAATGAAAGCAAAGAAGGTTGGAAATCTTCTTCAGTTAGAAGGAAGAATAGAGTGAGATTATGTTTCTATAGTGTCTGAAAATGATAGTAATTCTATTCGTTTATGGCATCAAAGGTTGGGCCGTATGAGTGAAAGAGGATTAAATATTTTATCTGATCGCAAGTTACTTCCTAGTCTAAAGTCTATTAAGTTAGCTTTCTGCAAACGTTGTCTGTTTGGGAAACAAAGAAAATAGAAGTTTCAAACTGGAAAACATACTAGTAAGGGAATCCTTGATTATATCCATTCTGATGTTTGGGGTCCGTCTCCTACAACCTCATATGGAGGCTCATCATATTTTATATCTTTTATTGATGATTTCTCTAGAGAAGTGTGGGTCTACATGTTAAAGAAGAAGTCTGATGTGTTTAGAATTTTCAAACAATTTAGAGCATTAGTTGAAAACATCACGGGAAGAACTATTAAATGTTTAATAACTGACAATGGTGGTGAGTTTACTTCAAAGGAATTTGATAATTATTGCAAGGAAGCTGTGATTGAAAGACATAATACCACTGTATACACTCCTTAGCAAAATGGAGTTGCTGAACGCATGAACAGGACTCTTTTAGAGAGAGCGAGAAGTATGCTGAGTAATGCCAATTTGCAGAAGGAATTGTGGACAAAAGCGGTTGCTACGACTTGCTATCTGGTAAATTGATCACCATCAACTACAATAGGTTGCAAAATTCCTCAAGAGGTATGGAAAGGTCATCCTTGTGGTTATTCTAAACTGAAAGTTTTTGGTTGTGATGCATATGCTCTAGTTCCAAAACATCAGCGTTCTAAATTAGAATCCTAAATCAAAAAGGTATATCTTTGTTGGATATGGTGATGGGACTAAGGGATACAGATTGTGGGATCCTACTACTCAGAAGATCATCATTAACAGAGATGTTAAATTTAATGAATCCTCACTTGAAAGTTCAGATGTAGATGATAAATTGAAACATGATAATGTATCTAAGCTTCAACACATTCAGTTTGAAACCAGTCCAAATATTGATGATGATCAAGATGAACATGGTTCAGATGTAAGTCATGAACAAGTTTCGGATGCAGGTCATGAACAAGTTTCAGATGTAGATCATGAACATGATTCAGATGTTGACCATGAAGAAGTTCCTACAGATAATAACCAGAAAATTGTGGAAGTACCAGAAACATCTTTAAGGAGGTGCACAAGAATTAAACATCCTCCTAGAAGGTATGATGATTATGTTACTTCAGTTGCTTTAACCGCTAGCGATGCTATGAGGAAGCTGTAGAAGGTTCTAAAAGTGAAAAGTGGAAAGAAGCTATGAAGGACGAGATGATGGCGTTACATAAGAATGACACATGGGATCTGGTTGAACTTCCTAAAGACAAAAAAACAGTGGGACGTAAATGGGTGTACAAATTGAAGAGGGTTGTTGATGGTTCGAAGGACAGGTACAAAGCAAGGCTGGTCGCAAAAGGTTTTTCTTAGAAAGTAGGCATTGATTTTCATGAGAGTTTTTCACTAGTTGTAAAAATTGTTTCAATTCGAATTGTATTAGCATTAGTTGCTTTGCTTGATTTACAATTACAGCAACGAGAAGTTAAAACTGCATTTTTACATGGAGATTTAGATGAGGAAATTTACATGGAACAACCGGAAGGGTTTGTTCAAGATCGCAACAAGAAATTTTTCTGTAGGCTCAAGAAATCATTGTATGGTCTGAAGCAGTCACCTCGACAATGGTACAAGAAGTTTGATTCTTTCATGTTGAGTCAAAATTATGTAAGAAGCGAATATGATCATTGTGTTTACTTTAAGAAATTAAGTAATGGCATGTTCATTATTTTAGTGTTGTATGTTAACGATATGCTTTTAGCAAGCAAAAGCATAACAGAGATCAACAGGTTAAAGGCTCAGATGGCTAGGACATTTGATATGAAAGATCTAGGAGTAGCAAGACAAATTTTGGGCATGGAGATTTTTAGAGACAGGGGCAATGGTAAGTTGTGGCTATCACAACAGAAGTATATTGAGAAAATACTCTTGAGGTTTGGAATGAACAATGTGAAGCCTGTTTCAGTCCCTTTAGCTTCTCGTTTTAAGCTTTCTTCAAGTTTATGTCCTAGTACAAATGAAGAAAAGGAATATATGTCTCGAGTTCCATATGCCAATGTGGTAGGTTGTTCAATGTATGCGATGGTTTGTACTCGACCAGATATTTCACATGCAGTTGGGGTTGTCAGCAGGTATATGGAAAATCCAGGAAAAGAACACTAGTCAACAGTGAAATGGGTGATTCGGTATTTGAGAGGCACAATGATTATTGTATCACTTAAAACAAAAGTAGTGAATTTGTTTACGGATATGTTGATTCCGATTTTGCAGGTGATTTGGATAAGAGAAGGTCAACTTTAGGGTATGTCTTTACTCTTGCAGGTGGAGCTATTAACTGGATGTGAAAGCTACAGAATATTGTTGCTTTATCCATTACTGAAGCAGAATACATAGTTGCTTCGCATGCTTGCAAAGAAGCGGTTTGGTTGAAAGGTTTGATTGGTGAGTTTGGTAGGTTACAGGACAACATCAAGTTATTTTGTGATAGTCAAAGTGCAATTCATTTGGCTAAGAATCCAGCCTATCATAGTAAATCAAAGCATATAAGCATATACCTATCAAGTATCATTTTATAAGACATGTTATCACTGAAAGGGGTGTTTCTCTTGAAAAGGTGCATATGAAGGAAAACTGTGCAGACATGTTCACGAAACCAGTTTTGTTAGAGAAGCTACGTTGGTGTTTGGCTTCTTTTGGCTTGCAGAAAAGATAAAAATAATAAATGAACAAGGCATCAAGATAATTGTTGTCAAGGTGGAGATTGTTGATATTTTCTGTTTTATTAAATTTGGGAAAAATCTCATGTATGTGACAACAATAGGATTAGTTGCTATATTAGCTCTAGTATTTTTTGAGGAGGAGTTAATGCATCCTATATTTGTTGTGAGGGAATTTATGATTCAATTTTATGCTCCAGCTATATAGAAATGTACTCCCGTAGAGGATTCTAAGAGTGTGTGTAAAGTGTGTAGAGAAAATAGGGAGAGCTGAGAGTATGTGTGAAGAATTAGAATTGTTGTAATCTCCTTTGAATAATAAGATTGTCGATGCCTCTGTTCTGGTGGATGTAGCCCAGATTGGTTGGGTGAACCACGTTAAATCTCTGTGTTATGGTTTTCTGAGGTTTTTATATGTGCTGTCTATGTTTATTTTTATTTCAGCTGTGTTTTGTTTAGTCTAACATCCACGAGGTTCTCACGGAGGAGTTGAATATTTTCAGTGGCAACATGCTGGACAAGACACAATGGCAGCAGCTCATGAGTGCTTGTTTTGGGAGAGTGGACGCCGAGATCTTATCTAGCGATATTGTGTGCAGAAATGACTGCACAAATGATACGGAACCTAGAAATTCTGGATCTTCTACAATATATTTTTGGATTTCAGAAAAACAATCTGAGCAATTAGCATGAACAAATTGTTCTCTTGCCTTCAAATGCACAAGCTCACTTTCGTATCCCTGAGGTGGATTTGGCAGTCGATTTTGCACGACTGAATTTGGAGGAGTAGCTAGGTTTGAATTGGATGGAGGTTTTTTTCTCCAACCATTGAAGGTGGAGGTTACAGGTATTGATTCCATTTGGAGATCGAATGAAGGCTCATTTTTTTGAGTAGATCGATATACCAGTAGTTCGCAAGATGTCGAGGGTAGAGTCGAACTGGGAGCGACTGGTCCGCTCAGCCCTTCAGAGACAGTAACGACGCAGTCAAACACCGGGCAGAATCACCAGTGGGCTTGCTAGTGCCGTCCCTTCTGCCTTGAACGCTGCCAATATTGATGCCATTCTCAAGGCTGTAGATGAAATTCAGGATGAAGATCCCAATGTTGCTCGCATTTTGTGTGAGCATGCATATTCTTTGGCATGTAGTACTATGCTTTCGGAGCAGATCTGAGGTTGAATGATAAATAATTTGAAGAAAGGCATGAAGAAAATATTGATTCACTTTGACTGTGGTGAGATTATTTTAAAATAGTCTTCTAAAGTCATCGTTGCACAAAGATAACAAAATTTGATATTTTGTCGACTTGAAAGTTTATTTTTGTTTTGCATCTTGGAATCATGAATAAAATGATTATGCCTTATTGAGCATAGCTAACTTAATTCAGGTAAAGTTATTTTTTTCGAATTTGTGACTCTAACAAATAAAGACAGGTTAAGCATGGAGTTCCAAAATTTGATGGACAAAGAAAAAGATGCCCAAGATGTGAAACGTGCAGTGACAACGATCAAATTATGATGGACAACGAGGTGAAAGTGTGAATTTGTTCGTGTTTGTGGAATAGACTCTATTATGTTGTAATGTGAATCACAGTTCTAATGTAAGCAAGTCTAGGATGTTTTATTGTGGTTTTTCTAAACTATGTACCTGGTAACTCCAGAGTTGGAGTGTGAAATGTAATCCTTGTAAGGCATGTGTATCCCCATACAATTCGTGGTAATCTAAAAACCACTAATAGTGAAGTGGGATAGAGATTCCTATAAACATGGTTTAGGATTCATCGACAAAACCCTTGGCCCAGAGTCGTTGGAGTGCCTTAGTGGCAGGTTTGTGGCCCATGGTGGCTGCAGTGCCCTAGTGGTATCTCATTTTAACATGGTATGATTTTAACATGAAGAGCCTTCGTGGCTCTCTTGAGCCTTGGTGGCTAAGTTGAGCCATGTTGGTTGAGAGCCCTTGGTGGCATGGTTGAGAGTGATCCATTAAAAGCCAGAGCATGGTTACGATAATTCGACAAAAATCTGGTTAACAATGATGGAGGGGGATTTACAGGTACAGGTACAGGTGTGCAGTTATAATAGTTGGAAAAACCATGGATGCGAAGGACGTCCTACAAGACTAGTGGTCGAATTGGTTAGTGCCCATGCATTCTGGTGGATGGTTGCTCCTTTATATGGACATCAACATATTCTTTTCGGTATACTTGACCACAACTAGATTTTGCAGATTGATATAGAGACAAGTACTCATTAAGGGGGAGTGCTGGAATGTATAATTCCTACTTGTCTCTAGTTGTGATTCTTTCTATGTAAGGAGTGAGTTCCTATTCTATAGGAGTTAGGTAAATCTACTTGTTCCTAGTTTGGTGTGTAGTTGAGAGATTTCCTCAACCAACAAATTGTGTGTCCAAAATAATCTCCCTATTTTGAGACAATTATGTAATTGTATTTGATTAATGAAAATTAATTTGTATTCTTACTTTTTAACTATTTGTTCGGTCATGAAAAGCGACATCACTACCCTGATACGTCTCTTCTTGGTTCCTTTGTGAGTATCCCCAACTTATGTAGTCATTAAAAGAGAAAGCTCATTGTTCCACGTATAATTCATAATCGTTTTAGTTTATCATTCAACTGTTACGGTGAAGAATTATACTTTGGAAGATTATAAAGTGTTGTTCTGTAGCAATATCCAGCAACCCGTAACTTTTGACTCTAGCTGAATATCAAAAAAACATGGATTCCTCCCTCTGCTGCTCTAAATCCTTTCGCTTATCCAATAGTTTTCGGGGCCACGCTCCGGATCCAAGGATACATATGCAGTTGACTATTTCTTTTAGTGTTATGTTATTTCTGTCTGCCCTGCCTTTTTACTGCAAAGTGCATGACAATGTGTGTTGTAACTAAATACCAAAGTTACCAGAACTTCGACTTGAAAAAAGATCGTTTAATACATGAAAAAATTGGAAATAAACATCTTACCAATATTTAAATATATTATTTTTTTAATATTTTAAAAATTAAAATATACAATATAATATTAAAAATCTCACAAACATCTTTAAATTCAATGGCAAATTGTGTGAATTTTTTAGTCCATCCATATGTGTTATATCATGTTTTATATAAACTGAACTTTAATTCAAATTCTACATTCAAGTGAACTTATAGATTTCCCATTCAAACTACTTTTATATTTGAAATAAAGTTATATATTAAATATATGTAATAATTTTTTAAATATATATTTATATGTTCAATTTTACTTATTTTCTAAAATAAAGCAAATTTTACTTTCTAACAATAAACAAAAAAATTCTATTATTTTCAATACCAATAATCTATTGATGTAATCAAACCAAATGCTACATTATCACAATTTAACAACAATATTTATTATTTATTACAATTTAATATTTACTCAAATTTCGAAAAAAAATTCAATTAAAAAAATAAAAAATAAAAATTATATCATAACATTTTTCTATTTAAGTTAGATGCTATATAATTAGATGAATATGGCACCCGTATATGCTGGTTATAAATTTATAATCTGCATACCATACATATACTTATCCGTTGTTTTACAAACACTATTGCCAGGTAATATCTTTTATCACCTTTATCACCTTTACTAGACATCATAAGCCATAAGTTTTTCCATAATTCATAAATTTATAACCTGCATACCCTACATATACTTATCCGGTGCTTTACAAACTATTGCCAAGTAATATCTTTTATCACCTTTACTAGGCATCATAAGCCATAAGTTTTTCCATAATTCATAAACAGTCTTTCGAAGCGATACACTTTGCAAAATCTGAGTGTATAAAAAATCAACTATCTTGACCATTCATTAATATATAACCTGCCCTCTCATGGATCCAAAGGGTTTTTACCATAGGTAACATGCCATCTAATGGATCAAAAGGGTTTTTGGAAAGCAGATGGCCACGAGAAATCTATAAATCTGATTGGAAACCTGCCAACCGTGGAAATTGAATATCCAAATCTAAGCTCATTTATGGAAGGATGTATGCCATTTAAACGGGTGACCGTACGCAATTTGATGGATGCAAAAGGGTTTATGAAAACCAGATGGGCCACGTGGAAAACTGTTGTGCCGTACTGAACTTCGAGTCCACGTATTAAATCACAAATCGAATCTAACAGCCATATTTTCGAATTTTTTCGGTTAATTTGACTGAATTTGTTAACTATATTGAATACCTGCATCGGAACAAAGCGTTTTGAGGTCTTTATTCACATATTCCTCCCGTTATCTGTAATATTTTGGATGCCTTTTCCTGCCTATTTTCTACATGCGCTTTAAAATCCTTGAAATATTCCAAGGGTCTTTGAAACATGCAAAGACACCTCTCACTTGGATTTAATAAAATAGATTCAAGTATGGTCTGACCATTCATTTTTAAATGTGAGAACATAGCTAGCATTATTTATAGATGGTTGGGAAAAGATCGAGTGATATCCGTTAATTATTTCATGGTTTATGCAAATTCCACTTATAATGAAAAGAAGTAAAATTTATACATATATGTGCACTATATTTAACAGTTTGACTAAAATATGATTCCATAACAATAAATAACAAAAAGTTAAAATAAACTAATTATTCTTGCATGTGGAGTTGGCTAAAATTAGAGAGTCAATTAACTAAGTGTTAAAAGTTGAGTGTTTCAGTGTTGAGTCAAGTCGAGTTAAGTGATAGACGACTTTTAGTGTGTGGTTGTATGTCAAGATATTTTAGGCAAGTCGCTAGTTGGAAAATGTTAAATACCCTTCACTGAGTCCATTGTAACCATCATATTTTGTGTGACCAATAGAAGAGACACATCTCGTGGATTTGTGTGTGAATTATTTGTTTTGTCTTCTCTGTCTCTCCAACAAATGATATCAGAGCAAGACGATCTAAGGAACCAGAAAGTGTGTATCAGAAGCTTGCAGAACTGCAATTTGTGATTAATAAGTTAGAACAAGAAGTGGGAAGTGTTTTTCCACTGTGTCGAACCATAATCATGAGTGTTTTAACCGATTGGCAAAGCTATCATCATCAACCACAAGCAAGCCGAAAAGATTTTGCATTCAACCTAGTGTTGTTGCCATGGTGGTTGAGAAATACACACTTTGATTAGTCAAGGGGGTCAATAGTCGAACAATCGTCTGATTCTGATTGGTGAGTCATAAACCCCGAAAGAGCTAGAGGTTTCCATCATATACTAGAAACAAGGTGATTGTTAACTAAATTCGCAATAAATAAAGTGATCATGAGTTTTAAGTACAAGAGATTTTGGTTAAGGTGGATTGGTATTTTAAGGAAAGGCGTTTACATATTTGGGAGCTTTATTTGTTTTACTAAAAACAAACTAAAAGTGGTTCTTGAAATTTAAAGCCCAAGACTGTTATGAAACCAGTTCACAAAAGATAGAAAATACAGATGAACGCCTTAGATATAAGCCTCTTCGAGGGGGCAACCTCCTTTACATTACACAAATGAACAATTCTTAGATGATACAAATGACATGACCTCCTTTCTATATATAGGATTCTATAGGGTCATAATATAATCAGAGTCGACATAACAATAATAATGTAAGGGCACAATAATAACAATAGTGGGCTTCTATGGGGCACAATAGTAACAATATGGAGACTACATGGGTACAACAATATAATAAGGTGGTTGTAATAACAACAATAAGGAGTTACACTAGTAGTATAGGGGCCTAACATGCCCCTCTCCTTCAAAAATGGTTGTCCTCAACACTTGAGTAGTTCTTGATGATTCTGTATAAAATTCTTGTCCCCCCATGTGGAATCTTCAGCACGTAAGTTCTTCCACTTGATGAGATACAATGAAATTGATCAATTTCGTAGCTGTCGGGTTCTTGTTTCTGTGACTGCTCTAGGTTCCAATATGATTTTTCCTTCCTCTTCAAGTTCTGGCAATATTGTTTGATTGTGAACTTTTGCAAATTTTGAATGAGTGGCCACACTTCTTCGTTCTTCTTCCACTCATCCCTTACTTCGTTTATCCAATATGGTTGGATAATAGAAATAGCAGAAAACAATGCTTCCACATCCTCATCGTTTCTTCAGAGTGCATCTGCAACAAAATTTTACTTCCCTTTTCTGTAGATGATGTCAAAGTCATAACCCAACATATTTGTGACCCATTTTTTTTGTCCTTCTAAAGAAAATATTTCTTCTAAAAAGTATTTAAGAGTATCATGATCCATTTTTACTTTGAAATGTCTTCCCATTGGGTAAGGTCGCCATTTCTTAAGTGCATGTAGTATTGCCAACATTTCTTTCTCATAAATAGCTTGCTTGAGATGTAGTTGTATAAATAACTAATCACCTACATCAAAACATTTTTCACTGCGATGTTTATCTACCTGTTTTTCATTCAATTCTGCACCAAAGTGGTCTTATCCTTTAAAAGTTGGAGAACTTGTTGTTGATACTCGATGTCATCTTTCACTGCTTGAACCTTTTTCTTCTTGATATGTCCTTCTATCTTTAGAGTTTGAAGAGTGGTAATTTCCTCCAATTCTTTGCAAGATATGGTCGGATTCATTTCTTGATGCTCGATGTGATCTTTCATTTCTTGAACATTTTTCTTCTTGATATGTCCTTCTATCTTGATAGTTTGAGGAGTGGTAATTCCGGCCAATGCCTTACAAGATATGGTTGGATTCATTTCTTCTTTCTCAATGTGATCTTTCACTTCTTGAACCTTTTTCTTCTTGATATGTCCTTCTATCTTAAGCATTTGAGGAGTGGTAATTCTTGCCAATTCTTTACAAGATATAGTCAGATTCATCTCTTCTTTCTCTGGGGTTGGTTCCTGGTGTATATCCTCTTCTTTTGATGTTTCTTGATCCTTTTCTTCCTCCTCTTCATACTCTATGTAAAATAATTTCTTCTCAGCACACTTATGACCTTTAATGCATTTTCTATCACAATTGTAACAAAGCCCTTTTTCTCTTTTTTCTTCCAATTGTTGTGGTATAACCTTTGTAGGTTGTGGAAGGCTAGGAGAAACAACACTTCCATATTTATAGTTGTGAGGGGTAGAATTCCTTGTTGCCATAATTTTGCTTTCCACTTTGTAACAAAGTCATTTTTCTCTTTTTTCTTCCAATTATTATGGTTTTGCTCTAAAGAATGTGTTACTCTTTGTATTCTCATAATGTGCTATAATTTTCTCTGTGAAAATTGACCACGTAACAGACTGTTTACGAGAACAAAGCCCTTTATACCATAAAAATTGATCTTGTTCTAAATATGAAGATGCAATACATACCTTTTGTAATAGTGGTACACCTTGTAGATCAAAATATTTCTATATCTGTAGTATCTAATTTACCAGATCCTTGCCATCAAACTTCCTGAACTAACTTTTTCTTGATTTTAGGAGCTCGATCTTAAAACGACTGTAACTCTGTACTTTCAGATCTTTAAGTTCTGAAATTGCGACCTACAGTCACTACTACACCAAGGGCACTTTTGAGACATTTTTTTGAGACAAAAGAAATCTTTTGTCTCAAAAAATAATTTTTTTATTTTAGTTATTTAATATTAAAAATTAATATCAATTGATTTGTCTTAAATATAAACTTTAAGACAAAAATAGGTTGAGACAAAAATATTTTAAGACAAAACAATATATTTAAGACAAATATAGTTTAAGAAAAAAATATTTTAAGACAAAAGTAGTTTGAGACAAAAATTTAAAGACAAAACTTTATATTTAAGACAAAAATAGTTTAAGACAAAAACAGTTTAAGACAAAAAAAAATTAAGACAAAATTATTTTAAGACAAAACTTTATATTTAAAACTAAAGCATTTTGAGACAAATATATTTTAAGACAAAACTTTATATTTAATACAATGACCACTTTTATATTTAATATTTATAAGAACTACTGTTGGTTTGAAGAAGTATTAAGAATGAATATATAGATATGAGAATGTGAATATTAAAAAAACTATTAAGAATGAATATATAGAGATGAGAAGGTGAATATTAAAATACACTAGAAATAAAGAAAAAAATGATTTAAAAGAAGAAATATGAAGAAGAAATCATTAGGCATATATTAGTAATTAACATATTTGTAATGATAATGAATCTTGAAAAGAAAGAGGTATACCTGTTGCTTAAGAGACGCATTTCTAACATTTATGGCCATAAAGAAAAGTGTAATGATCATGATGTTAAGGGAGTAATTTAAGCTTTTGAAATTTTGTTTATGTAACCTTTGAAGTTAGCCATGGGGCCTCTTCCTAGTAGTGTTGGAGGATTCGATGTAAGAGGCAAGCAACTTGGTGTATGTTAATCTCTAGGAAGGTAGTTAAGTATACTTGTTACTCATAAGTTATGAGTGTCTCGAGAGATCTAAGTGAATCTTTGAAGAAATAAAATAATATCTTTGATATCACAATAAGGTGGCGCATTTGAATACAAAAATACCAACATTTAGATATGGCATATGAATTTTTCTCTAGGAAGGTGGTGATATATCTCAATGTAAGTTAGGTATGATCAAACTCTAAGAATAAGAATTATAGACAATCCCCTTCCCAATCGTGAATCATGAAGCTCATCTCATGGAACATCAGAGGGCTCAACAGCCCGGGGAAGGGATGATTAATAAGGAACATGCTACAACAGGAAAAGCCTCAAATTCTCTTCTTGCCGGAGACCAAGTGTAATTCCACAATGTTGGATCAGATCCTTGCTAAATCATGGTCAGGAAGCAAAGAAGTGGCGGTGGAAGCCATGGGAGCCTCAGGAGGGCTAGCCATCGTTTGGGATGATAGAGCTATAACACTTACCAACATACATGCCAGTAAGCACTTTATTTAGGCCAAGTTTCATTTAACAGGGACAATGTTCATGGACACTTAACTAATGTCTACTTGCCCCAGGAGGCAACAAACAAAGTAGACATATTGAACACCCTAACTCAGATCAAATCAGAAAGATCCCACCCACTTTGGATCACAGGAGGGGACTTCAACATGACTACAAGATTGGAGGAAAAAAGAGGAGGACGGATCAAGCTGGACTGTGAAAGCACGCACTTCAAAAACTACATTCGTAACAACAGGCTTATAGATAAGGAATTCAATAATGGTGTTTATACTTGGAACAACAAGCGTGCAGATGCCAACCAAATTGCATCTCGATTAGACAGATTCCTGATCTCTGATAACACAATACATCTTGGCAGGGATCTCTTGGCCTCTATATTGCCACTCTCTGGCTCGTACCATTGGCCTATTAGGCTTCAGTGGCAAAGACTGGGAAACAATGTTCGCAGGCCCTTTCGCTTTAAAGCCTTTTGGCTGAATCACCCCGATTTTCATAACCTGATAACAGAGACATGGAAAAATTTCACACCACCAAAAGGCGCAAAAATGTACAACCTCCAACAAAAGCTAAAACATATCAAGGAAAAAATAAAATAGTGGAATCACTTTACCTTCGGAAATATCTTTCAGGCGCAAAACACTCTTGAACAATAAATGTAAAAATTACAACAGAGAATCATAGCTGAAGGCAGATCCGAAACCATAGCAGAACAGGAACGTCAACTACAATGCAGATCTCAGAAAGAGCAAGACAGGTAGAGATTATTTGGAGACAAAAATCGAGGATCCGATGGCTTAAAGAGGGCAAACGCAATACAAATTTCTTCCACCATACCACTATCCAATGGAGAATGCACAACAGCATTACTCTTCTCCAAAATCGACAAGGGGAACATCTAGAGAAGCATGAAGATATAGAACAGGAACTCCTCATCCACTTTCGGAGGTTGCATCAAGAAATGGAGACTGATCGGCTGCTAGCTATAGAGAATATCATCGAGATTATTCCTAATATCGTAACTGAGGAACACAATCAAATACTCCTCAGGCCTATTTCTTTATGGGAAGTGGAGACAACTATGCGACAACTCAAAGTTGGGAAAGCACCCAGACCAGACGGCTTCACTTCGGACTTCTTTCACAACTTCTGGGATCTAATCAACAAGGAAGTCTGGCAAGTAGTCGAGGAGTCCAGAGTTAACAGATGGATGCTTCCATCCTTGAATGCCACCTTCATCGCCCTCATCCCTAAGGAGGAGAACAACCAGACTCCAGACGAATTCTGACCTATTGCACTATGCAATGTATTGTATAAAATTGTCTCCAAAGTGATCGCCACATGCCTCAAGCCCCTGCTTCCTCTTCTTATATCACCGGAGCAATCAAGTTACGTGGAAGGAAGGAAAATCACTGATGGCATAATTCTCACTCATGAAATCATTCACTCCCTAAAGAAAACCAAAAAGGCAGGTATGCTCCTAAAATCGACCTCTCAAAAGATTTCGATACTTTAAGCTAGAAATATATTCAAAAAATACTACTAGACTTTGTCTTTACCCCCCCTTGGGTAAGATGGATTATGAGTCTCATCACTTCTACCTTTTTCTCAATTCTTGTCAAAGAGACCCCCTCCACCCCCTTCCACCCGTCCAGAGGTATCCGACAAAGGGACCCTCTCTCACCCTTTCTATTTGTTATTATGGCGGAAGGTCTTGGACGTTACATCAAAGATGCCCTTCAAAACTAGCAATTACGTGGCCTTTCTTTCCAGAATACCCTTGCTTTCACCCACCAATGATTTGTGGATGACAATATGTTATTTGGTCATCCTTCGGTCCAGGAAGCCCGTAAGATAAAATCAATTTTATCTGACTTTTCGGATGCCTCTGGCACTTGCATTAACAAATAAAAATATCAAGTCTTCTTCTTTCACACACCTCCCATCACTCAAGCCTCCATAGCAAGAATTTTGGGCTTCTCAATTGCATCTCTGCCCTACAAATACCTGGGAGCTCCAATGACAGCCTCTGCCTTAAAGCACTCATCCTAGAAAATTCTCCTAGAAAAATTGGAAGCCCATATCTCTTCATGGACCTTCAGAGCTCTCAATATGGCGAGTCACCTAGTTCTAATCAAGGCAGTGCTACAATCTATGCCGCTCTACCTCTTCACGGTCCTGGCAGCACCCAAATGGGTTCTTAAAGCAATCAAAAATCTTCAACGGTATTTTTTATGGGGGAATACGAAACAAAAAAGAAAATGGGCTCTGGTAAAGTGGGAAATAGTTTGTCACCTAAAATCCTCTGGAGGCACTGGATTACAGGATCCTCAGCACAGAAACGAGGTTATGGTAGCGCACATCTGGTGGAGATGGCTCTCGAACCCATATACTCCTTAGGCAATCCTCTGGACAGCTAAGTATGCTCATAATAGACCAGTGGATGATTTAATTCGGCTCAAAGAAGTTGGCACAAGCTCTCTAATTTGGAATGTTGCTAAACAAAATAAAGATCTAATCCAACAACACATTTTTTGGGAAATCAGTAATGGATATAATGCGAGGTTTTGGGAGGACTCCTGGCAGCAAAGACTAAAATTGAAGGACCTACTCACGCCCCACGAGCTTCAAGATTGGGTAGAGCAACCGACGATCAAAGTAAATCAAATTTGGGAGGAAGTTTACAACCAAGGTTGTAGGCAATGGTTATGCTCGAACCTCATTCTTAGGCAAGCCACGCAATCCATTAAAGATAGCTTGGATACGGAACTCTCAAACAGGAAAATTCGCCAATCAGATAAGAAAGACATCATCAGATGGGGTTATGAAACAAGAGATACCTTCACTTCCTGGGAAGCATATCATATAATACTAAGGGACCATACTATCAAGGATAGCCTCTGACACAAAGTTTGGGAACCACCAATTTGGCCAAAAATCTCCACCTTTCTCTGGTTGTTGTACCAAAATAGAATCCTTACTTGGGATAATCTAAGGAAATTGAGTTTTCATAGACCTTACATCTGTCCAAATTGTAAACAGGCAGAAGAAACTAAGGAACATCTCCTAAACTCATGTCTGTTAGCAACCCGACTTTGGGAGAAGGCTAGCTTCAGATGTCAAAGAGATGGATGAAATAAGGAGGATTTAACCAGTGCTATTCATTCTTAGGCACCTCACCCTTATAAAAGTAAAATCTTAAACACCTTATGGAAGCTAATATCAAGTTTCCTCATGTGGACAATCTGGAAAGAGAGAAATAGCCACATCTTCAAAGACCATTCCTCTCCCATAGAAGTTCTATGGCTCAATATATGTCAAAACATATGAGAAACCTTGATGCTCCAAACGTGGCTTGATGATCATTTCCCATCCACACCACAGAAACAAAATATATGGCTGAAATGGAACCTTCAGTGGAACCATGAGCAGGTACACCTAAGGAAAATTCCTCCCTCTGGAGATACACCTGACAAATGGACTCTAGGCCCACCACACATGGTACTGCTCAACTTTGATGGAGCATCAAATGGAAATCTAGGTAAAGTAGGATTTGGGGGAATATTTAGAAATCACAAGGGCAATGTTCTCCAAACATTCATGGGGTCAATAGGTTGGGATACAAACAACTCAGCCGAATTAGAAGGAATTTGGCAAGGACTTCTCTTGGCTCAAAACAATAGATTCTTCCCACTCATAATTGAAGGGGATTCTCAGATCTTAATTAACATGATCAACCAGATCTTACAGGGAACTCCAGCACATAAAGTGGGTAGCAGTTGGAGATTGGCGTAAATGCTGGAACAGATTGAACAGTGACAACTCATTCATAGAGAAGTTACCATCAGGCACACTCGTCGGAATGGTAGCAAAGTAGCAAACCTCCTAGCAAACATTGGCATTGAAAGTGGTAATACTCTTCATGTAGGAGCTCTTAGCACTATAGCCAATACTCATCAATTGTAGGATTTCAATGATCTAGTGCAAAATGAAAGGGAAAATGCAAAGGAAACGCACCCGGATGTGGGTGTCAACAACAAAATTTAAATGACAAGACAGATTGTCGGCGGGTTGGGAAGCCATCTGGCTAAGTGCTTCGTCTTGAGAGCTCACCATAGATGGATTAAAAACACCTTGCAGGTGACATTTATTGACTCCGAAAGTTGTGACGAGCTCACCTCCTTCAACACCATTGCCCCTGCAAACCGTTTTGTTACTCCTCCCCTTCTCCATGGCATTTGTCCTCCGCAAGCGGCTGAACCGTGTTTCAGAACTGCTACAGGAAGTCGCTGCCTAATTCTCCCTTGTCATAATTTTAGTAATGGTTTTCATTTCTCACATTCCTGTCATTGTCTTCTTGATTGTGGTTCACCCACCCCTACTCCCGCTCATCGTCACCTTCATTCCAATTCTTCCGCTGTCAATTCAACCATGGCTTGCCTCAGGCACCGCATGCGCAGTAGGCATGGAGGTTCACATGGAGGTTTTAACCGCTCGCAAGCTTCTACCCGTTCCACCTCTGACTCCCCAGACTCAACTACTGAATTTCCCAACTCACTCATTAACCCCACTCATAGCTACCCGAATACCAAAAGTGGGAGAGGTTGGAGGGACAATGTTGTCCACACTGTGGATCTCCCACTCCCTCCTCTTTTTGGCCCTCACTGCACACAATTTCATTTTTGCAGTTCACTAAACGGGCCTACAATCACTGCTACCATCACAATTTCATTCAAGGAAGAGTCTACGAAACAAGCTACTCTGTCCAGTCATGGGAACGAGCAGAACAAGGAAGAGACAGGTAGTCATGGGATCAGCAACAAGAAGCAAGGTGAAAGAAGTAAGGCTATGCATGACAAAGATAAAGCTGGGGACGTTGGTAAGCGACAGATCAATATTGAAGGCACTGTAGATTATCCAACTGTTCAAGGTTGCAGCGCGTCTGAAGAGGATGACGATTGGTATCAGTTTGCCTACCAGATTGAGGAAGAGTCAGCTCTGGAGGAACCACCAGCCTAACATGTGGCCTCATGCAAAGGTCTCCAGCTCCCAGGTGGATTCGTCTCGCTTTTTGTGGTTTTTGGTCTCTCACAAAGGTGCTTGAATTCCAGGCAGATATGTTTCTATGATTCGTGGTTTTATGGTCTGGATGTGTTTTGTCTTCATTCCAAGTGTCTTGAATTCTCTGGTTGACTCTCTACTAGGTGGAAATGGCATACTATTACTTGGTTATGTCCCTATCTTTTTGGTTCAGGATTGCATTCCTCTTTGTTCATTTTGGAAAACCAAGGTCTACTTTGAAATAGTTATTCTGGTTCAATGACTGGTTTCCCCCATAACAGGGGCAGTCTTCAAAGCCTCCTGGACTGGTTTCCCCTCTGTTGGGGCAGTCCAATACCAACAGTTGCATTTTGTTATGATGACTGATGCTTAACATCTCTGAGATTAGGTTTCTTTGTAACTTTTTTTGTATTATATTAATGGATCAGTACTACTTAGAAAAAAAAAACCTATGTTTAATACAATTAACAATTAAGACACAAACATATCAATTTAAGATGATATTATCTAATTACAACTGAAAAATTGATTGTGATAGTGCACCCTAAGTCGGCCAGCTTGTAGACAGCTATTGTATTGTGCCTATACCGAGGTTGTTATTTTACTTACCATTCATGTTATCTTATATAAAGACAACAATTTGTTGGGATCTTTGTTTTGTGGGGGTAGTCGACTAAGAAGAACGCGACAAGTTTTACTGACAAGATTTCTCGGACATCAATTCCTCTTCTGTCCCTTTCATATATGCTGATACGATTAGAGACAACTCGTGTATTGTTGCATTTGGCACTACTACACGGAGGGGGACATTAAGATAATTTTTTGAGAGAAAATAAATATTTTGTCTTCAAAATTTCAATATGAGGCGATAGTAAAAAAAGGTAAAGGTAAAGGATTAGGGGTCTGGCTACTAGCATTCGCTGAGTGATTGGTTTACCATGGTTGTGAAGTGATATTCAACAAAGGAAAATCATTCTTGAGACACATAGCCACGGGCCAGGTGAAGCAGATCGGGGATCATCTGAAGAACCTATATAGACTAGATGTGGAAGAATGTGCTACATTAAGCACTAAGGCGGAGAAAGTGAAGGTCGCGATGTTGATGAACTTTGGCACAAAATACTTGGTCATTTGTATCATGGTACCTCGAATATTATAAAACAAATAACCACTCGCCTCTCTAAAGGAGCACTTAAGCAATAGGATATATGCAAAGGATGTACATTACAAAAGTACATAAAATCCACATTCCATGATCAGGACAACAAAGCACATGCAATCCTAGAAAGGATCCACTATGATGTTTATGGACCTTTCTTGACAACCTACACTGTCAGACACAAATATTTTGTCACTTCTATTGATGACTTCTCACGGAAGTGTTGGATCTTCTTCACGTGGAATAAAGATAAGACATTGTCTGAGTTCGTAAAATTCAAGACACTAGTTGAAAACTAAGCTAGCAAGAAGGTGAAGGCTCTGTTGTAGAGGCTGCAACACCCTCCAAAATTTTGGCCTACACTTAAATTTTAGAGCCTACTATGGATTTTGTGATCAATCATTCCTTAGTCACTTATTGGTAAGTTGATAATCTCAAGCTCCCCTTTTCGATCTTAAGAGTCGTTTATGCTTTTATCTTTACATAGAATGTGTCATCTTTGGGCATGGGGGTAATCGCTTGTCATGCAAAGGGAGGTTTGTTTTGCTTCAAGGGGAAATATTTATGAGAATGATACATGTTTAACACTCATTTCACACATTCTTACACAAGTGTCGCCTTTATCCTCTCGAAGTCTATAATCAAAGCCACACTTGCCGTAAGCTGCCACAAAGGTTGTTGCATTAAGTGAAGTATGTGTTATATGTTCTGGATGGTCTATGTTGTATCGATAAGTTTTCAAGTGTGTGATCATAGTGAAGTTTTATCACTATTCACATAAGTTCCACTGATCCCACACTTAGCTAAATTTCAGAGTTTCCTTAGCAACCTAGCCTCATCCAACTTTCCTGAACTACATACTTCACATATGTAACCCTCAAGCTTTTCCATTGCTTGTTCGAATAGTTCAATGCGCAGAAATCCCAACCTCCCTTACCATTCAAAAATGCACAGTGGTTTCCTCCAGTGTCCTTCCCTCAGTGGGAACCCACTGTCTGCAAAAACTGTCTCCAAATGATGAAAAATGATTTTGGGGTAAGGACAAAACCCCTTTCATATCAATATTCAACCCTGAAACCTATGGGTTTTGGCCCACAAACTTATTAGAAGAATTATTCGTGGCCTTAGCCTTTAAAAACCAGGACCATACGACTTAGTCGATTTTTCTTTATAAATCGCGACCACAACACTTTATTGGAAATACACAGGAATACATGGGAAAGTACACAGTCGAAAGCATGGCCAGACTTCAAAAAGAATGAACCCGCATTCATAAATCGTCGGGTCCCCACATCTGGTCCATTGGCGTCCCGCTGTGCTCTCCATTCACCGATCTTTGCCGTCCATTACTTTCTCGGATCCAACGGTCAACATTCACTCTGAATATTCAAACTGGTGCATCAATCATCCACCGTCGATCTGCACTTAGTGGATCCGATGGTCCACATCGATTTCAGGTGGACAAATAGCACGAGGATTAACCGCATGATAAAGCGGTTTCCTCTCTCCTCCTTGCTTCTACGTGTCAATCACTAAGTGGAATCAGGTTCTCACCCTTCAATATCACTTACCACTTTTTGCTCACCCAAAATACCACTTCCACTATTTTGAAACCCCTTTTTTTCACGAAATAACTTTCGTGCTCTTCCACCGTGTGATGACCATCGATCTTTTCCATCGGATGGTTCTGATGGTTCCTTCAGGTTCCTCTGTATTTTGATCTATACCATTGATCTCTGAGATCCAACTGATCCTGTGCATTCTCTCATTCGCCCGCCATTTGATGGATTCTGCGCTTAAAACACAGTTCTGCCACCAATTCTGTCTACACACGACACACCATATATAACAATATTTTCGTTAATCAATGGATCACCATCGATCATTATAGTGATCGATGGTCGATCAACAATCTTGTAACACAGGAATTAAGCCATCATCACATATATATACAGATAACACAAAAAGGCATTATTACATATACACACACTGAAATCCACACAATATCAACAGTGAACACACTTTATATTATACATGATATGATTACAGATCTAAGGCATTTCAGCCTTGGGAGAAAATTCCCCTTCAACTGCATTTTGATCATTCTGTTCTCAGAAATTTAATTTATTCTCACTCTTTCCTATTGAACACGCAGGTTCATCATTTATAAACACATTGGATCGGATCACTGAAAGGATCCAATCAAATCCTCTCCATGAATCACTCAACTGTCCCTAATTATCTCTACATGCATACATACATATGGCAGATTACATTAAATAATTCTTCTAGAGTCTTTATACATTCTATCAAACTAGCTTTATTTTAATAGAAATGTCCCATGTTTACTCCGATGGTCCACGTCGTTCTCCTTGCTCCACTTTGGATTCCTTGTTTGATTAAGAGTGTCAAATGCTCCTGCATTAGGCTCAAGGATGTCATGTTTGTTTTAGGCCTAAAGAAAAGTCTCATCTCTATTGCAATTTTGGAAGACCATGGTTGTGAAGTGATATTAATCAAAGGAAAAGCGTTCCTAAGACACATAGCCATGGGACAGGTGAAGCAGATCAGGGTTCGTGTGAAGAACCTATATAATCTAGATGTGGAAGACTATGTTGCATTAGGCACTAAGGTGGAGAAAGTGCAGGTCGCGATGTCTATAAAATTTGGCACAAAATGCTTGGCTATTTGCATCCTGGCACCTCGAATATTATACAACAAATAACCACTAGCCTCCCTAAAGGAGCACTTAAGTAGTAGGATCTATGTGTAGGTTTTAATCTCATACAAAAATTACCTGCATACAAATTCTAAAACACAGAAAATAAAAATTGCGAGAGCATAATACATAAAACACATATACACAGAGATTTTCCCCTTGATCCCGAAATCGGGACTACTAGCTTGATTTTTTCATTATGTTCCTTTCAATGTTATAATTCATATTTCTACATTCCAAAGCATCCAATACCATGGACCGAAAACCATCACGTCTAATACCATGGACCGAAAAGCATCACGTCCAAGAACATTTGCGAAAATCATGCACAAAACCATAGGTGGGTCCGCCCATCCTAACATAGGGTCCAAAACCAAAATTTTCCGGGGCGCTGCCCCGGACCCCATCAAGTGGGGTTACAGGTATGCCTCAAACCCCCCGTGACTCCCCCCCCCATTACACAATCGGTGCAACGAAGGCGGGCTCCTCCCTCCCTCTAACCCCTCGGTTAACTGCGTGGGCTAGTAATGGAAAGAATATAACACAACCCAATAGTATGCAAAGGATGTACAGTGAGAAAGTACATAAAATCCACATTCCATGATCCTGACAACAAAGCACATGCAGTCCTAGAAAGGATCCACTGTCATGTTTATGGACCTTTCTCGACAACCTCCACTGCCATATACAAATATTATGTCATTTTTATTGATGACTTCTCACGGAAGTGTTGGATCTTCTTCATGTGGAAGAAAGATAACACATTATCCAAGTTCGTATAATTCAAGGCACTGGTTAAAAAAGAAGTTAGCAAGAAGGTGAAGGCTCTATTGTAGCAACTGCAACACCCTCTAAAATTTTGGCCAGCACTTAAATATCGGAACCTACTATGGATATTGTGATCGATTGTTTCTTAGTCAGTTATTGGTAAGTTTATGATCTCAAGCTCCCCTTTCCGATCTTAAGAGTCGTTCATGCTTTTATATTTACATAGAATGTGTCATCTTTGGGCATGGGAGTTATCACTTGTCATGCAAAGGGAGGTTTGCTTTTCTTCAAGGGGAAATATTTATGAGAATGGCTTTTCCTCACCACATAGATGTGTTTCACACTCATTTCACACACCCTTACACAAGTGTTACCTGTATCCTCCCAAAGTCTATCATCAGAGTCACACTTATCGTAAGCTGCCACAAAGGTTGTTGCATTAAGAGAAGTGTGTGTTATATGTTCTGGATGGTCTATGTTGTATCTCTAAGTTTTCAAGTGTGTGATTATAGTCAAGTTTTATCACTGTTCACATCAGTTTCATTAATCCCACACTTCGCCAAATTTTGGAGTTTCCTTAGCAACCTAGCCTCATCCAACTTTCTTGAAGTCTATACTTCACATATGTAGCCCTCAAGACTTTCCCTTGCCTGTTGAAACTGTGAAATGTGCATAAATTCCAACCTCCCTTAGCACTCAAAACTGCAAAGTGATTTCCTCCAATCTCCTTCCTTCAGCTGGAACCCACTGTCTCAAGAAATTGTGTAGTTTTGTCCCTTGACTACCCAGTCAACTCCCTCTCATCTTCCTTGTCACGTTTTCTAGGACTTCCGTATCCAACAAGAAATTTGGGATATGAATTCCATCAAGGTAGAAAATCAAGGGGTTTTCAAGTCATTTTTTTAGGGTTGCCACTAGCATAGTCTCACAATATGATCCACCCAGTCCCTAAATTGGGGTCTAGTGCTATTTCAATTAATTATTAGATGATCATGGTGGGCCATAATTCCAAGTTAAATGTTATGACTCTTCATAGGATATTATTGGAGATACTTGAGGAGACACCTCTTTGGCTAAAGGGTTAAAGATTTTGACTTCAATATCGAACCATCAACCATATCCTCAACATTTTTCCCATTAACCATATCCTCAACATATCGAACCAACAACCAAGAAGATAACTGAGGTGAAGCATGGGCATCCTCTACCTCCCACGTTGTTCAGCATATATATAAATCTATGAATGCCTCTACACTTCACCAATTTTGCATCAATAAAATTTTGGGTTGCCCCACTATCCACCAAGATGGATACACATTGTCCCTGCAATGTGCCTCTGATTCCCAAAATTGCAAAATTGGGATTTTCCATGTCAAAATTTTAATTTGAGACTGACCATGCATTAGAAGGCAATTAATACATTATTAAGACATTAAAAATGAATAATTGACACAATACCAAATACAATACATGCATTGATTTTTATCTCACAAGGTATTTAGACACAAATTGAGCAAGTTCACACGAAGAGAGAAAGGAAATATCATGATACATTGTTCAATTTGTAATCAAGAGCATTATATTGGATAAGGGAGAAGTAACATTTAGTATCTTTCTCATATACAAAGGAAAAATTACGAAGCAATGTAAAATGCCTTTCGTGAAGCAATGTTGTTGTAAAGGGTGGGGATTTTGGGTAGAGGGTTATAGGTTTTGGAGGTATTAAAATAAGTATTTGGTAAAAGTAGGGGATATGTACTAAACTAGGCATGAAGTAGTATTGACTATTTGGTAATAGAAAGAAAAAGGTATTCTAAATCGTGAACACACTAATGGTTGTTTATCTCACCACTTGAAAGGATGTTATGAGTTCAATGAACCACATGAGGGAGAAGATTATACGCTAGTAGTAATTTTTTGCAATGTTCCAAATCAGATGTGAATGGAGAGGACTTTGCAAAGGTTTTTTTGCAAGGGTCAAGGGTTTCTAGGTTTTGATAGTTGATCAAAATGGTGGAATGAGGGCGCGTTATCCAATGCAATGTGATCAGAGGAGGTGGATTCAGTTGTATGTTTGGATGTCATGAAGATGCTAAAGGTTGTGAGGTTCGTTCTGGCAGGTGGAAAGGACAATGGCAATTGTTCTTTGCCAAGGAAGAGTAGATTAGACTCCTCTTCTTTGGCAAGATATATACACAACAAGGGGTAACTAACAAATTCATTTACGGATTTTGACATCATTGTCGATGACATTTATTGTGAATGGGTTTTCATGTTGGTTAGCTAGTGTTGGGGCATAATATGATGGAGACAATCAGGAAATCTACTTTCACTACAAAAAAGGGGCAAACAAGAAGTTAATTTTTTTTGCAAGGAAATTATGAATACATTATCACATTAGTTTAGTGGCTGTCATTTATTAATATGATCATGGTGGGTCATACTTTCTAAGCTAAATGCTATGACTCTTCATAGGATATTTTTAGAGATACTAGAGTAGAGACCTCTTTGGCTCAAGGGTTCAGGAAGGATTTTGACTTCAATATCAAACCATCAACTATATCTTCAACACTTGTGCCATCATGGAGGAGGGCAGACATTTCTCTTCAAAATTATTCCTCTACTTTGTAGATTTTTCGAAGTTGTTTGATGTTATCTTTAGGGAGGCATTGTTTCATGGATGAAATTTGCATTTCAAAGATTTTGTTTACTTTTACTATATGTCTACTAGTTTCTTTAGGAATTTTTTCTTCTTCCTTGTTCCCATTTAATGTGGGAAAGTCTCCGCTTTAAAATGCCCTAATACTGTTTTGCAGTTACCGAAATCCACTTCCTTGTTGTGTTTGCTGAGGCAATTTTGACTTGGCCCAAATGATTTGTTTCCACAAAATATGAGATTTCCTTGCCATTTTTAACATTTAATATTGATTTGTTTTCCATTTTTGGATGAGGCCACTCACTAAATATCCTCAATGAAAATAATGCATGAACCTTGATGTAGCCCTAAAAGAACAATCCCTCGTTCATCCGTAAAAATCGTCGAATTTCACTTCGAACAAAACAAAATATGCTCAATACTAAACTACCCACATAAATGGTATTGAGATTTAATAAATTTTACTCGAAGTCTAAGTTTTCGATTCCTTCTCAAGTCGAAAAAACCACTGGTGGTATCGAGTTGGTAAAAGAAAGTAGGATCTATTATCCAAAATCCTAGCTTAGTGCCCTGAATCCCTAATGTGGCTGATACTTTGATTAATTGAGCTGATGTATTGATCCTTTGTCTCATGGCAGCTGTGACAAATCGATTTATTGATTTAGCTGATCTAATCTCAAGGTTAACTGAGGTAGCCGAATTTGAATCCATGATCCATTTGCCGTTTGTAGAAAAACCACGAGTTCACTGAAACCATCAAGAGAACATGGACAATTCTTCATGTTCTTCCACTCCAACATAATTATATTATCAACATTATAAGACATATAAAATATGTATCAATTTGTACCAGGCAAATCTACTTGAAAGGATCATAACCTATAAGCTCGACCATGATGTCTTACTCCAATAACGTCAATATAATTAAACAAGTGACCTTTTAATAGAAAAGATTTTTTAACAATGGGAACTCAACTAACTAGGTTGACCCTTAAGACTATGTATTTGTACCATTCACTTTGAAATTTGAGAAAAATAATTTTAAATTTATAAAATTACTAGCATTATAAATGAAATATTTATAATAAACTCATTTTTGCATTAAAATAAAACTTTTAATAACTCAAAATTAAAATTTTGTATTACCAAACTCTTCCAACAAAAAACAAACAAAAAAAAAATATCAAAAATAATAGTACTCAAGGTGTAAAGAAGCAATAAATGTAAAATACACTCATACCGATGACAACACACTTAACATAATAACAATGGATTTTATGGTTAAAGACTTACGTAATTACATTAGCGTAAGTTTTATCATAGGTTCTAGATAGAGACACATTCCACGGAGGGGGTCTTATCCCTCCCATCCTACCCTGCCTTTTCAGTTTCAAGAACAAATCTCTTTCTTCCGAAGCATTCCGTGCATTCCAATAGTGAGCCACATTCCGCGGAGGGGGTCTTATGCCTCCCATCCTACCCTGCCTTTTCAGTTTCAAGAACAAATCTCTTTCTTCCAGAGCATTCTGCGAATTCCAATAGTGAGCAGACTTCGGAGGGAACGAATCCCATTACCACACTCCAATAGCGCGTAGAATTCAGAGGGATCGAATCCCATTACCTCAGTTCAAGGTAAGAATTCTTTGAATCAAAATTATCCTGCACTTCCTTGTCGGTGCTTGATTCTATTTCTCCTTCTAGCCTGGGTTTTAATGCTCTGAAAATTGACAGGTGTGCTCTGTTTTTTTTGATATTTTGATATATGTCCCTGTATAGGTTTGGTGTATAAATCGGTGACCTTCTTTGCCAATATGTTTTATATCCTAGGCATTTTGTTCAAGTAAATCCTATATTTTGTGTGTCAGTCCCTACTGCTTCCCAATATGCATAGGGTATCCAGGTTTCGCCCTGTCTTTGCTACAACTTTCAAAAGCTCTTGGATGTACTATCTGTTTCTCTTGATATTGCCTCTATATAATACAATTATGCTCTTTCGTTCTGAAAAAAAATATAATGTTGCTGGAAGTCGTTCAGAGAAGAAATTTTAAAGAATTTATGCTTGTATTGTGAAAGTTTATTTCTTTTCATTATCGACATGATTTTGTCCAGCTGATTGTGAATGTAATTTTACAAGCTCTAGGGTTTTTAGTGAGGGTTTATGGTTTTGGTGGTAATTTTGGAGAATAATGTTTATATCTTGTAGAGCATTATTAACGCCTTTGATTTGGCTTTAGCCGATGTTTTTTTTGTGCTTGTTTTGTATTTTTCCGAAACAGAAGCTTGATAGTTAACACCACCCGCCTACCTAGGGTTCGAATCATGGATCTTGGATGAGGATAAATATAAATGATCAACGAACACCCGCATACCATGGGATTTGAATCCACACCCTACGATGCTTTTCTTGAATTTTTCCCGAACTGGAAATTGATTGATAGACAACGACACCTGCCTAGTGTGGGGTTTGAACCCACTACCCGAGATGATTGTTGTCTGTTAAACTTATTGATGGTTGTTTAGTATTTCTCCAAAACAGGGGCTTGAGAATAACAAAATCTTGAGGATTCTAACAAACAGGAGCTCAGAGAATAAGAAATCCAGAGACAGAAATATTTCATTTCAAAATATGCATTAAATGAACACAACATGCCAAACGTAGGGTTGGAACCCACGATTACAAGATTAGGAACCTTGGGTTTTAACTACTGAGCTAGATGGGTTACTCCTTTTGACTTCCCACTTCAATCAAACTCCAGAATTATTACCTTCAATGAATTTAGGTTAAATTCAACACAAGTAGTTTACTATTAATAATTCCACTTTGTGGACATGCTCTTGAATTGCAGTAACATCAAATTTCAGTTTGTTCTTGGTTTTGAGTGACAGGCATAACAAAAATCTGTTATCACCACTGTCAAGTGAAATTATAAATAGTATAAGAGAACTTAATTTCTTCAGGTTCCATCCTCCAAAACCATAACACAGGAATCAACTTTACAATCTTGTTGACCTTAACTTTCTTAATTGTTAAACAATTACAATGTTTTTCCCATTTAATGGTAAAACCGACAATCTTTCCATTTGTTTCTGTGGTACATTTATCCATTGTGTACCGTCCTGTCCAAATGAATTGAAAAATAAAAATTGAAACACCTAATACAAATTTCGTTGAAAATAAATCCTTTGGCTTCAAGATGGTCTTCGTTTGATGTTCTTTTGTTTGTATTTAAGATCCACCAGGATCACTAAACAATCCAATTCAGATGTCCATGAATGCAACAATTTATTCCTATAGCATAAGCAATGATCCTAACTAGTGTCCACAAACTTTTCTTTGTAGATTTCTATTACATTATTCTATACAAAATGGCAGACCAGGTATTTATGTTGCTTTTGGTATTTGTATTATTTATGTTGTTGATTTAGTTAGATGCTGGATTTGTTTTTAGAAATAACTTTAAAATGATACTTCAAAAGTTTGTTTGTGACTAGTTAAATGCTTGTTGGAACACTCTCATAAGCTTGCCTCAAAGTGTTGGACAGATCTTCAATGCTCACTCAAGACATTGGTAGAGTCTTGTTCAGGGTTTTGAACCTAGTTCTCAATTTGTTTTCATATCTAATTCCTACAGAAGCACTAAACACTACCTTGAAACAACAAAAAACAAAAGTACAAACAATAAAGTGATCAAAGAGCCAAAAAATGCATTGGAAAACTACATATTCATAGATTCACTCACTATGTTTATTCATTGGTCATGTTCTCTTGAAAAATAAGTAATAACCAAGTTAAAAATTGCAGTCTTATTGTTTAAAAAACGTGGTGCATTTAGAGAAATAGCACATCGTCATCCGAATATTTAGATGAACAGGAAACAAGACCTACTCCAGGTACATATGAATACTTCAATGAAATGATATATTGCAGTTGCAAAATGTGCCAAAATAGGAAACTAAAGAAGCGAAGGCTTGTTGGTATCCATAGATTGGAACATGGATTTTATATAGAAGATTTACATTATAAGTAACAAATTGTTATTCTTATAATAAATAAATATGCACATTATGTAATACATTATTATTGATCATTTCATTTGATTTTTTTATTTATGAAAAACCGCTTCTAGTTCCCAATATTCGTGAAGAACCAATGGATGATATTGATAATAGCGACTCTCAAGATGAAGGACAAGACACATTTATGGAAGAAGCCACTTCGTAGATAAATGAGGCTGGTGTCAATTAATTTATCCAAGACTTCTACACATCTTTTGAAGAAGTTGTTGATTCACCCCTAGCTCATTTGGCTAGGACACCTCTTTATGCAAATGCTGAATCTTCTATATTGGCGACACTTATGTTGTTGTTGAACTTGAAGGTTAAACATGGACTGAAAAACACATGCTTTACTGATATATTAAGGTTGGATTGATATTCCTATAAATTAATTCTCTAGATGTCTTAAAAGTTTTGAATATTGTTTATACTTATAAAAATCATTTATTGCACTATGCAAACTTTTGGCAAACAAAATAATTCCAAAGGACAATAATTTGCCTCATTCTCATAGGGAAGTATCTTCAATAATGAAAGACATTGGAATGGAGTACAAGACATATGATGCATGTCCAAATTACCATATATTGTACTATGGAAATAATGCAAATTTACAAAAATGCCCAAAGTGCCACACAAATAGGTATCGTCAAGATCAATTATCCAAGAAGGTTCCTTATAAAGTATTACGACACATTCCACTAAAGCCAAGGTTTGAGACAATGTTCAAATGCAAGGAGTTGGCAAAATATATGGATCATCATGCACAAGAGAGGAGCCAAGATGGTGTCATGCGTATGGTTATGGATAGTAAATGTTGGAAAGATATTGAGGTAAAATGGCCACATTTCAAAAGTGAGCCAAGGAATGCAAGAATTTCTCTAGCAATGGATGGCATAAATCCTTTTGGAGATATTAGAACAACATATTCTGTTTGGCCAGTATTAATTATAAACAACAATCTCCCCCCTTGGATGGCAATGAAAAAGGAACATGCAATGTTAACTCTTATCATACCAGGTACTAGAACATGTTAATGCAATGTTTTCTTGAAGATTATATAAAAATATTTCAATTCAGTTAATCCTAATAAATAACTCTTTGTTCACTTAGGGAAATAACCAGTAACCAGAAACAGTAAAACAAAGAAGAAAGACAATCGCACACAAGAACACAAGATATAAGGTGGAAACCCAATGTGGGTGAAAACCGCCTGCTGCAATTCGTCTCTATCTTCTCTTTAATTAGAAACTTCTTTGTACAATTGTACTGGTGCAGTCCTTTACCAGTACATAGGTTGCAACCTACAAAGAGCTACAACCCTCTCTCGTTTTCCATCTTCTCCTGGAAGGGAGCTACAACCCCCTTTGCTCTTGCACTAGCCAAGAAACTAGTACGTAGGTGCTGGCCTACAGAAGGCTACAACCTTCTCTTTCTTTCAGGGACCACATTTCATAAATTTTCAGATTGGATCCACAAGTAGCATCAATCAAGCATCAAGAATTTTTGCATCACCCAATCACCTTTTAACCAATTAAAACTGAATCAAAATAAACACTTCTCTGACGACTGTACCCAGATCACAGTAACAGTAACCACACACCAAATCTAAACCCAGAACACTGCAGCAATAAACAGAAGCAACAAGATCACAACTCAAAATATATACGCTACTTTAACAGCCTGAAACCTGCGTGCATGCGCTTTTGCGTATGGAACAACCTGCATATACGTTGTTTTAATTCACTGAACCAGCATGTATATGCGCCTTCACTTCACTGAACCTGTGTAGAGATCTATAAAAAATAATTCGCTCTTTCAGATATTCAAACATCCATTAACCCAGATTATCGGTTTTATAGATCAAGCAAGTGCCACATGTAACAAATCAAAATCATACAGAGATACTATCATTCAAGCTTAAAGATTATGATCCATCAAGAGAACTTATCCTTCTCTTTGCGCTAAGGTTCCTCCTTCATTCAGATCCAGATCTGCACCATAACCCAATTACCAGTATTCCAGATCTAGCACTTTATCAGATATTCAACAATAATTCAGATGATCCTTTGCCAAATAATCTCCTTCCTATTTTATAGTCTTAGATCTTCCACAATACCACGGTCCAAAACCATAATAAACCAATACCACGGACCCAATACTTGGGATCAACACCTCTGACGAGGTACCATGGTTTGAAACCATAGGTTCAAATACCAAGGACTAACTACCACGGACCAAAGGTAAGTTCTCCAACATATACGCGCTTTTCCTCGCATGAAAGTGCATGTATACGCACACGCGCCTTTGAAACGTCTAATCCGCATGTATACGTGTCTTCGCCTAGATGAAACTGTGTATATGTCATTTCCTTCATTCTGAAAGCCTGAACTGAGATCTGTTACCAAAGAGAGTTTCCATCAAGGACAACACTTGTGCCATAGCTCCAAACCTGTGCCATAATGCCAACAAGCCACAATCCAAGTCTTGAATAGGAAAATAGAGGAACAACGGAAACCCTAACACAATATGAGAGGGAGGTAGTTCCCCAAAAATAACATTACAAGTTATTCCCAAAATTTAACGCATTAACATTCATAGAAGATGAAACATATGCGAAATTTCAAGCAACAAAGGGGGAGATTAAAACTCTGGAAAAATGGCTTGAAAAAACCATAGAACAAAAAAAATAGGTTTGTTCTTTATACTTAGATGCCTTGGCATGCAGGCCTAGACCCTGAAACTATGCTTTATGTTTGTCGAAGCGATACTTGTTGCTCAAGGTCAAAGATATTGGGTCGGGAAAACCTTATGAACTTAGTAATGTTTCATAGTTCATTGACTCGTTTCATAAAGAAAATGATAACACACGATATTTCCTCTGTGAACTGTATATGCATGATTTTATTTTGGAAGATCAAAGAGATGAGAACCCTACCCCTTTCATAGGGGATGTACAATTTCAAGCTTTCATATCCTTCTCCGAAAATCATATTAAATGGGAAAAATCATATGATGTGTTCTAGAGACAAGAACTTGGCTTTGACCTCTAGGTCAGAGGGGAACTATGAAGTCCTTCACACACACTCATTCGCCACAAGAGATTCATGGAGTAGAATCAAGTTCTCAAAGCTTAAGAACCCATTCATAAACATGTACTGAAGTCAGGGTTAGAGTATTTACTGGATATTCAGTCTAAGGATCTATAGGAAGCCAAATAAAGGTGGAAGGCCTCAACTGTGGAAATAAAAAATAGGGAGCTCTTCAATCATCGAAGTTTTGAAGTAAAAATGGGTAGGGAAAGGGATTATGCCCACATGGTATTAGAGGAGGGCAGTAATTGGATAGGATGTAGATACATGTACTAAATAATTTAGTGCCCTCAAAATTACTATAAGCCTAAGTATGAATTGACTAAAATAGGTAAGTATGTCGCTCTCTGGGAAGTTTGAAGTAGGAAAGGTTTACAAAATTATGGAAAGGAATATCACCTAGCTTACTCTCTAACTTATTTTCAAGTTAATCATTTGTTTGCATGAGATCATTCAAACTGGTAAGCAAGGGGGAGATGTTGGGCTCTAGAATTGACACATTTTTTTACTCTGTTTCCTTATCCTTTCATTAGTTTTCTTAGTCTTTTATGAATATAATATGGTCATTTGTGTGTTGAACATTTTAGAAAATAATTAATAAAGTAGTTCACCATTTCATTCTCTCAATGAATTTATTTGAAAATGAAAATATGAGTTACGCTTACAATTCAAAATGATAAATGACAAGGATGTCAATAAGTGGATGTTGCTCCCTGGATAGCTAGATAAGAGTGAGCTACACAGAGCTCCTCGAGTTGGTTGTGACCTAGATAAGCAAATATTAATGATCATCATGGGAAGATGAGTTGTGAACATGATTTTTGACACCTATTCTGAGGGAAATTAAGAGATTTTGTAACTCAAAATTGAGCATCTTGAGAATCCTTGAATTCTCAGGATCACTCCTTTACTTTTAATTATAGACTTGGTTATAATTATAAAAGAAAGGAATAAAGCCTTAGTGAAGGAGACTTTGCTTTACTATTATTTTCATGCTTATGATCTAAAGTTTTACAAACATTGTAATATTTTTGTTGATTAATATAATGGAGACTTAGACAATTTATTTTTATTTCTCGCATTGATTTCACTCTAAGGTGGTTTACTTCCAGTGGTCGTGGGACAAATCCAGGTGTGACTACTGCCCTCTTTATATCATTAAATTCACATCTCAACATTTGTTTTCTTGTTATGCAGTTATACGATTTATTTCCAAAATTGATTGATGATTACTTAATTAATCATTACAATGTTAGTTTCTACAACAATTTAAGTAAATATTATGACGATTAGATACCTCATAATTAATTTCCTGAAGTGTTATTCATTCTTTTATTTCTTATGATTGATAGTGAATTTTTAAGAGCTAGGCATGATATTTCCTTCAGCATATTTCTTTCAAGTCAAGTGTGATGTCTATTTCTTGTAGTTTTCATTTCCTTGGAAATCACGTGTGCTTAACATAGTTTTTTTTAGAAGGTTCAATGTTTTAGTTATCATGAATAATATTTTTGATTGTTGTGATTTTATGGAGTTGTGTGTAAAGTGTTCTTTTAAGACATTTTGTTTGTTTCTTGTGGTTTCATGCATTTCCCTTTCAATGGGGCTAGGGAAACTAGGTTCCATAAACATTATTCTTTGCACATACGAGCAACCTTGAAACAACTAGACGAGTTCTGGGTTGATAATTAATGTTAAATCGTTTGTTGGTCTTTTTAAAGAGAAACTAAATAACCCAACACTAGTACAGAGAAGTGTGGCCTATTGCTTATGGGATTCTATACTGTAAAAGTCCACTTTGTGTGCTCTATCTCCTATCCCACTTGGCTATTTTTCTCAGCTATGGAGGAAATGCACTTGAAAAAATGAAATTCATTTTCCTCCTAGTGGTTTTGTTTTAACACAACCCAATGACCGACTAGTGGTTACGTTTGAATACCTCAACTCTTGCCTTGGGTGTATCGATGAACCTTGAGCTACAATATTATTTTCTCAACTTCAACCCGATAAGAGTTGGAGTTAGCGTGAGATTGTTATTCTAAATTTTAAAACCTCTACAAAATGTCTGCTACATATTTCGCTTAGAAATGAAAATACCATTTTTTGTCTCCTTCACCTCTATGCCCAGAAAATATCTTAACAACCCCAAGATAGTCATTTCAAATTCGCTTTTATTTTAATAATAATATTAATAACCGAATTAACTTACTTAATTAAATAAATTTTATATCCCTTATCAAAGTAAAACTAACCATTTCCCGGTCAAATCTAGCCGTTGTCATTATAGATATTACCTTGTCTAGAAATATAGTCATTGGAAATTCTGCCCTATCTATTTAATACGCAAAGCGAGATCTATTCATTCAACTTGTCCTAATGATGAACCACACTGGTTGGTTCGAAACGTGTCCACAAAAGTATCTCTATGTGATTTTTTCCAAAGAATCTTCTCAAACTTGATATGGATCACAGAAGCCTAAATTCAATAATAATAAGAAGCTTACCATAACTCTCTTTGATGTAGAGATTAAGCTCACTATCACATTTTTTGAAGCCATTATCCATCAAGTAAGCATCAATCATGTTATACCATGCATGCGGTGCTTTCTTCAGCCCATAAAGAGATTTCCTCACCCTATACACCCTGTCTTCTTGGCCTTCTACCTCATAACCAGGTGGTTGCACAACATACACTTACTATTTTAGGAATGTTCTTGAGAACATTGATTTTATGTCCATTGGATACTCTTTCCATTTGTATTGCGCTACAGTCAACACGACTGTATGTATTGTCTCCATCCTCATAACTGGCACATCTCTACATAATCTCTGTCATCCTCCTCCTTCTATCCTTTGACAACTAGCCTCGCTTTATGCCATTCAATCTTCCCATCAACATTGATCTTGGTCTTATAGACCCACTTCACTCTAGTGACTCATTTTCCTTGCGGAAGGTCTATTAACTCCCATGTGTTATTCTTTTCTATTGCTTCTATTTCTTTTTCCATTTTGACAACCCATTTTTCTTCTTTGACTGCATCCACAAAATGAACTGGGTCATCTACATGAAAAAATAATGCAAATAAGGAATTCATACCAACGCTACTATCAATTTCATATTTCTCATAAATTTCATTTAAATTTATGAATTTTGGTCTTCTTATGATTGAGGAAGATGGGCTTGGCAAGTCACTTGGTGTTGCTATTTGCGTCTTGCTCGGAGAAGTTCTTGCTTGACTGCGTGAAGTTGTTCTATTATTTGTTGATGGTGCTACTTGTTTCCTGCTTTGTTGCACTTGAGTATGAGTAGAGGGAGTCACGATTGAGGAATTAGTTGTTGCTATCAATTCCTCTTTCTCCTCATGTCTTCATGCTTTGACATTGACTGTCTTTTCTAAACTTCCATCCTATGCTCCCTCTTCTATGAACTGCACATGTTGGCTGATTATGACCTTCTTGGTTGATGGATTGTACAACTTTTATGCCTTAGATTCATCACTATATCCAACAAATATGCATTTCTCCCCCTTGTTTCTAGCGCCTTCCTCAACTCATTTGGGACAAGTGTATACGCCACACATAAAAACACTCTCATGTGAGTGACACCATGCTTTCTTCCACTTCATGCCTCTTCAAGAACTACATTCATGACACTTTTGGTTGGACAACTATTCATTATATATTATGTACAAGCAACAACTTCAACCCAATAATCATCTGCCAAATGTTTTTCCTTCAACATACCCCTTAGAATTTCTGTAATGGTCATATTTTTCCTTTCCACGACACCATTTTTCTGAGGTGCGTACCTTGTTGTATATTGGTTGTGAATTCCATGCTCCCTGCAAAATCGAAGGAAGTCACTTGAGATGTATTCGCCACCTTTTTCAGTCCCAAGACTTTGATGTAGTGTCCACATTTCTTCTCAACAAGAGCTTTGTATTGACAAAAGCATTCAAACACTTCACTTTTCTATTTTAGAAAGTAGACCCATGTCTTCCTTGTGTAATCACCTATGAAGGTCAATAAATACTAGCTACCACCAATTGATGGTGCCTGCATTGGTCCACAGAAATTTGAATGAACAATCTCCAAAGGTGCCTTTGCCCTTATTGACTTTCCTACTAGAAATGTGTCTCTATGTTGTTTGCCCAAGATGCATCTTTCACATAGGTTATCTGGTTTTTCTATGAGTGGTAATCCCTTCACTATGCCTTTCCTATGCAGCAAATTCGAACCTCCAAAGTTGAGATGACGAAATCTCAAATGCCATAACCAATTTTAATTGTTGACCTCTACTTGATAGTTTACTTCTGTGACAGTTGCAACTTTTCTTTCATCCTCTTATGAATTCATTGACAATTGTGTTTGTGCACCTTCTTCCTTCAAGTGCGATTTTATCTTTAGGGGAAAAGTCCTATTGCTTGTCATCTGAACTTTTGCAATCAGTTTTCTTCTTGGAGGCTTATCCAAAGTAGCATGCTCATCATTTTTGAAAAATACATTGTAGCCCTTTTGCATGAGTTGTCCAATGCTTATGAGGTTGTTCTTTAAACCAGGGACAAAATAAGCAACTGACATTTACTTCTTCTCCCCCTTCTTTGTTAGAATATTGACTCTACCATTTCCCATGACAGAGACTTTTCTATCAGTCCCTAATGTCACTTCAGATTTCATACTTTCACCTAGATTGGAAAACAGGCTAAAAACATGCTATCCTATTCTTTATTTTCCTTTGTGAAATCTACACTTGGTTTGTTACTTATCTCATATTGCTTCTTTCTACATTCATTTTCATACTGACCATACTTCTTACAATAATGACATTTAATGTGAGATTTATCACACCTCTGACCTTGTGCTTGATTTCGGCTTTAGCCTTGACTTGAATTTTGATTGTTGTCTCTTCCACTTGAGCTTCAAGGGATGCTTCTTCCACTTCTATGTGGGATTCGTCCTCTTCCTCTAGCATTTGATCTTCCTCTTCCTCTACCTTGACAAAATGAAACTTGTGTCTTGAAGGCATGCTCCATTGAGGAGCTTGTTTCTCTATTGAGTCTACGTTCATGAGGAATCACTGATGCATGAAGATCATCCAATGGAAAATGTGAGACATCCTTTTCCTTTTCTATGGCCACAACAATGGTATCAAACCTTGCTAGTAGACTTCTCAAAACATTCTCAACTATTCTCCTTTCTTCAAGTGTCTCACCATGAGACCTGATTTGAGTAAGCAGTATAATTATATGTGTAAAAAATGAGTCTACATTTTCAGACTCTTTCATACAACTTGTCTCAAATTCTATCATTATCATTTGTAGCTTTGATGTCTTCACTTTTAACATGCCTTTGTAGGTTGTCTTGAGGGTGTCACATAATTTCTTGGACTTTGTTGTTGCTACAAACCTTGGGAAAATGCTTTCATGAAGTCCTTGAAAGATGTAGAAGATGGTTTTTGCATCCTTCTTCTTGTTGTCCCTCAATAAATCCCTTTCTACTTGAAACAAGGCATTGTATGCTTCTACATCTACTAGTTCTTTTCTCCACCAAATCACAAACGTCTTGAGAAGAAAACAAAGACTTCATTGTAATAGCCCAATAATCATAATTTTTCCCATTAAACTAAGGTATCTGAGGATTAGGCAAGCTTGTGGTTGACGTTGCCATTTTTGTGTAATTTTTTTTTCTACAAATAAACTCCTAAAATTTGCCTTTAAATTTTTTTTTAACTGTGAGTAAAAACACTTGTTTTACACTGACAAATTTTAACCCATGCTAATAAATTTCACAAGGGAAGAAGAAATTAGTCTCCTTCAACAAAAATGACAAGTGGACAGAGGATTTGAAAAGAGAAATTTAACTCACGACAAAACAAAGTAAAAACATAATAAAGTTTGAGAAATTTAACTCACTACAAATCCTTCAACTAAAATCACAACTGGACAGAGGCTTTAAAAACATAACTTTAAAAACATAAATTTAACTCACGACAAAATAGAATAAAACATGGTAAAGTTTGATAAATTTAACTCACTACAAAACAAAGTAAAAGCAGAGTATAGCTTGAAGAAACACAATAAGGCTTTAAATTATATTTCTAAAATGCATGAACATACATTCATATGAGAAATTTAACTCACCCCAAAACAAAGCAAAAACTGAGTAAAGCTTGGAGAAACACAGTAAGACTTTATATTATATTTCTAATGCATGAGCATGCATTCATATGAGACTGGGATCATTCATCATGTAAGCACCCACCAAAATTTGCTCCACGCCTTTCTCTACCAACTTATGCAAATGACTTTTACATTAACATTTATCAAGACATACATCTTTACTCATTAATACATGAGAGAGAAAAAAATTTGGTCCAAGATTTTCTCTACCAACTTATGCAAATGACTTTTTACATTAATATTTATCAAAACATACAACTTGACTTGTTAATACGTGACAAAGCAAAAATTTAAGACACATTATGGGCGATTATACGAAATGAGTGATATTTTAAACTTGCAAAGATTGTGGGCTGCAAGTAAAGAGTTGGGTAGTAAACGTTTGCTCACACATATTTACCAACTCTTCATTACATGATTTAACTATATGATGTGTTGGTAAATCGTCATCTTGTACTTCTGCTCAAAACTTGAGTCCTTCACAATGCAAACACAATCACTTCAGTCCTTCACTATGCAAACAAAATCACAACCTACAATTAAAGTGTACCACACATATGGTTGTTATAAATCTAATTAACAAGGATAATTGAGATTAATATTTCGAACATAATTTGTGTTGGAATATCTAATTCCTACTTGTCTCTAGTTGTGATTCTTTCTATGTAAGGAGTTAGTTCCTATTCTATAGGAGTTGACTATATATACTTGTTCCTAGTTTGGTGTGTAGCTGAGAGATTTCCTCAACCAATAGATAGTGTGTCCAAACTAGTCTCCCTATTTTGAGACAACACTTCTTGTATATATGTAATTATATTTGATTAATAAAATTAATCTCGATTCTCACTTTTGAACTTGGTATCAGAGCCCTAAGGGCCTGGCCCCTCGTGGGCTTGGCCAGTCATTGGGATGAAGATGCTTGGCCTGTCCTGGGTCGAGAAAAATAAAGAGTTTGGTGTTTACTGTGTATGCGATTTTGTGTGTGCAGTTTTGGGTGTGCCAGGGCTAGTGATGGGCAATACGAAGAGTGATTCGGTGCTGCATTTTTTGGAGTCTACGATGGCCATAAAGGATGGCAGGTGGTCTTGTTCTGTAAAGAATTCCTCCATGACGTTATCACAGAGGAGTTGAATATTTTCAGTGGAAATTCGTTGGACGAGACGCAATGGCAGTAGCTCATGAGTGCTTGTTTTGGGAGAGTGGATGTTGAGATCTTATCCAATGGTATTGTGTGCAAAAATGACTGCATAAATGATGCGGAGCCTGGAAATTCTGGATCTTCTACAATATATTTTTGGATTTCACAAAACAATGTGAGCAATTAGCGTGAACAAATTTTTCTCTTGCCTTCAAATGCACAAGCTCACCTTCGTATCCCTGAGGAGGATTTGGCAGTCGATTTAGCACATGACTAAATTTGGAGGAGCAGCTGGGTTTGAATTGGCTGGAGGTTTTTTTTGTCCCACCATTGAAGGCGGATGTTACAGGTATTGATTCCGTTTGGATATCGAATGAAGGCTCATTTTTTTGAGCAGGTCGATATACCAATAGTTTGCAAGATGTCGAGGGTAGAGTCGAACTGAGAGTGACTAGTCCACTCAGCCCTTGAGAGACGGTAACAATGCAGTCAAACGCCAGGTAGAATCACCAGTGGGCTTACTAGTGCCATCCCTTCTACCTTGAATGCTCTCAATATTAATGCCATTCTCAAGGCCGCAGATGAAATTCAGGATAAAGATCCCAATGTTGCTCGCATTTTTTGTGAGCGTGCATATTCTTTGGCACGTAGTACTCTATTTTCAGAGCAAATATGAGGTTGAATGGTAAATAATTTGAAAAAAGGCATGAAGAAAATATTGATTCACTTCTACTGTGGTGAGATTATTTTAAAATAGTTTTCTAAAGTCATCGCCACACAAAGATAGAGAAATTTGATATTTTCTCAACCTAGAAGATTATTTCTTTTTTACATCTTGGAATCATGGATAAAATTATAACGCCTTATTGAGCCTAGCTAACTCAATTTAGGTAAAGTTATTTTGTTTGAATTCACGACTCTAACAAATAACGACAGGTTAAGCATGGAATTCCAGAATTTAATCGACAAAGAAAAAGATGCCCAAGATGTGAAACGTGCAACAACAACGATCAAATTATGATGGATAGTGAGGTGAAAGTGTAAATTTGTCCGTGTTTGTGAAATAGACTCTATTATGTTGTAATGTGAATCACAATTGTAATGTAAGCAAGTCTAAGATATTTTATTGTCATTTTTTTAAACTATGTACTTGGTAACTCTAGAGATGGAGTGTGAAATGTAAGCCTTGTAAGGCATGTGTATCCCCATACAGTTCGTGGTAATCTAAAAAGCACTATCAGTGAAGTGGGATAGAGATTCCTGTAAACATAGTTAAGGGTCCACTGACAAAATCGTTGGCCCAGAGTGGTTGGAGTGCCTTAGTGGCAGGTTGTGGCCCAGAGTTGTTGGAGTCCCTTAGTGGCAGGTTTGTGGCCCATGGTGGTTGGAGTGCCCTAGTGGTATCTCATTTTAACATGATATCATTTTAACACGAAGAGCCTTCATGGCTGTGTTGAGCCTTGGTGGCTGAGTTGAGCCTGTTGGCTGAGAACCCTTGGTGGCATAGTTGAGGGTGATCCGTTAAAACCCAGAGCATGGTTACAGGTAATCCGACAAAACCCAGGTTAACAATGATGGAGGGGGGTTTATAGGTACAGGTACTGGTGTGTAGTTATAATGGTTGGAAGAACCATGTATGCGAAGGACATCCTACAAGACTGGCGGTTGCAGTGGGTAGTACCCATGTATTCTGGTGGATAGTTTCTCCTTTATATGGACATCAACATATTCTTTTTGGTATATTTGACCACAACTATATTTTGCAAATTGATATGGAGACAAGTACTCATTAAGGGGGGGTGTTGGAATATCTAATTCCTACTTGTCTCTAGTTGTGATTCTTTCTATGTAAGGAGTCAGTTCCTATTCTATAGGAGTTGGCTATATCTACTTGTCTCTAGTTTGGTGTGTAGTTAAAAGATTTCCTCAACCAACAAATTGTGTGTCCAAAATAGTTTCCCTATTTTGAGACAACACTTCTTGTATATATGTAATTGTATTTGATTAATAAAATTAATCTAGATTCTCACTTTTTAACTATTTGTTCCATCATGAAAGGTGACATCACTGCCATGATACGTCTCTTCTTGGTTACCTTGTGAGTATCCCCAACTTATGTCATCATTAAACGAGAAATCTCATTGATCCATGTATATTTCATAATCGTTTTAGTTTATCATTCCACTGTTACGATGAAGAATTATGCTTTGGAAGATTATAAAGTGTTGTTCTGTAGCAATATCCAGCGACCTGTAACTTTTGACTCCAGCTGAATATCAAAAAAACATGGATTCCTTCCTCTGCTGCTCTAAATCCTTTCGCTATCCAATAGCTTTCGGGGCCACGCTCCAGATCCAAGGATACATTTGCAGTTGACCATTTCTTTTAGTGTTCTGTTATTTCTATCTGCCCTGCCATTTTGCTGCAAAGTGCATGTCAATGTGTGTTGTAACTGAATACTAAAGTTACCAGAACTTCGAGTTGAAAAAAGATCGTTTAATACATGAAAAAATTGGAAATAGACATCTTACCAATATTGAAATATATTATTTTTTAATATTTTAAAAATTAAAATATACAATATAATATTAAAAATCTCACAAACATCTTTAAATTCAATGGAAAATTGTGTGAATTTTTTAGGTTCATCCATATGTGTTATGTCACGTTTTATATAAATTTGAACTTTAATTCAAATTCTACATTCAAGTGAACTTATAGATTTCCCATTACAAACTACTTTTATGTTTGAAATAAAGTTATATATTAAATATACGTAACAATTTTTTAAATATTTATTTATATGTTAATTTTACTTATTTTCTAAAATAAACCAAATTTTACTTTGTAACAATAAACAAAAGATCTATTATTTTCAATACCAATAATATATTGATCTAATCAAACCAAATACTACATTATCACAGTTTAACAACCATATTTATTATTTATTATAATTTAATATTTATTCAAATTTTCAAAAACAATAATAAAAAATAAAAAATAAAAATTATATCATAACATTTTTCTATTTAAATTAGATGGTATATAATTAGATGAATATAGCACCCATATATGCTGGCTATAAATTTATAATCTGCATACCACACATATACTTATCCGTTGTTTTACAAACACTATTGCCAGGTAATATCTTTTATCACCTTTACTAGACATCATAAGCCATAAGTTTTTCCATAATTCATAAATTTATAACCTGCATACCATACATATACTTATCCGGTGTTTTACAAACACTATTGCCGAGTAATATCTTTTATCACGTTTACTAGGCATCATAAGCCATAAGTGTTTCCATAATTCATAAACAGTCTTTCGAAGCGATACGCTTTGCAAAATCTGAGTGTATAAAAAATCAACTATCTTGACCATTCATTAATATATAACCTGCCCTGTCGTGGATCCAAAGGGTTTTTCCTATTCATCAATAGGTGACCTGCCATTTAATGGATCAAAAGGGTTTTTGGAAAGCAGATGGCCAAGAGAAATCTATAAATCTGATTGGAAACCTGCCAACCGTGTAAATTGAATATCCCAAATCTAAGTTCAGTTATGGAAGGTTGTATGCCATTTTAACGGGTGACCGTACGCAATTTGATGGATGCAAAAGGGTTTATGAAAACCAGATGGGCCACGTGGAAAACTGTTGTGCCGTACAGAACTTCGAATCCACGTATTAAATCACGAATCGAATCTAACAGCCATATTTTCGAATTTTTTCGGTTAATTTGACTGAATTTTTTAACCATATTGAATACCTGAATCCAAACAAAGCGTTTTGAGGTTTTGGATGCCTTTTCCTCCCTATTTTTCTACGTGCGCTTAAAATCCTTGAAACATGCAAAGACACCTCTCACTTGGATTTAATAAAATAAATTCAAGTATGGTCTGACCATTCATTTCTAAATGTGAAAGCATAGCTAGCATTATTTATAGATGGGTGGGAAAAGATCGAGTGATATCCGTTAAAGACACCTCTCACTTGGATTTAATAAAATAAATTCAAGTATGGTCTGACCATTCATTTCTAAATGTGAGAACATAGCTAGCATTATTTATAGATGGGTGGGAAAAGATCGAGTGATATCCGTTAATTATTTCATGGTTTATGCATAATTCCACTTATAATGAAAAGAAGTAAAATTTATACATATATGTGCACTATATTTTACAGTTTGACTAAAATATGACTTCATAACCATAAATAAAAAAAGTTAAATAAACTAATTATTCTTGTATGTGAAGTTGGCTAAAATTACGGAGTCAATTAACTAAGTGTTAAAAGTTGAGTGTTTAAGTGTTGAGTCAAGTCGAGTTAAGTGATAGACGACTTTTAGTGTGTGGTTGCATGTCAAGATATTTTAGGCAAGTCGGTAGTTGGAAAATGTTAAATACCCTTCATTGGGTTCATTGTAACCATCATATTTTGTGTGACCAATAGAAGAGACACATCTCGTGGATTTGTGTGTGAATTATTTGTTTTGTCTTCTCTGCCTCTCCAACAAATGATATCAGAGCAAGACGATCTAAGGAACCAGAAAGTGTGTAGCAGAAGCTTGCAGAACTACAATGTGTGATTAATAAGTTAGAACAAGAAGTGGGAAGTGTTTTTTCACTGCATCGAACCATAATCATGAGTGTTTTAACCGATTGGCAAAGCTATCATCATCAACCACAAGCAAGCCACAAAGATTTTGCATTCAACCTAGTGTTGTTGCCGTGGTGGTTGAGAAATACACACTTTGATTAGTCAAGGGCGTCAATAGTCGAAAAATCGTCTGATTCTGATTGGTGAGTCGCAAACCCTGAAAGAGCTAGACGTTTCCATCATACGCTAGAAACAATGTGATCGTTAACTGCAGTCACAATAAATAAAGAAATAAATAAAGTGATAATAAGTTTTAAGTAGAAGAGATTTTGGTTAAAGTGGATTGGTATTTTATGAAAAAACGTTTACATATTTGGGAGTTTTATTTGTTTTATTAAAAACAAATTAAAAATGGTTCTTGAAATTTAAAGCCCAAGACTATTATGAAACCAGCTCACAAAAGATAGAAAAGATAGATGAACGCCTTAGAAATAAGCCTCTTCAAGGGGGCAACCTCCTTTACATTACACAAATGAACAATTCTTAGATGATACAAATGACAAGACCTCATTTGTATATATAGGAGTCTAAAGGGTTATAATATAATCAGAGTCGACATAACAATAATAATGTAAAGGCACAATAATAACAATACTAGGCTTCTATGGGGCACAATAGTAACAATATGGAGACTACATTGGTACAACAATATATTAAGGGGGTTGTACTAATAACAATAAGGGGTTACACTAGTAGTATAGGGGCCTAACATGCCCCTCTCCTTCAAAAATGGTTGTCCTCAACACTTGAGTAGTTCTTGATGATTCTGTATAAAGTTATTTTCCCACCATGTGGAATCTTCAGCAGTAAGTTCTTCCACTTGATGAGATACTCTGAAATTGATCGATTTCGTAGCTGTCGGGTTCTTGTTTCTGTGACTGCTCTTGGTTCCAATATGATTTTTCCTTCCTCTTCAAGTTCTAGCAATATTGTTTGAATTGGGATCTTTTGCAAATTTTGAATGAGTGGCCACACTTCTTCGTTCTTATTCCATTCATCCCTTACTTCGTTTATCCAATCTGGTTGGATAATAGAAATAACACAAAACAATGCTTCCACATCCTCATCCTTTCTTCAGAGTGCATCTGCAACAAAATTTTACTTCCCTTTTCTGTAGATGATGTCAAAGTCATAACCCAACATATTTGTGACTCATTTTCTCTATTCTTCTAAAGAAAATATTTGTTCTAAAAAGTATTTAAGAGTATCATGATCCATTTTTACTTTGAAATGTCTTCCCATTGGTTAAGGTTGCCATTTCTTAAGTGCATGTAGTATTGCCAACATTTCCTTCTCATAAATAGCTTACTTGAGATGTAGTTGTACAAATACCCAATCACCTACATCAAAACATTTTTCACTGCGATGTTGATCTACCTGTTTTTTCATTCGATTCTGCACCAAAGTGGTGTTATCCTTTAAAAGTTGGGGAACTTGTTGTTGATACTCGAGGTGATCTTTCATTGCTTGAACCTTTTTCTTCTTGATATGTCCTTCTATATTTAGAGTTTGAAGAGTGGTAATTTCCTCCAATGCTTTTCAAGATATGGTCGAATTCATTTCTTGATGCTCGATGTGATCTTTCATTTCTTGAACATTTTTCTTCTTGATATGTCCTATCTTGATAGTTTGAGGACTGGTAATTCCGGCCAATGTCTTACAAGATATGGTTGCATTCATTTCTTCTTTCTCGATGTGATCTTTCACTTCTTGAACCTTTTTCTTCTTGATATGTCCTTCTATCTTAAGAGTTTGAGGAGTGGTAATTCTTGCAATGCTTTACAAGATATGGTCAGATTCATCTCTTCTTTCTTTGGGGTTGGTTCCTATTGTATATCCTCTTCTTTCGATGTTTCTTGATCCTTTTCTTCCTCCTCTTCATACTCTATGTAAAATAATTTGTTCTGAGCACACTTATGACCTTTAATGCGTTTTCTATCACAATTGTAACAAAGCCCTTTTTCTCTTTTTTCTTCCAATTGTTGTGGTATAACCTTTGTAGGTTGTGGAAGGCTAGGAGAAACAACACTTCCATCTTTATAGTTGTGAGGGGTAGAATTCCTTGTTGCCATAATTTTTCTTTCCACTTTCTAACAAAATCCTTTTTCTCTTTTTTCTTCCAATTGTTGTGGTTTTGCTCTAAAGAAGGCGTTACTCTTTATATTCTCATAATGTGCTATAATTTCATTCGTGAAAATTGACCACATAACAAACTATTTACGAGAACAAAGCCCTTTATACCATAAAAATTGATCTTGTTCTAAATATGAATATGCAATACATACCTTTTGTAATAGTGGTACACCATGTAGATCAAAATATTTCTCTATCTGTAGTATCTAATTTACCAGATCCTTGCCATCAAACTTCCTCAACTCACTTTTTCTTGATTTTAGGAGCTCGATCTTCAAACGACTGTAACTCTGTACTTTCGGATCTTTAAGTTCTGAAATTGCGACCTACAGTAGCCCTCTGCGTCCTCTTTCCAATGCCACCAGTCTGATCGAATTTAGATTCTCCAAGAAAGATTTATGCACAATCTCCCAAGATGTCCTGATTATACACCTTTTCAGAAGATCGAACTTGTATGAAGTGCCACGTGTCACTACAGTCCGTCCTCTTTCCATAACTTCTTACGAAATTTCAATCTGATACTCAAAACAAAAGTTATGACTATTTTCCTCAGGTCGCATGTTTGGAATGTAATTCAGGGGTCTGCAAAAATGAAAAATTTCTTAGATCATATCTCCACAAATATAGCACGAAAAGATTTGAAATTCGGACCCGAGATTTTTTTTTCGCATCTGAAACGTCGCAGAAAAAAGTTATAGCGAAAGTTCCACGACGACCTATTTGGAGCAGTGAAACCCTGGAATCCAAAGCTTTAATACCAAATGATTATGAAACCATCTCACAAAAGATAGAAAAGATAGATGAACGCCTTAGAAATAAGCCTCTTTGAGGGGGAAACCTCCTTTACATTACACAAATGAACATTTCTTAGATGATACAAATGAAAAGACCTCCTTTCTATATATAGGAGTCTAAAGGGTCATAATATAATCAGAGCCGGCATAACAATAATAATGTAAGGGCACAATAATAACAATAGTGGGCTTCTATGGTGCACAATAGTAACAATATGGGGACTACATGGGTACAACAATATAATAAGGGGGTTGTAATAATAACAATAAGGGGTTACAGTAGTAGTATAGGGGCCTAACGAAGACCCTCTGTGGGTAAGTTTAAAAGGTTTTTTCTTTTAATTTTTTTATATAAAATAAAAACTTAGGGTTTTATTGAATTTTAAAAAAAAAGAGTTTTACAAAGCTTACAAAAAGGAGAAATTTAGGGTTTTTTGAAGAGAATAATTTGGAGAAAAATGGATTTTTCAAATTTCTAGCCGAGTTCCGACCATTTACAGGGAAGGATTATGATGTGTGGGCCATTAAGATGGTGACCACGTTGCAGGAACATGATGTTTGGGATTATGTCCAGCTTGGGTTTTCAAAACCTAAGGATGAAGCAATAGAATGAGCTCTTAATAAAGCAAGGAGAGAACAAAGGAAGAAAGATAAGAAGAATAATGCACAGGCATTGCAACTTATCCAGCAGGGAGTGGACCAAGTAGTGCTTGAGAAGATTATGATCATGTCTTTAGGAAAAGGAAGCATGGGATACTTTGGCGACAAACTATAAAGGTATGGCCAAAGTTAATATTGTTAAGTTGTAGAATACTAGGAGAGATTTTGAAAGTCTGCAGATGAAGGAGACAAAGGACATTGATTCTTTCATGAATCAGGTCATAACTATAGTAAATCAATTAAATATTTATAGTGAATAAATTAAGGATCAAACCATGGTTGAGAAGGTTTGAAAATCTTAATCTACCAAATTTGATGTTGTGGTAGCAGCCATAGAGGAAGCCAAGGATTTGGCATCATATACATTTGATGAGTTGATGGGATCACTTCTATCACATGAGGAAGAGATAGATAGAAATAAAAATTCCACTTTAGAGACCCTTTTCAAAATATAGGTTTCTATTTCAAGAGATAGAGGTCAAGGAAAAAGTAGACCGAGAGCCAGAAGATGAGGCAGAAGATATGTTGGTTAGAGAGATGGCCGAGAAGTGCATGAACATGAAAGTGGAAGCAACTACAGAAGCTTCAACAATAATCAAAGAGTTGACAAATCAAACGTGAGATGTTATTATTGCAATAAATTTGGTAACTATGCTCGTGATTGTAGGAAGAAGATAATTGAACAAGGGAACCAGAGAGCTAATGTCACTACAGAGAGTACTAACTCCATGTTCCTAGCTTGCCATATGATGCATGAGCCTTCTGCTAGTGTGTGTCTGTGAGACAGTGGTTGTAGTAACCACATGATAGACAACAAGAATGTTGTTGCAAATTTTGATCAATTTGTGAAAACAAAGGTAAAGTTGGGGATTGATAAGACTGTGGAAGTAGATGGAAAATGAGTGGTCAATATTCTGACCATGTACGGGGAGGCAAAGAAAATACAGAGATATATTATGTTCCTAATCTCAAACATAATTTGATTAGTGTTGGTCAATTGACACAGAAAGACATAGTTATCTTTCAAGGTCAAGAATGTGTTATACATGACAAGCCTCCAAACAAGTAGCCGATAGCAAAGGTGAAAATGACAAGGAACAAACTCTTTCCTCTAATTATGAATTACAACGGTAGGGTGATTTTTTTTGCAGTTGCATGTTCTGATGATTATTGGTTATGGAACTTTCAATTTGGACACTTGCACTTTTTTGGTTTAAGATTGTTGCAGCAGAAACATATGGTCAAAGGATTACCTCTCATCAAAGAACCTGCTAGTACTTATGAGTGTTTCATCTTGGGAAAGAAACACCATGAAAGTTTTACAAAGGGAGTTGCATACAGAGCAAAGAAACCTCTTGAGCTAGTGCATACAAACTTGTGTGGACCTATGAGGACACAGTCGATTGGTGGAAGTTGTTACTTCCTTACTTTCATTGATGATTATAGTAAAAAGACTTGGGTTTATTGCTTGAAGCAAAAGTCTGAAACTTTTGTAAATTTCAATGCATTCAAAGCCTTAGTAGAGAACCAAAGTGATCGACAGATCAAGCTATTGAGGTTAGATCGTGGTGGAGAATATGATTCAAAGACATTCCATGATTACTGTAAACAACAATGAATCATAAGACAATTTACAATGAGGTACACACTACGACAGAATGGTGTAGCAGAGAGAAAGAACAGGACAATTATGAACATGGTAAGAATCATGTTGAAAGGCATAAAATTGTCTAATGAGGATTGGGAAAAAGCAATTGCATGTGATATTTATGTCATCAATAGATCTCCTACAAAGAGTGTGATAAATAGAGTACTAGAACAAGCATTGTCAAGTATGTCTTGCAGTGTATCTCATTTCAGAGTATTTGAATGTGTAGCTTATGAACATATGCCTAAAGAGTGAAGAGGAAAATTAGATGATAAAAGTGAAAAATGCATATTTACTGGTTATAGCGAGCAATCAAAAGCTTACAAATTGTATAAACTTGTCACAAATAAGACCATAATTAATAGAGATGTTGTGTTCAAATAACAATAGTCATGGAATGGAACTGTAGACAAAACAGTTAATGCACAATTGTCGTTAATGGAAGAAGATCATGTAGTAGAAAAGGAGCAACAAGAATCACAGGTGAAAACACCAACAAGGACTCTAATATTTTCATAGCAACATGGACCTTTAAGCAGATTAACAGGTCACTATTTTCCTAGCAATCAATCACGTGATGAATCAAGCAATGGTAAGAGAAAGAAGAGAAGTATGAAAGTTATTTATGATGATTTGGATGTTAGTTCAAATTTTTCATTGCTGTCATTCCAACCTTCTTCGTTTGAAGAAGCAATCAGAGATGAAAATTGGGTGTAAGCCATGGATGAAGAAATTGAAGCTATTGAAAAAAATAATACTTGGGATTTGATTGATTTACCAAAAGACAAAAATCTCATTGGTGTGAAGTGGGTGTATAAGAAAAAAATTTGAATGAGAAAGGTGAAATTGACAGATTTAAAGCCACACTTGTAGAAAAAGGATTCTCGTAGCAACCATGAATAGACTTTGGAGAAACGTTTGCTTCGGTAGTTAGATTGCATACTGTAAAAACAGTTCTAGCCACAGTAGCTCGAAACAAGAGGATTTTATATCAGATGGATGTGAAATCAACCTTCTTGAATGTAATTCTAGAAAAAGAAATTTATGTGTAGCAACCTCCACGGTATGAAGTTCAAAGTAAGGAATAGAAAGCTTATAGCTTGAAGAAAGTGCTCTATGGACTCAAGCAAACACCTAGAGCTTGGTATAGTATAATCGACATCTACATGATTAATAATGGATTTTTCAAAAGAAACATTGAGCTTATCTTGTACACAAAGGTAAATGAGCACAAAATTTTGATTGTTTGTTTATATGTTGATGACATGATTTTTAAAGGTGATTTTGAGTTAGATGAATTTAAATCAGCTATGATGAAAGAATTTTAGATGACAGATGTGGGTCTCATTAAACATTTTGTTGGCATAGAAGTTTAGAAATATGAAAAAAAATAAATTATTTGTCAAAATAGATATGCCAAAGATTTGTTGAAAACATTCACGATGGAAAATTGCAAACATGTCCCTACACCAGTTGCAACAGGTACAAAGTTAAGCAAGGATGGTGAAGGATCAGATGTCAATCCAACTCTATTCAAAAGTGTTGACACCTAATCTTCATGATTGGGTGAATTTTATGTAAATAATTAAATTAGGAATGTGAACAGTCATCAGGAGATGCACTGAAGAGTCACTCCCTATTGTATATAACAATGACCTACCTATGGAATAATACACGAATCCGTTTTTTTTTTGTGGAGTTACTGCCTGGCTTGACATGGTATCAGATCCAGCTACTTCTTTAGCTCTTATGCTCCTGTAACTCCTCTATCTGCCATATCCCCTCTGTCATGACATGGTACAGTCCTGAGTTACCTACGCTCTCTGTTCTATCCATAACGCGCTGCCTCTGCCATATTCCTTTCCAGCGCTGCCTCTGTCCATAACGCGCTGCCTCTGCCATATTCCTTTCCAGCGCTGCCTCTGTCCATAACGCGCTGCCTCTACCATATTCCTTTCCAGCACTACCTCTATCCATATTCCAAAAAAAAACCCGATGCCAGGCGCTACTGCAAACTCACTATCAACCGCTCGACCTTACGCCTCTATCTGGCCTTCTCGATCTTGGACATATGGGTATCTGGTTTTGTAAAGCATCTCCCCTTTTCTCCGTTTTTCAATGAAAATATTGTTGTTACAGTTATTTTTAATACGTTGATATAGTTATATGCATGGTTATGTTAATGGATCTGATATGGAGGATTTTACTTAAGTTTCCATGATTAGTTGTGGCTGAGGATAATCTGTCTAAAACTTGCATTGTTGTTCCTTAAATTTGACACAAGAATGGCATTGGAAGCATTTTCACTGTTAACACAAGCTGGGGTGTTGAGGAATTCCGCTGAGTAAAGTTTTAAAGAATCGATTATTTCTACCCGCAAGGTACTAAAGAATTGGCTGGCCGGCCATGGTGGCCTCCAGATTTAGGAAACCACAAGCTAACTTACAGAAATGAGCTAAATCGTGCAAAGTTGCTAAAAGGATAATAGCATGCAAGCTTTGCGAAAGAATTTAAAATGGTGAGCGAAGATGACATGGCCATATTTCAATAATTTTTACCACAATTTTATGATTGTATCAGCGCAGAGGATTAAAAAAAAAGTAATAGTTTAATATTTGTGTGGTAGATGTTAAGACTGTGAAGGTGTTTGGCTAACCTTTGTATCACTGAAAAAAAAAGGGGCGTTCAACAGAAACAGTTTTGCTCAAGATTTTCCTTATTTTATTAGTCATTCTAGATTTAAGGAATACAATATATTGATGATGGTGCATTAAGCAATTCTTTCTTGTTAAGGGCATGGATGCTTGATATATTGTATGAAATAAGGTTGAAATTACAAATGGTGATATTCTATATGGATAAAATATAGTTTTTCTCTTTGCTAGCAGAAGTATTTTTCTATCAGCATAAATAATTTTTTATAGAATGGTCCCAGATGGTGGGAATAGTTCTCACTGGCAAGGAGAACTATCCTGAATGGTCCCGGATGATAAAACACACCCTCATCTTCAATGAGTTGTGGAAAGGAGTGTGTGTCGGAGAAGGAGACAATGACCCAGTACAGCCTACCTCAGACAAAGAGCTCGTCATTTGGGAAAACAAGAACAACAAAGCCTATGCATTAATCGCAGCATCTGTAAATGAAAAGGTGAGTCGCCATATTTCGTCATATTTAACTGCCTTTGAAGCTTTACAAAAGCTGAAAGCACTCTATGACTCACATTCTGCACTTGAAGTTGTTCAACTCATGATTAAACTCTTCACTCTTGAACTGCAAAATAATGATTCTCTTGCTCTTGCATCTGAAGTAAAGTCCATAATGCATGATATCAATTCCACTAAAGTTGAGCTGGATATTCCTCTTATTTCTTTTCTCAAGGCACTTTATCCTACTTATTCCAATTATCTTGAGTCATTGCAAGCAAATGGAAATCTCAAAGATATAACCTTTGACTCTCTTGTGAAAAAGTTTGCTGAAAGAGAGAAAGCTTTTGGAAAGAAGACAACCCTTGAATCTTTTGAAGAGACTGTGTGCCTTGTTCATCAAGAAAAGCATCCTGCTCAAGATTCTACAAGAGGAAGAGGTGGACGAAGAGGAAGAGGAATATATTTCAGAGGTAGGGGGCAGACATTCTCAAGGAGAAAAGGCAGATTTGCACTGCATTCGCTGCAAAAGAAATGGATCACATGATGCCTCTACATGCAAGCTACCATGGGACAAAATTGAGCAGAAAAGAAATCAAAAGAAAGGTAAAATTAATGATACAGACAAAGGTAAAGCACCTGAATCCGCTCACTATGTTGAGGCACAATGTAACATTGGAGTAAATGAAGACTTGTTTAATGCTTCACTTGCTTCCTGGAAAAATGATTGGTTGCTTGATTCAAGAGCAACCTGTCACGTGACTCATAGAAAAGATTTTTTTGAAGATTTTACTGACAATGTTGATTGAGCAATATACTTTGCATATCAATCAAAAATCAAGCCATCAGGGCTTGGCACAATTAGGCTTAAACTGCTTGGTCTTCCAGACTTTCTTTTGGATCTTGTTCTATATCTCCCACAACTAAAGAGAAACTTGTTGTCCTTGGTCCACATCTGCCAGCAAGGTCACTCCGTTCATATGTTTGATGTCAAGCTTGAGGTAAGAAACACATCTGACCACTCACTTGTCATGAGGGGAATAGAAGAAGAAAGGCTTCTCATACTACAAGGAACATCTGCTCATGCACAACATTTCTCATACAATTCTCATCATGAAGAAGGTACACTTCCATCAAGTTTATTATGGCATGCTAGATTCAGACATTTGAACTATGACAGTCTCCACTTATTGAAGAAAAATGGTGTTGCTGGTTTGCCTACAATTCTTAGAAAACTTAAGCAATGTGATGCTTGCATTCTAGGAAAGAATAGCAAACAGTGTTTTCATGATTCACATTCAAGAGAACATAGGAAACTTGAACTCATTCATTCAGATTTATGTAGTCTAATGCTTGTTCCTTCTGCAAATGGAAATACATATATCATGAAATTTATTGATGACTACACCAGAATGTGTTGGGTTTATTTATTGAAGAACAAATCTGATGCTTTTCAAACATTCAAGAATTTTCATAAATGGATTGAAAATGATGCACAATCTCATATTGGGTCTATTCACACTGATAATGGAAAAGAATACACATCAAATGAATTTGAAAACTATCTTCGCCAACATGGGATCAAACATCAAACAACTGTTCCTTATAATCCCCAACGCAATGGTGTAGCTGAAAGAATGAATAGAACAATCTTGAATATGGCACGATCCATGCTTTTCTTCAAAAATGTAAAGATAATGTTTTGGGCTGATGTTGTTCTATGTGCTGCATATATAAAGAATAGATGTCCATCTAATGCTATAAGAAACAAGACTCCTTATGAATTGTGGTATGGACATGTTCCTTCGATAAAACATCTCAGGGTATTTGGTTCCACCTGTTATGCTTTGATACCAAAGGTACATAGAAACAAACTTGATGCTAGAAGTTGTAAGTGTATCTTCCTGGGGTATTCAAACACCTCCAAAGCATACTGCCTCTATGATGAAGTAAATAAAAAGTTTGTTGTATCTAGAGATGTAATTTTTCTTGAATCATCTGAAACTGACAATGTTGTTGAGTGGCAACTTGATCGCTTGGATAGATTCGCAAAAACAAAATCATTTCAAGAATTTGATAATCAGATTACACATCTTGAAGGGGGGATTCCTATACTAGATCAACATGTGGAATCTTCTTCTGAAGAACACTATCCCTCGCATGAAACTCCACAACGGATGATGCTTTAAGTGATGTAATTGATAGAATCGGGAGAATCAATCTTGATTCAGTCCCAACTCAATCAACAAAGCAGCCTGGACCATCTCAGAAAGATCCCCCAAAGTGGCTGACGAAGACACTTGAAAGTGTTCATCCCGATGAAATTGGAAAAACAGGAACTAGAAATTCAAACCGACAAAATGGAGGTGATGTAGATGACTCTTATTCACCTGTTGATATGGATGTTTCTTATGATTGTGAATTGAACTTGTCTACGGATTTTGAACCAAATTCCTTCAAAGAAGCTGCTTCTCATGATGAATGGAAAGAAGTGATGCAAAAGGAGTATGATTCCCTCATAAAGAACGGCACTTGGAAGCTGGTTGATCCTCCATTTGGAACCAAACCAATTGGCTGCAAATGGGTCTACAAGAATAAGTATAAAGTTGATGGCTCACTTGACAAGCACAAATCTAGGCTTGTGGCAAAAGGTTTTGCACAGAAGGAAGGGGTCGATTATGAGGAGACTTTTGCCCCCACGGCAAAATGGGCTACCATCCAGACACCCTTTGCACTAGAAGCTCAGAATGGTTGGAAAGTCCATAAAATCGATGTAAAAACTGCTTTCTTGAATGGAGATCTAAAAGAGAATGTTTTTATGTCCGAGCCTGAAGGATTTGCTGTGAAAGGACATGAACATAAAGTATGCAATCTTGTGAAGTCATTGTATGGCCTCAAACAAGCACCACGAGCCTGGTATGAAAAACTAACTGAGCATCTTCTGAAACTCAATTTCAAACATTTTGATCTTGATGATGCAACTTTATTTGTCAAGAAAGTTGGAAAAATAGTTGTATGTCTTGTGGTATATGTAGATGATCTTTTGATGACAGGGAACAATGAAAGCTACATTGCATCCATAAAGAAGGAATTTGGGAAAAAGTTTTGAAATGACTGATTTGGGCTATGTTCTATTGGTTCAGGTGCACAACAAAATTAAATAAACACAGAATTAACATAGCAGAATATCAAGCACATAAACACAAGATTTTAACGTGGTTCACCCAACCAATCTGGGCTACGTCCACACAACATAGGCACCAGGAATTTATTAATCAAATTGGAGATTACATCAAAAAATCCTCACACTCTCTTAGCAAACATCCGAATGGTTGCCTGTTATATAGCCTAGAGAATCCAACAGCCTCATTAATTCCCTCACATCAAATATAGGAGGCATTAACTCCCTCCCAACAACCTGGAGTTAATCTAGGACCTAAATTCCTATTGTTGTCACCAGCTGAGATTTTTCCTATTTCATTACAAACAGAAAATCTCAACATGTACATTACTATCTTGGCATTGAAGTAACCCAACATCCAAAGTCCATATTTCTTTCTCAAAAGAAATACGTTGGAGATCTACTGACCAGGTTTAGCATGACAGAGTGCAATCCTCTCACTACTCCAATGGAACAAAACTTAAAGCTCACATCTATTGAAGGAAAAGAATTTGAGGATGCAACAAAGTATAGACAGCTTGTAGGAAGTTTCAACTATCTAACTACAACCAGTCCAAACATTTCATTTGTTGTTGGAATCCTCTCCAGGTTTATGCAAAAGCCTTGTGAAGGACATTGGTCTGCTGCTAAAAGAGTTCTAAGGTACTTGAAGGGAACTCAAGACTTTGAAATCAAGTATACATAGGTGGATGACATCAGTTTGATTGGATACTCTGATTGAGACTTCGATGGAGACAAAGAAACTAGGGTATCAACTTCAGGATATGCTATGAGTCTTGGATCAGGAGCTGTCTCCTGGAGATCACACGAACAATCAGTTCCAGCAGATTCCACAACAGAAGCAGAATACGTGGTAGCAGTTGAAGCAATAAAAGAAATTGTGTGGCTCAGGAGAATTCTTGAAGATTTGCAGGTAAAACAAGTACAATCAACTCCACTCATGATTGACAACACCTCTGCAATAAAGTTGGCCAAGAACTCAAAGTTACATGATCGAACGAAGCATATCAATACTAAATATCATCTGATTCGACATCATGTTGAGTCCAAAACAATCCATCTCCGTCATTGTTCCACAAATGAGCAAATTGCAGACGTCTTCACCAAAGCACTTGGAAGGGAAAAGATTGAACGATTCAGAATGATGCTAGGACTCACCAACATCCCTTCAGATTAAGGTGGGGAATGTTGACACCTAATCTTCATGATTGGGTGAATTTTATGTAAATAATTAAATTAGGAATGTGAACAGTCATCGGGAGATGAACTGAACAGTCACTACCTATTGTATTTTTGTTTTGTGGAGTTACTGCCTGGGCTGACCAAAAGATTTGTTCGCAGCTTCATGTATCTCACAGCTACTAGACCGGATATCATGCAAGGAGTGAGTTTGATTTCCAAATTTATGGAGACTCCAAAAGGCACACATTGGAGTGTAGGAAAGAGAACTCTGAGATACATAGAAGGAACTAGAGATTGTGGCATAATGTATGCAAGCATAGAATTTAAGGATTTGATTGGATACACAGATAGTGATTTTGCATGAAGTTTGGATGATAGGAAGAGCACTTTTTGTTTTTTGTTCCATCTTGGTTCAGGTGTGATTTCATGGGCATCTAAGAAGTAGTTGATTGTGACACTTTCGTGAACAGAAGCATAATATGTAGCAGCAACATCAGCAACATGTCAAGAAGTGTGATTAAAAAGAGTATTTGATGGACTCAAGTAGAAACAACAAGGATCCACAACAATATATTGTGACAACACCTCAACGATTGCACTATCTAAGAATAGTGTCTTTCATGAAAAGAGAAAGCATATTGCTACTACGTATCACTTTATTAGAGAAATTGTGAGCAATGAAGAAGTTCACTTGAAGCCTTGTAAATCTAGTGATCAATTGACTCATATATTTACTAAGTCATTAGCAAAAGATGTGTTTGATTTTCATAGAAGAAACTTTGGTGTTCTAAGCCTAGGTGAGACATAGACCAACAACCATGTTTTGACTTGTCATGAGTCATGTTTTAGTTTAGCATGAGTCATGTTTTAGTTTAACTGTCGTAATTAAGAGGGAAGTTCAAATAAATTAATTACTCTCGCATAAGGAGCTGGCTAAAATTAGAGAGTGAGTTAACTAAGTGTTAAGGGTTGAGTGCTTTATTGTTGATTCCAATAGAGTTAAGCCATAGACGACTTTTAGTGTGTGGTTGCATGTCAAGATATTTTAGGCAGGTAGCTAGTTCGAAAATGTTAAATACCCTTCACCGCATTCATTGTAAGAATCATGTTTTGTGTGATCAATAGAAAAACTGCTAATCATGAATTTGTGTGTGAATTATTTATTTTGCCTTCTCTATCTCTCCAACAAAAATATATATAAAAATATTATTTACACCAATGAATTTAACCTAAACAGAAAATCTATTATATACACCAATAAATTTAACCTAAACAAAAATCAAAAAACTAAAATCCTACAGCACATAAAGTGTAAACCGTGTAAAACTGGAGTTATTCCGGTACAACATTCAACTCTTTTTAGGTTTCAAAATGAAGTCCGTTTGTTATCATATACACCAATAAATTTAACCTAAGCAGAAAATCTTAAACACCAATAAATTCAACCTAAACAAAAATCAGAAAACTAAAATCCTACTGCACTTAAAGTGTAAACCGTGTAAAACTGGAGTTATTTCGGTACAACATTCAACTCTTTTTAGGTTTCAAAATGAAGTCCGTTTGGTGCGAGATCAAGAGAATATTGCCTGCATTTTCTCTCTGTCGAGTTGTGTGTCGACGTAATGCCGAAAGTAAAAACTGAAAATTATACCTCACCCGAGGCCTAGCATTTATGTGGACCTCACAGTTGTGTATTATGGCTTATTCTCTAACTTTTCAATTCGTCATTTTACTTTATATGGGTATTACATAATGCCATTTTTTCTATTCGATACAAACTTTTGAGCTGGACGGTTGCTTGTGAAGTGGTAATTTGATAAACGGTTCAACTTTTTACCTTTTGAGTTTTAGAGATTATATATACATCCACATATTAGATTACCATAATTTTTAAATTATGCTATTTTATTGTTGGATAGAGTACCAATAAAATCTAAGATAAATTTAAAAGAAGAGTAGCTCCAAATATACCAGTGTTGCGGTTGTTGGAGGCTCAACCAGTTCTTATGCCCTATGTTTCCACTCTGAGTTATTTCCTCCTAACCATTAATCAAACTTACTTAATAGAAATTAAACTAATTGATTTAAATATTTTATTAAAATATAATATTCACCCTTTTATATTAATAAGAATTCATCTTTCTTTTAAATTAATAATAATTAGAAATCCATAGATATATAAATTAATAAATAATAGAATATATTAAAATAAAATAAAATGAGTGAATTTTAAAAATCTATTTGCTAAATAATCTTATATTTTGGTCATATACCATTTAATTATAATTTTTTTATTGAAATCACTTAAAGGGAAAAAACTCTATACAATATAAATTTATTACATTCTTACAATATTATTTTTTTATTAGGAAATGCCACATACAAATCAATTGAAAATTTTAATTTAATTTACAATTATTTAAACATAGACATACCGTGCTGTGGAAGGAAATTAAGTTAAATTTCCTTTTAATTATATAACTTTAAATTTTTTATTGTTTTTTTTCATCTTAAATCCATGCTCACTTGGAAGAATTACATGCCAGTTTGTTCAAAGACATATGGGATGTCAGTTTGGGACTAATTACCCTCCCAAATTACATTAAAAAGTCCAAGTCTTAACCATGTTCTTATTTGTCGATGAGAGTATATGCAACAAAATAGGAATAAAGAATACACTCATTTGAAACCAATCATTGCAACAATAACTAATCTGTCGAATCGACTAGCATTTTAAGGTTGATGTATTTGGGAGGCATTGAGATCCATGATGATACTGTGCAGTGCATCCACATTGTCTTTAATGCGAGAAATTCAATACTGAAGACCTACCATAATTTCAAAAGAGTTCCACTTGGAGGTCGGGTGCTGATATATTTTTACATGCAAGTCGTATATTTCAAAATTGGTGGGGTCGTTTCATGCTCTTTCGTGTAGTGGTCACACACGATGGAGGCTGAGGAATCTGACATCAGGGAGCTAAAATCCATGGGCACGACAAATTTATGCTAGCTCCAAGAGGGAGAGACTATAAGAATTGGTGAAAGAAAGAAAATAAGCAACGAGAGCCACGATAAAACACAGTCGCCAAAAGACTCTAATACAATGTCTAGGAAGCACAAATTGAGTTGAAATAACAACAAATAGGGCCAAAACCCAATAAGAAAGGGCATGCCATCTCCAATTGAGCAACAAGAATGATAAGAAGGCTAAGAATTGGGACAAAGAAGGTGCCCACGCTTATCCAATATCTTGCATTGCCATGAAAATCATAAATTGGTGTGCTGACCTTTCACCCCAAAAGGAGAAAACGACAAACCACCTAGTTGCAGGATGTTGAACCCACATTAGGTTCTCACAATAGAGGAAATTACTCAGAATTGTTGGAATTTCATCATAGAGCTTCTAATTTTAACATGGCTTGGATGCCACCCTTGATATAAAGGCAACCCACTTCAAATTCAACACAGAATAACGTTTCTGAACCAACTCCACTCACTAATCATGGTAGTGGCTATGCTCCCACATCCAAATTTATTTGAATCACACTGTGGGAGCTGCACATGACCTTTCCTTTCACTATTATTATTTCACTTACGCCGAGGAAGATCAATCATCATAAATTGATCCATGGAGATGCAATATTAATTACCCATGGGATCAAAGTTGTGATTAAGTCTATTCCAAAAGGGGCCGATTAAATTAGGCATGTTTGCATGATGCCAACGACCATACCTTATCACATCAAGCTTACAGATACTATCCTTGACAATCATAAGGAGGCGAGTGGGGGATCTAATGCAGTGATACATATGCACATAAATGACATTGGGGTGAGAGAAGGGAATCGAGCTCGTGAGGGGCAAAATGGGTGAAGTGGGAGAGAAATAAAAATGAGTGGGAATAGTGAGCGAGACATGAACTCTTATGGGATTGAAACATACTTTCCAGCTCCATTGACCTCTATCTCTCCTTGGTCGAGAAGGAAAGCTTTATTGGCATAAAGATCTACCTCAAAATTGAGATTTCTAAGGATATGAAAGAAGGAATATCTAGAGGAGAGAAGAATACTTTTAATTAGATGATACAAAAAGATTAATGTATTATCTTTTGGAAATGTGACACTGCTGTGATATCGAATAATTAAGAAAGAGTCACCTAGAATGATAATGTCTCGAACTTCTTGTTCTTCAGTAATACTGACTCCCATGAAGAATCACCTAGAATGATAATGCTCAGACTTCTCGGTCTTCGGTAAGACTTACTCCCATGAAAGACACGTACATTTTTTACTAATTGTTAGATTTCCAACAGAAACTCCACAAATATTTATCCACAATCCTTCCATAGAAATTTATTAATATCCCTCCTCCCCCTTTTAATTGCTTTTTACACTGCAATAAATATAATTTTAAAATTTTAGTTATTTTTTATATTATTTCATAATATTTTTACCATTTTTCCTAATTTCTAAATTTATAAAAAATTTACAAAAATTAAATATCTAAAATACATAAATATATAATTTTCTAAATAAAGCCAAATAAAAAATTATTAGCATACTACATTTCTTTTTTTCTAAATAAGATCAATCTATTAACAAAGAAAGAGGGTAAAATTACAATGTGACCGTAGTCAAAACTCTGCACTGAAGAGAGGCAGAACTGTGAAAAAAACAGATGAGAAGACTGACCATAGGCAGTGACCTCATTCTTGAACCAGTGATCAGGACCCATGCAGGGGAATAGGTTAAGATCCTCTTGATGTTGCAGGATAAACAAAAATTCAAAAATACACCAGAATTCCACAAAACTGTTTGCACCAAAAACTTGCCTAGTTGTAAGGGCCGCACGACACGCAGATAAAGCAGAAGTGAGCATACTAGTCATCTGGAGGCTCTTCCTCAATGCGGCACCATCCAAAATCAGGCATGTTCCTTGCTTGAGCAGCATTCTGATCAGAAGGACCATGGTCAACCGGCGCCATCACCACATCCAGAGAGTTGCGAACCTGAGCATCTAGAGCCTGCAGAGGTGCATTACCAATCCCCAGCTGGAGGGTCGAAGATGGAACAGAGAGAAGCCCCAATTCCTTCGGATGAGAGCTAGAAGCCTTCGTCTAAGCTGCCTCATGGAAAACCACTGAGATATGAGCTGATATTCTTGGGCGATTCAGAGCACTGTTAAAGGTGAAGATTGTGGAGCCAGACGAAGGAGGCCCTAAGTGGTGGTTGGAAGAATGCCTCCCTCTTCGACTGCGGGTGTTGGGGTAGTGGCCAGCAAACAACTCACTAGACAAGGAAGGCGAATCAGAGGACGAACTGGAAGGGACACGCCGGGGCTGGCCTTTTCGGCATCGCATTCTATGTCGCAAGCGAGGCATCGGGGAGATAGCAGCAGCGGGATAATAGTTAGGCTGAGCAACAACATTGACAGGGAGATGGCAGAAGTGGGATAGAAGCAAGGCTGAGCAACAGCGATGACAGCAAACAAGAAAGACTTCGAAACAAAGGCCTGATGCCGAGGAGAAGAGCCAGTGAATAAACTGAGGCTGCTCCGCCACAAGAACATAGCCAATCTTCGAATTATCCTTCCCTTGCAAGTCACGAAAGGCCTCAGGAATGACAGAGTCAACATCAAAGAGAGAGAGGCCAGAGGCGAGAGAATGATGCTAGTGAATCAATGAAGGCAAATCCACCGCAAGCCCAAGACTGAACCTTTCTTTATCGTCCTCTAGCGCGCATCAAGAAGCACCCTCCATAACTGTGGCATTGAAGAATGCTGTGTTCAGAGGCAGGCTGGAGCGTGCGGAGGGAAGAACCAGAGCAGTAAACATGATGTGTGAACCAGAGTTGCTGGAGTGAGAGCAGATGAGCCTTTCTCTTCGAAAATGCCGAGAGCCAACTTCCATGCATCTATTAATCCCTCTGTACTCGGTAGGTAGGTGTCGATCCACCTTGCCATACCCCTATCCCTTCACATTTAAGACTTGATTATACACCCGCATCTGGGAGAGCTGCATCCCTTTGGACCAGAATTTTGCACTCCTATTCTTGATCATGTTTCTGAATTATGTCTAGAGCCCCTGTGAGTAGAGTGTACTCAGTTTCCACCCCCAAATTGGCAAGTAGATCAGCGACCTTGTTGCCTTCCCGCTTAACATGATTGAAAATGATGGCCCGATTGTTGTGAAGCGATTGTTCTATTACATCCAGTCTGGCTTCGAGTCTCCAACTATTGGCAATTTTCCGCGCATGAGCCCCATTGAGGAGTTGTTTGGCCATGTTGATGAGGATTATGGAATCACCTTCAATCTCCAGAGGATGGAAGTTGTGTCGCTAGGAAAGGAGTAATCCTTGCCAGAGACCCTCCAATTCAGTCGAGTTGTTCGTGTCCCAGCCTATGTTTCCAAAGTATATAAGGAGAGGTGAGCCTTCATGATTTTGAAATATGCCACCAAATTCTGCTTTGCCATGGTTGCCCTTTGAAGCTCCATCAAAGTTGAGCTTGAAAGTGTGCTTTGTAGGGAGGGTCCATGAGTACTTTTTGATGTTTATGCCTTCTGAGGGTATGAGAATATGAGGACCTTGCGGGAGCTGTATGTTCCAGTTTTCCCAAATGGCTTTCTCATTTGCAAGAGTGGGAAAGTTGTCGGGATACCAAGTTCGAAGCACCATGGTCTCTTTAATATTGAGACAGAAGTTGCCCCAAATGATCTCTAAAGGAGTGCTTTGATCTTTGAATATGCGCTTGTTCCTTTCTTTCCAGATTGACCAAAGGAGAAGTCCAGGAATCATTCCATAATTGGTTGAGAATTTCACTTTTGTAAGGATTCTGATGCCAATTGCGAATGGAGTTGGTGATGTCTTCAGACACTCTACATCTTTTTTGACAACGAAAGCTCGCCTTATCCCACATTTGGTTGGCAAGGGTGTAAGATTCCAGGAGATGCTGGAGCGTTTCCTCCTGAGAGTTGCAATTGGGACAGATTGAGGGCCCATGAAAGTTTCTTCGTCTAAGATTATCCCAAGTGAGGATTTTCCGGTGCCCCACCAGCCAGAGGAAGAGAGAGACTTTGGGCCAAGTGCCTGGTGACCAGATTCTGCCCCAAATGGGATCCAAGGGCGTAGGATCTATGAAAATAATTTTATATGCCTCTTTGGTGGTGAAGGAGCCTCTAGGAGTGTAACCCCATCATAGAATATCCCTACCTTCGGAATATCTAATTCATCGATTTTGGAGCTCCCTCTTCAGGTCCTTCTTAGTCTGGTTATCCGCATTCTTGATCAGCCTCTCGATTTGCTTCCATTGTTTGTACCCTTGTTCTATCTCCAGAGTCCATTGTTGTTGGACCACTTCCTTTTGTTGCTCCTCCCAAGAATGGCAAGGAGGCTGTCTAAGGATGTCGTTGAGCTTTGGTAGTTGGTTCCATGCATCCATCCAAAACCGAGCAGTTCTGCCATTTCTTATTTCCCAAAAGCTGTGTTGCTGGATCAACAAGAAGTGTTGTCTAGCATCATTCCATATTAGTGATCCTTTTTCAGTGGGAGTGAATCTAATAAGCTCCTTCGTTGGTCTTTGGTTGGCATATTTGGCTGCCCATGGCTTATTGGGAGTAGAGAGCCATTGCCACCAGATTTTTGTGCCCATGATTTCATTACTGTAGCTAGGATCCCGTAGATCTATACCCTCTTTTTCATTAGGCTTACAAGATGTTGTCCATTTTACCAAGGCCCATTTGGGATTTGTGCCTGTTGCACCCCAAAGAAATTTGCACTGTAGAGCTTTTATTTTTTTGATGACCCATTTAGGTGCTGCAAGGATTGAGAATAGGTATAGCGGCATTTCCTATAGCACAACTTTGATTAGCACTAATCGGCTAGCTATGTTAAGTGTTCTGTGAGTCTATAAATTGAGGCAAGATTCAAGTTTCTCAAGGAGCAAACCCTAAGAGGCGTGCTTGATGGCAGAATCAATAAGGGGGGCTCTGAGGTATTTGGAAGGTAAGGAGGCTATGGAGAAGCCCAGGATATGGGCAATGACATGTTGAGTAACAGGGGGTGTGTGAAAAAAGAAGATCTGCGATTTCGCCGTGTTGATGCTAGTTCCTGAAGCTTCAGAGAAGTCATTCAAAAGGGATTTAAACAGAGAGGCTTCCTGAACTGAAGGGTACCCAAAGATCATGTTGTCGTCAACAAACTGTTCACGAGTGATGGCTGGAGAATTGTGAATGGATAAACCTTTGAGCTGCTGGGAGAGGAGGGCCTATTTGATGTGGCAACCCAAACCTTACGCCACTAGCACGAAAAGGAATGGGGAGAGGGGATCTCCTTGCCTGATTCCTTTGGAGGGACTGAAAGGATGTGATGGAATACCATTAATGAGGATAGAGAAGAAAGTTGTGGAGATTAGGCTCAGAATCCATCGAACCCACATTAGAGAAAAACCAAAAGCAATTAACATTTTTTGTATATAGGTCCAAGTTAGCTTATCAAAATCTTTTGAGAGGTCAAGCTTGAGAATCATACCTGCCTATTTGGAGTGCTTGAGGGAATGTATGATTTCATGCATGAGGATAATGCCGTCCAAAATTTGTCTTCCTTCTACGTAACCAGATTGTTCAGGCGATATGAGCAAGGGCAGAAGCAGCTTTAACCTGTTGGCAATGACCTTAGATATCACTTTGTAAATAACATTGCATAGAGCGATTGGGCGAAATTTGTCCAGAGTACTGGTGCTCTCTTCTTTTGGGATGAGGGCAATGAAAGTTGAATTTAGAGAGGGCAGAAGCCAATGAAGAGTATGCGATTCCTCCACCACTAGCCATACCTCCTCTTTTATAAGATCCCAGAAAGAGTGGAAGAAAGTAGTAGTGAAGCCATCCGGCCCTGGGGCTTTGCCCTCCTTGAGCTAGTTCATAGCTACATCCACCTCCTGAGGCATAACTGGTCACAGAAGGAGTTCGTTGTGTTCTTCTGTGATAATTTTCGGCACATTTTGAATGAGTTTTTATATAGCAGGCCTTCTATCTGTTTGGGGTTCTTGATGAACCTTCTGGAAGTGTCTTATAAACTCTTTTTCAATCTCTGCATGATCTTCCACTCTTTCCTCTCCTTGTTTTTGAATGAAAGAGATGGTATTGTGCATTCTTCTCTATATTGTGGTTTTGTGGAAGAATTTAGTGTTCCTTTCTCCTTCTTTCAGCCATCTAATCCTAGATTTCTGCTTCCAGAGAATTTCCTCCTACTTTCTCCTCTCCTCCAGTTGATTGTGAATGTGCTTTTCCTATGCCAAAGTCCCTTCCTTGTATCCCTCTGTGATTATATGTTGCTGGAGCTCTCTCATTTCTTTGTTTAGATCTTGTTGCGCCTGGAAGATGTTACCGAAAGTCTCTTGATTCCAACGCTTGATTTGGGATTTCAGAAATTTGAGTTTCTGTTGAAACTGAAACATTTTTTATCCCTCTGGAAAAGGAAAGTTGTTCCAGGTGGATATGATGAGATTGTTGAAGGCGGGGTGGGTGAGCTAGAATGCTTCAAAGCGGAATGGTCGCCTGGTAGTGTTGCCTGGTCTTTGCCAGTGGAGGGAGATAGGCCAATGATCTGAACCTGGATAAGAAAGAATTGATGTCGCAATGTCGCCTCCGAGATGCACCGCGTTATCAGAGATGATGAATATGTCTAGTTTAGAAGCTATTTGTTGCATCCTAACCTTGCGATTGCTCCAAGTGTGCGTGCCATTGTAGAATTACAGATCAATTAACAAATTGTTTTGGTTGAATTCTTTGAAGTGGCCATTTTCCTATTCCAGCTTGGCTCGGCCTCCTTGCTTTTCCTCTAGCTTGGTGATCATGTTGAAGTCTCCTCGAATGATCCAAAGAAGATGGACTCTATTGAAGTTGAGCGCTTCTATTATGTCTAGCAAAGTAATTTTTTTCCTGCTTCGTGTGGGAAGTAGACATTGGTAAGATGGTCGTGGATGTTGGTGCCGATAATATGAAAAGTAGCTTGAATAATGTGATGGGAGGCATGAATGTTTGAAAGCGTCATAACCAGCGTGTTCCAAGCAATTGCCAGTCCCCCAGAGGCACCCGAAGCATCCACTACAACCGAGTGACAGCCTGGCCATGCTCTAGAGAGAATGTTTCGAAGAGTGTTGCTATTACATTTCATTTCTTGAAGAAAGAAAATCTCGGGCTGCTCCTGCTTTATCATGTTTTTTATCATTATGAGTTTCCCGGGGCTGTTGAGCCCTCTTAAATTCCATGAAGTAAGCTTCATGATTCACTATTAGTGGTGGGTTTGTAGTACTTTGTTAGCTTAGCATACCTTCCTGAGTCTACTAGGATTTTTCCTATTGCTATAGTTCTTTGGAGATTTTTCCTTCTCCGACGTTTTTTGGAGTCTTTAGGAAGGAAGCCGCCATCCCATTGACTACCTGGCTGAATACCCAGTTGTTGTTGCTGGTAGGCCTTGGAGATGATGACTTCTAGTGTGTTGAGCTGATGCTCTAGAATCTTGTCATAGTCCTTCTTTCTGCATGGTTGTTCGAGCTCGAGAATGTCAAGTCCTCCTAAATCAATACTCTCTGGTTCTTCATCCATTTGTTATGTCTGAATCTTTTCATCTAAAGTGATTGCTAAGTGCAAGGATTGGTTGGGGAAACCATCAACATCCATATCATTAGATTTCTATTTTGGGACCTTTCAAACCTCCTCAGGAATCGTATTGATGTCATTTTGGGGCAGGGGGTTGGGAGAGCAACCAAATGGAGGGGGGGGAGAGGACGAGATGATAAGCTGAGGGATGGGCAACAAGTTCTGAGGTTGTTCTTCTGAGGTTTTAGCAAGAACCTCAAAGCTGTTGCTTGTGGAAGGAATGGAGGCAGCGTCCTGCTGGGGTTTATTCCCTGAGGAAGGTTTTTTGTGCGACCTTTTGTGGTTTGCAACTTTGATAAAGTCATCATGGGCCGGCTTGTCTAAGGGATCAGAGGTTTGGGGTTTTGCGTTTAGAGGGCAATCCTGAAAAATATGCCCATGAGCATGACACTTATGATAGTGGAAGGGTACATGTTCATAATCCAAAGATTGAATCCATTCATAGTCATCATCGAAGAGGCTTACCGAGTCCGGAAGGGCTTTGTCCAGGCACATGAAAACACAGATATGGGCGTAGGAAGTGTATCTGCTCAGCTTCGTTTCTTCCGCAATTTTTATAAACTCCCCCAGCCCTTTGCCAATGGCTTTGAGCGAATATTCATCCCAGTATTCCGACGGGAGTGAGTACATCCTGATCCATACTGGTGCCCAGCTGAAGTCCTCCTTGTCTGGGTTAAATCTATCTACCCATTCCCGTAAATACAAACCAACGGAGTTGAAGAAATAGGGCCCTTCATCCATGATTCTATTCTGATCTTCGATGCAAATGAAGATCGCAGTGAAGAATCCCTTTGGTCCTAGCTGCAGGGTGACATGACCCTTGGGTTTCCATTTGGTAGAGATCCATCCTTGCAAAGCTTTTTCAGTCGGCCAGAATCCAATAAATTTTCCAATGAGTGCATGGTCCTTCATATACTAGATTTTACCATTGATTCTATGGCTGGGAAGTTCTATCTTGGGCCTTTCAGCTGCTATGGGTTTTCATGTCCTTGAAGTAATCTTGAGCATTTCCTGTTGCTCTATTTTTCCTTCTGGAATCACTTTTGTCCGCATCTTCTTGTTCTGGCTCAGAGGGCAAAGTTCATTACTATGCAGGAGGATCTTGATCAAAAGGAGGGGAGGGCTTTGAACCCCCCCCCGGGGGGAAATCCATTGCTGCGCTGCTTAAGCCTAGGGCCTGCTGTCGTGATGAGGTAGGCGAACGACACGTGGAGGCAGAGAATAAACAATCTGCGCCATTGCAGAGTCTTGCTGAAACCCTAGTTTACAGAGCCCTTGCTAATCCTTATTAACATTCTCTTTCATCCTCCTCATTTAGGGATGTTTTTTTAAAGTCCTTAGCATACTACATTAACACTACTTTAAAAAATATTAACATACTGCATTAACACATTGAGGAAAAAACATTCTTAATAATTAGAAAAAATAAATATATTATTTTAATATAAAAAAGAATATTCTTAATAATGAGAAAAAATAAATATATTTATTTAAAAAAAACATAAAAATACATAAGAAAATAATTAACATTTAATTTGCGTTATTAAAAATATATTATACAAAACTGCTCTCACTACCCATAAGCATGGTTTATGGTGAAAGGGAATCAAAGTTAGATACCTTTTCCATCACATATTTTCAAATTCTTACTAACTGTGCTTTGCACTCCCGTAAATAGAACTTTTCAAACGTTAACTAATTTTTAGTCACATTTTATTTTTTCAGTCATATTTTAGTCTAGTATTATTTTTTAATTTGTTTTATATATTGATATATAAATGAGAGTAAATTTATTTTATTTTTTATTTTTTTAACTGATCAAATTTCTTGACATGTATATCTTTCTTTATATTTTAGACTTTAAAAATAAATTGCATCTTAAAATATTTGAACCTTATAAACAGTTGATATACCGAGAGTTAAGATAACCTTATGTTACTCATATATATACCCATCATGAATATCTTTATATTAAAAATAGAAAAAAATTGCACAACACTTTCATTTTTCCAACATATCAATAAAATATTTAAAGCATATTTTCTTTTCCATTTTCAATGGCTTTATATACTATACATACTTTACTTTAAAATATTTTAATATTTATAACTAATATTAATGAATTACGAAAAGTCTTTCTGTAGAAATCACCTAACAATTGTTTATTTTTTGGCCTACATGTTTCGAACCATTGTTCATTCATCATCTATTCATCATCGAGACGAGATGAGGAGGCCGACCATGGAAATGACTTAATAGAGAGCAATGTAGAAACCAAAATTTCAAATAATAACAATTTTTGAAAAATAATATTTAAATTAATTTATTAAAATCAAATATTATTAAAAATTCTATTAATGGGAAATAATTGAAAAATATAATTAACAAAAATGAAAAAGTCAAAGTCAATAATATTTAAATTATGATATTAATTTATGAAAATCAAATATTATTAAGTAACATGTATATATATAGTTGTTACTTAATAATATTTGTTTTTAATAAATTTATACCATAATTTAAATATTATTGACTTTGACTTTATCATTTTTGTTAGTTATATTTATATTTTATTTTAATACATTAATTTAAATATTATTTTTCAAAAACTACCGGTTTCTTCCTCTTCATTGATTCTTTGGCATAGTAGGTCTCTTCCTGTTCATCTAGTCCTGATGATGGCCTTTGGCATAGTAGGCCTCCTCCTATTCATCTAGTCCTGATGATAAACCACACACCTAGACGAAAAAAAATAAATAAATAAATCTCTTATATGATTTTTACTAAAAAGACTTTTGGTAATTAATTCCAGCCAAAAGCTTTAAATTCCAGCCAAAACTACCTAAGGCTAAAGCGGTATAAAGACACCAGGGCCTGGTTAAACCATTGGGAGATCGATGAGAATGTTTCATTGCAAAACGTTAATAACATTAAAAATATTGTTACTTCTATGTTCAAAGAAAAAATGTGGTGTGAGAAAGATTTCGCAGGTACAAGAAAATTAAAATATTATAAGGAGGTCATCAACTCCACTCTAGAAGATCAAAAGTATCTCTCTGTTTTAACTAGCTCAAAAAAGAAAATTAATACAGCCAAGATTAGAATGAACTCTCATGAGCTCCATAGTGAAACGGGTCATTGGGCAATTCCTAAAACACCATGGATGGAAAGGTTCTGCCATCTCTATGAGGATACGAACATATAGGATGAAAATCACTTCCAAATCACTTCCTCTTAGAGTGCTCCGCGTACAAACACATTAGATCTTAGTTTCAAAATCTCTGTTGCAATAGTGACCTTCCTAGCCTTTTACGATGTTTTATGATGTCAAATTTATAGTGAGTTTGGAAGGCTTCTCTCCAAGCTTTTTGAGCATAGGAATAAAACCTTAAATCAAACTAAATAATTTGTTTCTTTAGGTCCAATAGACTAAAGTTTGGTCTCACTGGATGTTAACCACCACCATCATCATCATCATACATATTAAAAATTGAAAAATTATAAATTAAAAAATTAAAAATTCAATAAAAATATTTTTTTATTACTTTTATTTTATATATATTAAATTAAAAATCATTCTCTAATGGTATTATAAATGTATAATATAAATATAGGAATATTTTTTTATAAATTTTTATTAAAATATTTTTTAAGTGTTAAAAAATTCTTACCCCAGATGATCAATAAAAAAACGGAACTTGCTCGCTGCGGCCCTGACCTAGCCAGCGCTGCGCAAAGCTGTTGGCCGTCCGGCCCCTGGCTGCTGCAGAGGGCCTGCTCCCTCCTGCTAAATCGCAGATCTGCGACTCAGAGGCTGCTGCGACCCTACGTTCAGGTTGAGGATCTCTTTATCGGAGAACATGGACTCCAATGGGGGCTCGGCTTCCCCCCCTGCGGAGGTCCTGGCATTCAAAGCAATGATCGAAGCCTGCTCGAAGAGAGCCCCATCGGTGGCTCAGCAAAAGTTCATCAAGAGGATGGATAAGATCCCCACAGTCGCCCTTTCAGAGGAAGAGACGTGTAAAGCAACACTAAACTTGGCAGAGAGAGGTCTTATTGGACAGTTCACAGGCCTCTCGCCTTCACCAAAGTCAGTAGAAGATTGGGCTCAGAGAAACTGGAGCCCCCTGATCAAGGAGGGTGTTAAAAGCTACTTCGTCGGGAAAGGATACTTCGTCTTTGTGTTCGATAATCCGGAAGACAGAATCCTAATATTCAGAAATGGGCCATATTTTATGGGACCGCAAGGCCTGTACCTGAATAAATGGTCCCCAGACTTCGACCCTACCCAGGATGTCCCCTCAGCAGTTCCGGTATGGGTGAGACTTCCCCACTTGCCTCTCCACTGCTGGAACCAAAAATCCCTTGAAAACATCGGCAATGCATTGGGTAAATACATTGATAGAGCTGCAAGAAAAGATCAGTATTCATGCGTTCGAATATGTGTTGAAGTCGATCTGGAGGAGGGGTTACCGGAAGCAATCAAACTTACAGTAGCAGGCTGGGAGCACATCCAAGAACTGGACTATGAACAGCTTCCGTTCAAATGTAGACACTGCCACGAACATGGACATTTCGCGAAGCACTGTAAGAAGAAGGCAGAAGAGCAAACAGACAGACAAAAAGAGGAACAATGGACCCTAGTTCAGAAGACAACAAATCCAAAAAAAGGCCCTAGCAAAGGAAGGATAACAGGGATGACAAGCAGCTCAAAACCCATCCAGGAAGAGGAAACAAGGATGCCAACCAGCTCCAAAATCATCCAAGAAGAGGAAGCAAATGTACAAGGGACATCAAGCGCACAGATCAACCCAACAGATCTGGAGCATGAAGACCTGGTGCATGTAGAAAGCCCCCCTCCAAGTAAAGAAAATGAGAAAGAAAATCAGGTCGAAGCCACTCAGGGTAGTTCGCCCAACCCTTCATATGCAGATATAACAAGAAAAAAAGCAATAGAAAGTTCAGAAACATCAGAAGATGAAGCCTGCGAGCGTCCTACCAAAAGAGCTGGCAGGAAATCCCGGAAAGAAAAGAGAGAAGAAGAGGCCAAGAGACTTAAAACCCAAGGGAGCCAAGCAACCATAGAAATGTCCATTGGGCGGAACACCAGGCCGAGACCTTCCAAGGGAGGTCCCACCCCCTCAACAGGTAAATAATGAAATTTGTCTCTTGGAACTGTAGAGGGTTGGGGAGCCCTGCAAAACTAGAAGCAATTAAGGATCTTCTTAAAGCTGAACCCACAAACATCCTCATGCTCCAAGAGACCAAAATTGAAGGGCATTCCCTTCTTGAAACCAGTAGACTAAAATGGAACAAAAATACAGGCAAGGCAGTTAGCGCAAGGGGAACCTACGGAGGACTGGCCACTCTTTGGTCAGATAGCACATTCCAGCTCAATAAACACCATGAAACTCAGCACTGGATATACACAGATTTGACGCACAAAGTAAGTAAGTTGAATGTCTCTCTCTTCAATTTATATGTTCCGGTAAATTATGCAGAAAAAAGAGAATGCTGGTATTCTTTATCAACTTACCTAGAACAGCAGTCTCCAAACAATATTATCATTGCGGGTGACTTAAATATAGTTCTGAAGCCAAAGGAGAAGAGGGGAGGCTCCAGTTCTAGAGATCCCATGCTGGCCATGGTGGAGGAGATCGTACAGAACTGGGATCTCTTAGACTTCCCTCCAGTACATGGACTCTATACATGGTCGAATAACCGGGTCGGGTCGGAACAAATCTCTGCCTGGCTGGATAGATTTATGATCCAAAGCGGTCTCTTGTTGAACAAAAAGATCGCCAGCACCAAAATTCTGCCCAAATTGACCTCGGACCATAAGCCGATACAGCTGCTATTAGAGGACGAGGAAGATTTGGGCCCCATTCCCTTCCGATTCAGCCCTCTGTGGATTGAGAAGCCGGGTTTTTTCGATACAGTGAAAGATGCATGGGACAAGCCCATCATAGGTTCTCCCAGCTACATATGGGAGCAGAAGTTGAAGGCAACAAAACAGGCGTTGAAGGAGTGGATTAAAAGGCCTGCACCCAATCCAACCAACCAAAGGAAAGATGCAACCCAGAGGTTGCTCTCAATGCAAATGGAAATGGAGAATAAAGATATTACAACTGAGCTTCTGGATGAGGAAGTCAAAACACAACGCTCTACCTATCAAGCCTTCCTAGCTGAAGAACAGTATTGGAGATTAAAGTCTAGGAGCTTATGGCTAAAGGTAGGGGACTGGAACACTTCTTATTTCCACAAACAATACAGAGCTAGACTATCCCGGAACCATATAGCGGAAATTAAAACCATGGAGGGACAGGTCTGCAAAGGGTTTGCCCAGGTGAAAGCCGCAGCTGAAGCACATTTTAGGAATTTATATAATATTGGAACTCAAGCTGAAGAAGGGGAAACCAATGACTTCCTTTCTAATATTCCCCAGCTTGTCAATGATGAAGAAAATACAGTCCTATGCAGACCTATCACAACCGAGGAGGTCATCCAAGTGATCTGGTCAATGGAAGCCGATAAGGCCCCTAGGCCCGATGGATTCTCTATCCATTTTTATCAATCATGTTGGGAAGTTATCAAATCTGATCTCCTCAAAATGATCAAAGGATTTATGATAAAAGCTAAAATAGGAGGAGGTATCAAATCCACCTTCCTAGCTTTAATCCCAAAGGAATCCAATCCAGAAACCTTTGCAAGATTCAGGCCAATATCGTTGTGTAACGCTTCTTACAAAATCATAGCCAAGCTCCTAGCAAATCGCCTCAAGCCTTTGCTCAAAAAGTTGATCTCCAGCAACCAAGGCGGATTTGTGGAAGGCAGATATATTATGGACAATGTCATTCAGGTCCAAGAGACCATTCACTCAAGCAAACAACGGGGCGAGAAAGGTATGTTGATCAAACTCGATATGGCAAATGCATTCGATAGAGTAAATCGTTTGTTTCTATGCAAAGTCCTGCTCTCTTTTGGTTTCTCTCAGCACTTTGTCCAGCTTATCAAAGCATGCATAGAAACCCCGTGGATTGCCCCTCTTATCAATGGACGTCCCACCAACTTCTTCCAAGCTCAAAGGGGCATTAGGCAGGGATGCCCTCTCTCTCCCTTCCTGTATATTCTCATGGCAGACTCTCTAAGCAGGAAATTAGTAGTTGAAAAACCCGCTGGCTCCCTCCCGGGTCTCAAACCTTCCGAGGTATCAACACCCTTAAATCATGCCCTCTTCGCGGATGATTCTCTATTCCTCGGAGGTGTTTCTACCAGAATAGCGAAAGCATTTGACAATGTACTGAAAAGTTACTGCAGGGTGACTGGAGCTCTTATCAATGAGAGCAAAAGTGAAATATACAGTTGGAACGCGGAACAGCAAGAGATCACCAACATTTCGAGGATACTCGGGTTCAAAGGCCAGGCCAAGTGGGACAGCTTCAGATATCTTGGCCTTCCCATTTCCTCTGGAGCGAACAAGAGATGTTTTTGGACTCATATAATCAGCAAAATTAAATCCAAAATCACAAATTGGGGCGGTTATTGGTTAACAAAAGGAGGCAAATCCATTCTTATAAAAACGTAGCTGTCAGCTCTTCCCATATATCAGTCAGCATTTCTCCTCGCCCCCAAATATGTCACGGACCAGATAGCAACCCTGATCAGGAACTTCCTATGGCAAGGCGGGAAAGGAAACAAAAAAAAGTTGCACTTAGTTAAATGGGATACGGTCAAGAGGCCAATAGATGAGGGTGGTCTTCAAATAAGGGACCCCTCCTTTATCAACAAATCGCTGGGCGGCAAACTGCTGTGGAAAATAGTAAGCGACCCCTCACATCCAATCAACATAATATTACAGTCAAAATACTCAGACAAAGAAGCGATAAGGAAAATGCAAATACAGTCCACAACGGCCAGCTCGCAGGTATGGAGGCTATGTTGCAAGAGCAGCGAATTCTTCAAAAAACACATGTACAGAATACCCGGAAATGGTAAGTCCACACAACTTTGGAAGGATTGAATTATGGGGAAAGATCCGTTGGTGGAAAGAGAGGATATTGCAGAGCTAAGAAATTGGCTGGAAAGAGCAGGAGTTAACAGAGTATATGATCTGGCAAGTTGGGACGAACGTGGAGAATGGTTAAAATGGGACTTCCACGGAGTCCCTGAGCGCCTAAAGGATCAACAGATCCAGCTTGAGAACCTGTTAGAAGACGCCACCCCAGACAACAGATTCAAAAAGGATCGATGGGGTTGGGGTAAGTCTAGAAAATACACCTCAGCAGAAGGATATAAGTCTCTGCAGGGAAAAAGGATCAACCAACATACTCCAGCCTTTTGGAAGCAGATTTGGGATTCATTAGCGCTACCAAAAATAAATTTTTTCTTCTGGACCTTGGTACACAACAAGTTATTGACAGGGGACAATCTGACAAAAAGAAAGTTTGAAGGGCCCCATAGATGCGCTCTCTGTAGATGTCAGTCAGAAACTGCCCAGCACTTGTTTCTTGAATGCGCCTTTGCCAAGAAGGTGTGGGGACTTCTTCTCGACGAATTCTAGAAATTCTTCCACAGCAAACCTCTGTCTCTGAGCTGTTCGCGACTTGGTGTGCTAGCTACCCCAAAGGCATCTTCCCCAAGTCATTTTGGCGCAGGATATGGATACCGTTGCCAAAGTTTGCTTGCTGGCAACTATGGTTAACCAGAAATCAGCAGATCTTCAAAGAAACGCAGTATTCCCCGCATCAGGTTGCAGCAAAAGCTAAGGCCCTTCTGTTGGAAGCGGCTCAGTAGCAATATAACAAAGAAGACCCCCTACTCAGGCCAGAAGAAAAAAGGTGGCTTGCTATAGATCCGCTGCCTCGAAATTATAGAACCTCACCCCTGAAAGCAAACCTGGAATGGAGAAAAAGAGAGACTGATGACATCTTTCAAAGCTGGTGGAGGGCGCAAAATGTAACTACCATTTTCTTTGATGGAGCGTCCAAAGGGAATCCTGGAGCAGCAGGTGCTGGCGGGGTTATCTACTTTGTGGAAGGGCTCTCCACTGTTTCCTTTGCATGGGGTCTCGGAGAGAAAACAAACAACCAAGCGGAGATTCTGGGGCTGCTAAAGGCCTGTCACATTGCAAGAGAGAAAAGTGCTAAAGATATTCAAGTTTTCGGAGACTCAGAAATTTTAATCAAAAAACTAATCAGAGAGGAATACTTCAACAATGTAGGGCTCAACAAAATATTGGATAGACTAAAGACGGTTCTACAGAGTTTTGACTCATGCAAATTTTATCATATACCCAGAAACTCCAACAAGGAAGCAAATCATATGGCGAACTTGGGCAGCACTCTCAACAAAGGAATCTTAAATGTAAACGGGGAAATTCTTGTTCATCACTTGTGAACTGCTCCTTTCCAAAGGAAGCAAAAGAAGGATTTCAATCATATAAGCAGGGCTGCCTAGGCAAAATCCCTATCTATTTCTAACATATCAATAAAATAAACAACCGTTTCAGTTAAAAAAAAAAAAAAAAATTCTTACCCCAGAAAGTTATGGAAATTCCGGTCATATTTAGATAAAACCCTGCAAGGATTTTTGTAAATTCAAGTTATAGTTGTTAAACATAAAATTTTATGGTGTTCTAGAAGTTTTTGATAGCGCTGAATCTATTTCCACCATCAAAAACAAGATTCAAATACTGCCTCTACAAGATTTTTTGAACTTTTTTTACCCAGATTCTAACCACTTTTGACCGTTCCAGTAGTTCCTCTGCGTGGATAGATGAATCCATTACAAATCTTCACTACATTGGAAATTCCCCGGATAGACCAAATGAAATTCACCATTGATGAGGAAGGCCAATGACACAGAATGATTTATATAGCATGAAGCATGATTCCTCAGGAAGTTTTTGATGTTGCCGAATCCATTTCCGCCATCAAAAACAAGATTCAAATACTGCCTCTACAAGATTTTTTGAAAATTTTTTACCCAATTTCTGATCACTTTTAACTATTCCAATAATTCTTATGCGTGGATAGATGAATCCATTACAAATCTTCACTACCTTGGAAATTCCCCCGATAGACCAAATGCAATTCACCATTGATGCGGATGGCCAATGACAGGGAATGATTTATGTAGCATGAAGCATGATTCCTCAGGAACCAATATTTTAACGTTGGAGATAACGTACTCCGAGAACTGAAAATAATTTGGTTTTGTTCACGATAGTCAACGGCAATTTTTTCTATCTCGACGGTTTACTAGCGCCTAATCTGCCAATCGATTGATCTGCTTCCACTCCGTTAATCATTCGTTCTACCAAACTGATTATAAAATCTAAACGTTTATACAATCGCAGAACCGGGCCGATCGCACCGAATATATGAAAATGTGGAATGCACATTTCACTTTCGGGATCCACTGCGTATGCGTGCGCTATCGACATTAACTTCTCGGTTGCCAGGAGTTCGTTGCAGGTTTCTTAATGTTTAATTCGTTCTTTCACGACGGGCAACATCACTGCCCTGACACGTTCCTAGTTACCGTTCTGAGAGTGTTTTGGTCGGTAAAATATGTTATTTAATATTGATACTGAAATATTTAGTTGTTTCTGCCAATTAAATGTTAATTTATTTTAATATATAATTTTAATATATAATTTTTAAAATTATTTGTGAATTTTATATTAAGTATGATAAGAATTATTTAATTTTCAAAAATATATTTAAATTTTATGTTAAATATATAAAAAAAATGTAATCTTCCTACCAAGTTGTAATTGTTTTTTATTTAAACTAATCATATAATGTATCTCATTTTTTTTTGAGAATATAAAATTTATAAAGTTCCTAACAAGTTGTAATATCAATAATATAAAATTTATAATGTTGATAACAAGTTGTAATATCAATAATATTTTTAGTTAAACCTAATCTTATAATAAACCTCATTTCTAATTTTTTGAAATATAAAAATTATATATACATATGATTTCACGGGGATTAATCCATCCTTGCCAAAAGTCACTTATACACAAAGATTATACTGCTACAGGGTACTTGGCTATATATATATATATATTATTTTTCTTACTTTATGCTGTGATTATTTAAGTTTTCATAAGTTTTTACCCTATGGTCACTAACTTGTTTTTCGAAACAACGGGGATAAGACTATAGCAAAGGCTACCCCGTGATGCTACATGATTATGTTGATTATGTTTAGGTAGGCGATACATCCGTTGTGTTATGAGTGTGTATTGGACCCCTTCCACGTGGTACTTTCGTGTATTGGACCCTTTTCACATTTCGTTATTGCATTGCTTTGGTTTCATTTAGGATTGAGTTATTTAGGATTGAGTTATAATATGAATGATTTTTTATATATGTATTTTTTTTGGAAGTAATGTTTTCATGTTATGTGTAGTTGTCATTGTGAGTCTGTAGGCTTGAGTCTAGAAGGTGTTGATTCTTATGTTGTGAGTTGGAATCATAATACAGATGTGTCATAATCAATGTGTTATGTCCTATATATTTGTAATTCTTGTGATCAATAAAACATGGAAGTGTGATTTGTTGTGTGGAATCAATTTCTCTTTGATCTTTCTCTATTTTCTTAAATGGTATCAGAGCCTATTCTGGCTCGATTCCCTTGCGGGAGGGCCAAGAAAATGTGAGGAAGCCTTGAGTGTTACTGTCTCTGTACATATATATTAGTATAGACGTGTGAGATTTTATTTTTTTGTTTCTACAAGTGTTAAATTTACGTATGTATGTGTCATATGTATGTGTCAATATGGAGATTGTGTTGTGTGGAGTTATTGTTATGAGCCAACCTTCAAAAGATTCATATGGCTGAAAGTTTTGAGTGAAAATGGTGATTTTGAGGGAAAAAATGCAGAAGAGAGCAGAGGATTATTTCATATCTCGTGATGTGAAAAAGGGGATCGAGAAGCGGATCTATCATCGACATCAACGTTTCACCCCAAAAAGGAGGCAACTAATTTCTGCCAAGGCCGAAGCCCAGGTCCTTCGTCTCCTGTGCATTAGAAGAGAGCTTTGTCGTGGCAACAAACCTTCGAATCTGCCGCTGCCCGTCATCACCTGAATTGGGAGGGGTAGGCATTCTCACCCCAACGCCCATCTGCCTCGTGATCGCAAAGAACCCAATGGGAATCACGCCATTGCTTTTGTTGCATGCCCACAGCGTCAAACCCTACAATAAACAGTCAAGGAAATTAAAATACTGCAACACTCTCATGTGGAGGCTAGATCTGGGCACATAAAAGTCTTAGTAAAGAGACAGCTAAAATGATGGGACAAGATGCAGTCCTTAAGATTGGGTTAAGGTTCAAATTGGAATCATTGTATAGGAAACTTTGTATTAAATTTGGGCAAAAATGAATGCCGAAGAATAGAGGAGATTACGCAAAAAGTTAGAGATAGAGACCTGTTGAAGCCCTGGATTGGTGCCCTGAAAACGAAGGTGATTTTTTTAATGGCATCCTAAAGAGAGTGTAGAGTCCTAATTTATGACTGGTGTGTAAGGTGAAGGTGATGGTGGATTCGATTGTCAAATCTTTGATGGTTGAATGGTCTTGGTATTTTTTTTTAAAATGCAACACACATGAATTGGCCACATTTAATTATAATATTTGATTGGTCAAAATGTTATTATTGATTGGTGAAAATGTTATGTTTATTAAAAAAACAAAAAGGGAGAGTGTGAGAGGTGGTGTTGGTGTTTGTATGTTTTTATTGGTTATAAAAAAGGGTTGATGGTTCTTAAACTGGAAGCCCCGGTGTCTGAAATGTCAATTCTTGTGTGTCAGTGATTTTGGTTATAAAAAGTGTTGGTTGCTCTTAAATTGGAAACCCCGGTGTCTGACACATCAATTCTTGTGAGAGTTCAAGTTGTTTGATCAACTCTTGAGCACATTCAATATCTACACCTCCATCCTATAACCTAATGGATAACTGCAAGTGAAATATCCGACAGATTGGTGGTTGGTTGATAGGATGGTTCATTACTTGATGGCTCTTATTGTGGAAGCCCCAACGAGACTAGGTGTCAATATTTTTGATCTTGAAAAGTTCATCAACGATGGTTAGAGGTGGTTACATTATAAATGGAGGTCAAGTGACAGCTCGAGTATGTGGTGGTGAAAGTGTGAAGTTTGCAAGATTCTAGAGTGGATGTTGGTGCTGATGATGACCAGTCACACAAATATCTATTTATTGTTGTAATATGTGTTATCCATGTAAGCATGAAGAGAGGGTGTTGGAAGTAATTCTTCCATGTCATGTGTAGCTGTCATTTGTGAATCCCTAGGCATCAGTTTAGAAGTTGTTGATAATTATGTTGTGAGTTGGAATCATGATCCAAAAGTGGCATAGTCAGTGTGTTATGTCTTATATATTTGTAATTCTTATGATGAATAAAAACATGGAAGTGTGATTTGTTGTCTGCAATCAATTTCTCTTTAATATTTCTCTATTTTCTAATATCCTCGACATTTAGCATAAGTAATGGCTTGAGCTATATGTAAGTAATGGCTTGAGCTATATGTAACTTCTTTAACTGCCAAAATATATGTGATGTTATAATGTGAGAAGAATGAATAGAAACACCTAACCCCCTATGATTTGAACTAGTAGAGAAGGATCATTAGTGATTAGGGGTAACAATCTAATAGTGGTTAGCTCTTCTCGAGGGTGGTTAGGTTAACTAACCCTTCACTACCCATTGGAAATAATACTGAGAGGGGGGTGAATCAGTATTATTAGATCAATAATTCTATTTTCCGAATAGATTTATATACACTAGTTTAGTGAATTGAACTAGTGTGTAAACACAACTGTGATTAAATAAACCAATGTATATCCAGAGAACTTGTGATTTAGACGATTATCATGTGTTCATCTTGAACCAGTACATCAATAACTTATTAGACAGTGTAGTAAAGCAAGAATAAAGCATCACACATAAGCAACACACATGAACACTAAGATTTAAGGTGGAAACCCAATATGGGTAAAAACCACCTGCTGTTGTCGTCTCTGTCTTCTTTTAATAATAAGAGAATTTGTTTACAATCTTGTATTGGTGCATACTCATACCAGTACGTAGGCTTTTACCTGTAGAAGGTTACACCCTTCTCTCATTCTCCAGCTTCTACTGGAAGGGAGCTACAACCCCCTAGCTCTTGTACTAGCTAATGTCTTTACTAGTACGTAGGTGCCATCCTACAGAAAACTCCACTCTTCCACGAGGGACCATGTTTCATGAATTTTCAGATTGGATACTCCTAGAACACAACACCACAATTTGAAGGTCACGTTTTATCAAATTTTCACACGAGACCCATCAAAACTTTTAAACTTAAACTGTATCAATCAATATTTAGTTTATCTGAACAATCAAATCACTAACACCAGAACACTATGCTGAACCCTGAACCCTGCATCATCATTGAGAACCAGATGTAACCTAAAAAATCATGCATTAGAGTGTATACGCTACTTGACTGAACCCAAACTGCGTGTATACGCTACTTCTGTGAATTAAACCTGCGCATACCTTCAAAACTACTACAAGCATAAAATTTTGAATCAAGTTTGTATCAACCATCAATATATTGAATATCTATTTTCAACTTACAAAGATTTACATAGGCAGGGATAGAGATCACTTCTTCTCACTCATACAATCAATCAATCAAATGCCAGCCTCCTTATGCATTCAGTTTTACATTTAGATCTAAGAATACTTCATTGACAGACAAGAGTAAAACAACAGAATTTGATTAGATAGATCAGTCAGATCTGAAAAAGAAGCTTTTATTTTCTATACGCTATTTGAAATAACCGAACCTGTGTGTATATTCTCTTTACCCGAGATGAACCTGCGTACAGATTTGTAAATATTGACTCAAAACTTTGCTGAAATTCCAGACTTCAGATAAACCTAGATCATGATGGATAACAAATAGAACAGGCACAAAACCTCAGATCTAGTCTCAACGAATATCAGATCATTCAAGAATAAGTCATTTCAAGTCTCATGATCCCTAATCCAACATTGAACTCAAGGTGCACATGAATATTTCAGATCTAGTCCCAAACATAACCCTGCAACATAAAATATACTTCAGATAGAAGTATTCCTTAGAATCTTATTGCTTGCACACCTGGCCTTATGATGTTTTCTTCCTTATATAGCTTTAGACCCTTTGTCAATACCTTGAACCAAAAAAACACTTAGTACCAATACCTTGGACCAAAACCACTTAGGACCAATACCTTGGACCAAATACCTAGGGTCAATACCACGGACCAAATACCTTCAACCAAAAACTTGATTCTCCATCCCATACATGATCTTCCTTCTATGAAAGTTGCTTGTATAAGTATACGTTCTTTTTGTTCTGTGTTACTGTGCGTATACGCTACTTTGACAAAGTGAACCATCGTATACCTATTTTTCTTCAATCTCTGGAGTCTGATCTGTAATCCTTTGTTTTTAACTGTTATATTGTGAACTGTCATCTATGTGAGTTGCCATCAAGGACAACACTTGTATCATAATGCCAAAAATCCCCCCCTTTGGACTTGATGGCAACGACAACACCAAGACACTCTCCGCCTTTGACATCAAGGGCAAAGGGCCAACCAAGATATTCTCCCCTTTTGATATACATTATGTTGTCCATGCTCCCCATGAGTATATTATGAATTCTCTGATTAAGCTCCCTCGATGCTGAGATGTAATAAACCGTCCATGCAAGGTCCATGCTCCCCCTGAGCACATGCAGAAATTGCAAAAAAAATAAAATTTTCAAAAGAATAACATGACTCTATAACTCAACTAAGTGAGTGTGACCTTCCTATCACCAATGACTCATACATACATCAATCTTCCAACCAAGTGGGGATACAGCAGATTTGACTCATCTACCCAACCAATTGTTTATACATGACTTAAATACAATAAATATTACATCATCCATCCCTTGCAAAGCGGGGATACAAATTACATCATTTGTCTAATAGGACTCATTCAAATGTATGAGAAGACTTATCACACCCTAGACTCTTACATGACTCAAGCAACAAATGGTATAAATATCTAAAGCCATAGCTGGACACAACAACCATAATTCCAAAAATGCAGAATGCATGTGAAGGCTAATGCTCCCCCTGAACCTATGCTACCTGTGCATTTCTAACAAGTCAATGATCAAGGCATCTTTCTAAGCCAAATAAAAATTAATGAACAAGGCATATCGATAGACTATAATCATCAACATCAGATAGAGCACCCATATCAGAGTCTGCCCCACTTTTTTTTTCTATTTGAGAAACATATAGCTCCTTCACCCATATAAATCTGCATGTATACGTGACTATACTTCATGAAACACGCGTATAATAACCTTTCTCTGAAAAACTAGATTTAACAGGACGATGATGCAGCAACTACTCCCAGCTTTTGTTTGAGATATTCAAATGTTTCTCTGGGAAGTGGTTTAGTGAATATATCAACAACCTGTTCTTTGGAGGGAACATACTCCAATTTGAACTTTTTTTCAAGCACTTGTTCACGTAGAAAATGGTATTTGATGGGTATGTGCTTGGTCTTGGAGTGCATGACTGAATTCTTTGAAATACTGGTGGCACTTGTATTAACACATAGAATGGAGATGGATGGAGTACATGTGATCTTAATGTCTTTCAAATTCTGCATCATCCAAAGTAGTTGTGTGTAGCAAGATGCAACAGCCACATATTCTGCTTCAGCTGTAGATAAAGCAATCAAACTTTGTTTCTTGTTGAACGAAGACACTAACCTGGAACCCATATAGAATGCACCACCGCTTGTGCTTTCTCTATCATCAATACTTCCTACCCAATCTGTATCTGTATATGCACGAAGAGTAAGATATGCATCTCTAGGATACCATAGTCCAAAGTCCTGAGTTCCTTGAAGATATTTGAAAATTGTTTTGACTGCCTGAAGCTGTGATTCCTTTGGATTTGCTTGCAATCTTCCCACTATTCCTACTGCATGCATGATGTCAGGTGGGGTTCTTGTTAGATAAAGAAGACTGCTAATCATGGATCTATAAGTTGGTTGATGTACTATTGTTGATTCATCATTTGAGCTGAGACTGCATCCTGTTACCATTGGGGTACATACTGGTTTACAATCTTTCATTTCGTATCTTTTCAAGATCTGTTTGAGATATTTGGTTTGTGAAAGAAAAATACCATCTTTAGTTTGTTGAATTTGTAGACCGAGAAAATAGGTAAGCTCACCAAGTAAGGACATTTCAAATTCTTGCTGCATTACTGAAGCAAAATTCTTACTCATGGATTCTTCATTGCTACCAAAAATGATATCATCAACATAAAGGGCTGAGATCTCCCGGGGCGCTTATTGGTGATCTAGCCCATCAGAATCAGGACGACGAGCTGAGCATGGTTGTACCATTCAATTCTTAGTGAAAATTTTTTTGGGTGGTCCCAAATTTCAAGAACATCAGGTCGGTGCATGGTAGAAACTAGAGCTCAAGCTATGGCCAATGAGAGGATGGAAAAACTTGAACAATCCTTGCAATCCCTCCAAACTCAGCTTGACAGGCTAACTAGCATAATCCCAAGAATAATCCCGAAGGGCAAGGAGGAAGCCCATGAGGAGGCGTATATTGGCAATGGACACAGTGAGGGTGAGTCTAGCCATTCTCTTCGCGTCTAGGGCCCCCACCAACAATCCCATCCACGACCTCCCAAGTTGGATATGCATAAATTTGATGGTTCTCACCCGGCATCATGGATAGCACAAATGGAGGAGTATTTCAATCTGAATAACATCTTAGATAATGAGACTCAGCTTATGGTGGGGAGCATGTACTTGGACAATGAAAGGTGGCAATGGTGGGAATGGAATCAATGTTGCAATGGACCTTTTGTGACTTGGACCACCTTCAAAAAAGCTCTTACAGAATGCTTTGACCAGGAATCTTCTTTTTTGGGTCGTCTTACTAAGCTCCGACAGACTAGCACAGTGGATGAATATATTACAGCCTTTGAAGCCTTAGCTTTCCGCACTAGGGGTCTCTCAGATGTGTTCTGCATGGAATGTTTTATCAGTAGGCTTAAAGAAGCCATAAAAGCCCATGTCCTACTGCACCAACCTCCCACATGGACAGAGGCTTGCAAGGTAGCTCGTAACGTGGAACGTGCGTTAGCAGCCCAGTACAGTCGCCCAAATTTCACCGCTAAGGGTCGCTCCCCACAGGCTCACAGCACGACTCAAACACTTAAGGTTCAAAAGGTGTCACCTGCAGAAATGGCCGAAGGAAGAAAGCAAGGATTATGTTACTACTGTGATGAAAAATACTCCCCAGGTCATAAATGCAAGGAGCCCAAATTTTTTCAAATTGATGCCACTGATTACAGCTCATCGGAGGAAGATCCACCACTGGAGGAACATGAGGTGGTAGAGGAGGACAAGTCCCTGACGAACCAATTATTTCGCTGCATGCTTTGGTAGGGATTTCTTCACCTCAAACTCTCAAAATCAGAGGTCTTATTAAACATCGCCTAGTAGTAGTCTTGATTGATAGTGGAAGTACACATAATTTCATCCATCAAAAAGTCGTGGAAGCAGTGCATTGTTTTGTACGAGCAGTTTCTAACTTCAAAGTCCAAATTGCGGATGGGGGCACAATGAAATGTGAAGGTCGCTGTGAAAATGTCAAACTTCAAATGGGGGATTATCAGTTGAAGACCCACATGTTTGCCATACACATGGGAGAATGTGACATTGTCCTCGGTGCTGAATGGCTTCGTACTCTTGGGCCAATCACAATGGATTTCCAAGAGTTATATATGAGTTTTAAGCAGAACAAATCCACACATACTCTCCGTGGACTCCAGGCAGGAGCTCCCTCTATCATCAGCTCACATAGGATGGAAAAATTGCTCAAAAGGGGCCATCATGGAGTTATAGCTCAATTTAATGCCATCCAGGCAGTCGAAACCAAGTCTCAACCAATTCATCCTAATATGCAACAGATTTTAAATAACCATCTCCCGGTCTTTGACAAGCCTCATGAGCTTCCACCCTCGAGAGGGGAACATGATCATAGCATCATCTTGGTTCCAGGGGCCCAATCCCCAAATGTGCACCCATACAGATATCCGTTCACCCAAAAGAATGAAATAAAAAAAATAATCAAGGAACTTTTGGAAGTAGGTGTCATTCGTCCCAGCATTAGTCCTTATTCATCACCGGTGGTCATGGTGCTCAAGAAAGATGGGGAGTGGCAGATGTGTCTAGACTTCAGGGCCCTCAATAAGTTGACAGTCAAAGATAAATTTCCCATCTCGGTGGTTGATGATTTGCTGGATGAACTCAATGGGGCTTAATTCTTCACTAAGCTGGATGTTCGCTCAGGCTATCACCAAATTCGCATGAAGGAAGTCGACATTCCAAAGACTGCTTTCCGAACTCATGAAGGCCATTATGAGTTCCTGGTCATGCCATTCGGTCTTTATAATGCCCCATCTACTTTTCAGAGCCTTATGAACCACCTTCTCAAACCATATCTCAGGAAATTTGTCCTTCTCTTCTTCAATGACATCCTCATCTATAGTTGCACTTGGGCCACACATCTTCAGCATGTAGATCTACTCTTGCAACTGCTCCACAAGCATAAATTATTTGTCAAGATGTCCAAGTTTTTGTTTGGCATGAAAGAAGTTGAGTATTTGGGCCACATTATGGGGCGTGAAGGTGTCAAGGTGGACCACAAAAAGATCCAGGCAATGCAGGATTGGCCTCAACCTAAGACCTTGAAAAGTCTGAGAGTATTTTTGGGTCTCACAGGCTATTATCGTAAATTTTTCCGCAATTATGGTCACATAGTGAAGCCCCTCAACTCCTGAAGAAAAATTCATTCTTCTGGAATGAGGACGCACAAAAGGCATTTACGGCTCTCAAAAATGCCATGTGTTCCACTCCAGTCTTAGCACTACCTGACTTCACCAAATCTTTTGTCATTGAATGTGATTTTTCGGGTATGGGTATTGGGGCGGTCTTAATGCAGGAAGGGTGACCTTTGGCCTTCACAAGCCAACAACTAAGTGGGAAGAACCTGGGCCAATCTACTTATGAGAAGGAAATGATGGCCATTTTACATGCAGTAGAGACCTGGCGACCTTACTTATTGGGCTGACATTTCCAAATCTGCACAGACCATCACAGTCTTAAATATTTTTTGGAGCAATGCCTATCCTCCCCACAACAAAATAAATGGCTTGCCAAAATGCTGGGATATGATTATGAGATCATTTACAAGAAAGGCAAGAAAATAGTGTAGCAGATTCATTATCTCGCCAATTTGAGGAGGGAAGTACCCTGCTAGAAATTTCCCTTCCCATTCCAGAATGGATTGAAGAGGCTCGCAGGGAATGGTTTTCACATCCCGGGCTCTCCCAACTCATTTCTCAATTGCAGGTGGATCCAAATTCCACCAAGGGCTACTCGTGGCAGGATGAGATTCTTTGCTACAGGGACAGAGTCGTAATAACACCAACATCCGCCCTCAAAAGTTGCATTTTGGCAGAATTGCGCTCATCCCCCATTGCAGGACATTCAGGCTTTCAGAAGACGTATGCTCGCACCAGAAGATCATTTTTTTGGACAGGCATGAAAAAGGACATCCTCACTTTTGTAGCAGAATGCGATGTCTATCAACGACACAAAGGGGAGACAGTCAAAGCACCAGGCACATTACAACTGTTGCTCATCGCGGCAGCAATATGGACGGAGGTTTCTATGGATTTCATTACAAGTCTTCCAAAGTCAGGAAACAAGTCAGTCATCATGGTGGTTGTAGACAGACTTTTGAAGTATGCTCATTTCTGCGCCCTACCCCACCCGTTTACACCAACTTTGGTCGCTCAATCTTTCATGGATCAGATCTTCAAATTGCATGGCATGCCCACTTCTATTGTGTCCAATCGCGACCCGATCTTCACCAGTAATTTTTGGCAGGAACTCTTCAGGCTACAAGGCACCCTACTGAAACTCAGTACTTCTTATCATCCTCAAATGGATGGTCAAATGGAAGCCGTCAACAAATGTCTGGAAACCTACCTTAGGTGTTTCACTTCAGAAAAGTAACATCTTTGGGTACAGTGGTTACCTTTGGCTGAATGGTGGTATAACACCAACTGTCATGCCACCACCAAAATGACTCCCTATGAAGCAGTATATGGTCAACTCCCTCCTTCCCCTACTTCTTATATCAAGGGGGGCTCAAAGGTACAGGCAGTGGATCAACTCCTACAAAACCGCGCAACCATGCTCGCCCATCTTAAAGAGAATCTTCATCAAGCTCAAAAGCGCATGAAGCAATAGGTAGACCAGCATCGCTCAGAGCGCCAATTTCAAGAAGGGGATCAGGTCTTTTTGAGGCTGCAACCATATAAGCAAACATCACACAAAGACAAGGGTTGTCAGAAACTATTTCCAAAATTCTACGGACCATATCAAGTACTTCAGTGCATTGGAGAAGTAGCCTACAAGTTGGCTTTGCCGCCTACTGCAAAAGTCCATCCAATTTTCCATGTCTCATGCCTCAAGAAAGTGATTGGGAACAATTGCAGAATTCAATCTAGTCTATCTGAATTGGACGAGGAAGGGTCAATCTGGCTCCAACTGGAATAGGTCCTAGACACACGTGAAAGGCATCTGCGTGGCCGCATGATTAGGGAAGTTCTCGTCAAGCGGAAAGACACCTCTCCGGAAGATGCAACTTGGGAACCAGCCACTATTCTTCAGCAGTTTCCGCAGCTTCAGCCTTGATTACAAGGCTATTCTTAAGGGGGAGGGCATGTTAGGGTCCTACTCTAACCCCCTTATTTATGTAGTGGGATCGAGTCATAGTAAAGAGTCAATAAAGCCCATATTAATAATTGTAAGAAGTTAATCCGCAATTAATGACGGGACCACAGTTAGTTGCAAATGGGCCATGGTATTAGATTGATGGTATTAATAAAACCCATGGTATTGATCCATGGTATTGCATGTATGAGTCATATATAAAGGATAGAGACTCCCTGCGAGGAGCATCGTGTCTTATTTTGAATCGAGCTCTGCTCTATTGGAGGTTGCCCCCTTGAAGAGGCCAGTGAACATTGCTTTCTGAATAATAAAATATTTGTTGTTGTCTCTCACTATTCTATGTTCTGGGTATCTTTCTTCGCATATTCTGTATTTGGGTATCCTTTTGCAGGTTAAGAGAATAACAAATACAAACCAGCAGAGTTGAAGAAATAGGGCCCTTCATCCATGATTCTATTCCGATCTTCGATGCAAATGAAGATCGCAGTGAAGAATCCTTTTGGTCCTAGCTGCAGGGTGACATGACCCTTGGGTTTCCATTTGGCATAGATCCATCCTTGCAAAGCTTTTTCAGTTGGCCAGAATCCAATAAATTTTCCAATGAGTGCATAGTCCTTTATATACTGGATTTTAACATTGATTCTATGGTTGGGAAGTTCTATCTTGGGCCCTTCAGCTGCTATGGGTTTTCATGTCCTTGAAGTAACCTTGAGCATTTCCTGTTGCCCTATTTTTCCTTCTGGTACTTCACTGCTCCTGTCTGATTGATCAGTGGAAGCATTTGTCGTTTCTTGCAGTGGGGAATCTCTTTTGTCCGCATCTTCTTGTTCTGGCTCAGAGGGCGAAGTTCATTGCTGCGCAGGAGGATCTTGATCAAAAGGAGGGGAGGGCTTTGAAACCCCCCCGGGGGAATCCATTGCCGCGCTGCTTAAGCCTAGGGCCTGCTGTCGCGATGAGGTAGGCGGACGGCAGGTGGAGGCAGAGAATAAACAGTCTGCGCCATTGCAGAGTCTTGCTGAAACCCTAGTTTACAGAGCCCTTGCTCATCCTTATCGACATTCTCTTTCATCCTCCTCGTTTAGGGATGATTTTTTAAGGTCCTTAGCATACTACATTAACACTACTTTAAAAAATATTAACATACTGCATTAACACGTTGAGGAAAAAACATTCTTAATAATTAGAAAAAATAAATATATCATTTTAAAATAAAAAAGAATATTCTTAATAATGAGAAAAAATAAATATATTTATTAAAAAAAACATGAAAATACATAAGAAAATAATTGACATTTAATTTGCATTATTAAAAATATATTATACAAAACTTCTCTCACTACCCATAAGCATGGTTTATGGTGAAAGGGAATCAAAGTTAGATACCTTTTCCATCACATATTTTCAAATTCTTACTGACTGTGCTGTGCACTCCCGTAAATAGAACTTTTCAAACGTTAACTAATTTTTAGTCACATTTTATTTTTTAGTCTAGTATTATTTTTTAATTTGCTTTATATATTGATATATAAATGAAAGTAAATTTATTTTAATTTTTAATTTTTGAACTATTGAAAGTGATCAAATTTTTTGACATGTACATTTTTCTTTATATTTTAGACTTTAAAAATAAATTGCATCTTAAAATATTTGAACCCTATAAATGGTTGATATACCGAGAGCTAAGATAGCCAAGATAGCCTGATGTTACTCATATATACCCATCATGAATCATCTTTATATTAAAAATAGAAAAAAATTGCAAAACACTTTTATTTTTCCAACACATCAATAAATTATTTAAAGCATATTTTCTTTTCCATTTTCAATAGCTTTATATACTATACATATTTTACACTAAAATATTTTAATATTTATAATTAATATTAATGAATCACGAAAAGTCTTTCTGTAGAAATCACCTAACAATTGTTTATTTTTTTTGGCCTACATGCTTCAAACCATTGTTAATTCATCATCGAGACGAGATGAGGAGGCAGACCATGGAAATGACTTAATAGAAAGCAATGTAGAGACCAAAATTTCAAATAATAGCAATTTTTGAAAAATAATATTTAAATTAATTTATTAAAATGAAATATTATTAAAAATTTTATTAATGGGAAATAATTGAAAAGATAATTAACAAAAATGAAAAAGTCAAAGTCAATAATATTTAAACTATAATATTAATTTATGAAAATAAAATATTATTAAATAACATGTGTATATATCGTTGTTACTTAATAATATTTGTTTTTAATAAATTTATACCATAATTTAAATATTATTGACTTTCACTTTTTCATTTTTGTTAGTTATATTTATATTTTATTTTAATACATTAATTTAAATATTATTTTTCAAAAACAACCGGATTAATATAGCCGTTACTTAATATGATCATTTAAATATTATTTTTTAAAAATAATAGTTATTTGAAATTTTGGTCTCTACATTGCTCTCTCTTTAAGCCTTGACACACCGTCCTCTTCCTCTTCATCGAGTCTTTGGCATAGTAGGTCTCTTCCTCCTCTGAGTCTTTGGCATAGTAGGTCTCTTCTTGTTCATCTAGTCCTGATGATGGCCTTTGGCATAGTAGGTCTCTTCCTATTCATCTAGTCCTGATGATAAACCACACACCGCAACGAAAAAAAAGAAAAAAGCTCTTATATGATTTTTACGAAAAAAAACTTTTGGTAATTAATTTTTTTTTAAATATAATTTGAAGCATATATTAAAATATTTAACTATAACTCATTATATCAATTTTTACTAGGCTTCTGTTGTAAAAACACAAACTCAATAACATAGGAGAACATAGACTTCCTAAACTAGCTTTAAATTCCATCCAAAACTACCTAAGGGGCAAGCCGTATAAAGACACCACGGCCTGGTTAAACCATTGGGAGATCAATGAAAATGTTGCATTGCAAAATGTTAATAACATTAAAAATATTGTTACTTCTATGTTCAAAGAAAAATGTAGTGTGAGAAAGATTTAGCAGCTACAAGAAAATTAAGATATTATAAGGAGGTCATCAACTCCACTCTAGAAGATCAAAAGTATCTCTCTGTTTTAACTAGCTCAAAGAAGAAAATTAATATAGCCAAGATTAGAATGAACTCTCATGAGCTCCATAGTGAAACGGGTCATTTGGTAATTCCTAAAACACCATGGATGGAAAGGTTATGCCATCTCTGTGATGATACGAACATATAGGATGAAAATCACTTCCTCTTAGAGTGCTCCGCGTACAAACACATTAGATCTCAGTTTCAAAATCTCTGTTGCAATACTGACCTTCTCTTTTGCAACATTGGTCTTCCTAGCCTTTTATGATCTTTTATGATGTCAAATTTATAGTGAGTTTGGAAGGCTTCTCTCCAAGCTTTTTGAGCATAGGAATAAAACGTTAAATCAAACTAAATAATTCATTTCTTTAGGTCCAATAGACTAAAGTTTGGTCTCAGTGGATGTTAACCACCACCACCATCATCATCATACATATTAAAAATTAAAAAATAAAAAACTCAATAAAAAATATTTTTTTATTACTTTTATTTTATATATATTAAATTAAAAATCATTCTCTAATGGTATTCTAAATGTATAATATAAGTATACGAATATTTTTTTATAAATTTTTATTAATTTTTTTTTAAATGTTAAAAAATTCTAAACAGTTAGTCTATTCTAGCTAGCCGAAGGAATTACCCGGAAAGTTATGGAAATTCCGGTCATATTTAGAGAAAATCCTGCAAGGATTTTTGTAAATTCAAGTTATAGTTGTTAAACATCAATTTTTTTTGGTGTTCTAGAAGTTTTTAATGGTGCTGAATCCATTCCCACCATCAAAAACAAGATTCAAATACTGACTCTACAAGATTTTTTGAACTTTTTTTACCCAGATTCTGACCACTTTTGACCGTTCCGGTAATTCCTTTGCGTGGATAGATGAATCCATTACAAATCTTCACAACACTGGAAATTCCCCGGATAGACCAAATGCAATTCACCATTGATGCGGATGGCCAATGACAGGGAATGATTTATGTAGCATGAAGCATGATTCCTCAGGAAGTTTTTGATGTTGCTGAATCCATTTCCACCATCAAAAACAAGATTCGAACACTGCCTCTACAAGATTTTTTGAAATTTTTTTACCCAAATTCTGATCACTTTTGATCGTTCGGGTAATTCCTCTGCGTGAATAGATGAATCCATTACAAATCTTCACTACGTTGGAAATTCCCCGGATAGATCAAATGCAATTCACCATTGATGCGGATGGCCAATGACAGGGAATGATTTATGTAGCATGAAGCATGATTCCTCAGGAATCAATATTTTAACGTTGGAGATAACGTCCACGTCCTCCGAGAACTGAAAATAATTTGGTTTTGTTCATGATAGTCAACGGCAATTTTTTCTATCTCAACGGTTTACTAGCGTCTAATCTGCCGATCGATTGATCTGCTTCCACTCCGTTAATCATTCGTTCTACCAAACTGATTATAAAATCTAATCGTTTATACAATCGCAGAACCGGGCCGATCGCACCCAATATATGAAAATGTGGAATGCACATTTCATTTTCGGGATCCACTGCGTATGCGTGCTCTATCGACATTAACTTCTCGGTTGCCAGGAGTTCGTTGCAGGTTTCTTAATGTTTAATTCGTTCTTTCACGACAGGATGACAGGCAACATCACTGCCCTGACACGTTCCTAGTTACCGTTCTGAGAGTGTTTTAGTCGATAAAATATGTTATTTAATTTTGATATTGAAATATTTAATTGTTTCTGCAAATTAAATGTCATTTTACTTTAATATATAATTTTTAAAATTATTTGTGAATTTTATATTAAGTATTATAAGAATTATTTAATTTTTAAAAATATATTTAAACTCTACGTTAAATATATAAAAAAAATTGTAATCTTCCTACCAAGTTGTAATTGTTTTTTATTTAAACTAATCATATAATGTATCTCATTTTTTTTAGAATATAAAATTTATAATGTTCCTAACAAGTTGTAATATCAATAATATAAAATTTATAATGTTGATAACAAGTTGTAATATCAATAATATTTTTAGTTAAACCTAATCTTATAATAAACCTCATTTCTATTTTTTTAAATATAAAAGTTATATATACATATGATTTCACAGGATTAATCCATCATTGCCAAAAGTCACCTATACACAAAGATTATATTGCTACAGGGTACTCGGCTATATATATATATATATATATATATATATATATATATATATATATATATTATTTTTCTTACTTTATGCTATTTTTATTTAAGTTTTCATAAGTTTTACCCTATGGTCACTAACTTGCTTTTCGAAACAACGGGGATAAGACTATAGCAAAGGCTACCCCGTGATGCTACATGATTATGTTTAGGTAGTCGATACATCCGTTGTGTTATGAGTGTGTATTGGACCCCTTCCACGTGGTACTTTCGTGTATTGGACCCCTTTCACATTTCGTTGTTGCATTGCTTTGGTTTCATTTAGGATTAAGTTATAATATGAATGATTTTTTATATATGTATTTTTTTTGGAAGTAATGTTTTCATGTCATGTGTAGTTGTCATTGTGAGTCTCTAGGCGTAAGTATAGAAGCTGTTGATTCTTATCTTGTGAGTTGGAATCACTATACAAATGTGTCATAGTCAATGTGTTATGTCCTATATATTTGTAATTCTTGTGATCAATAAAACATGGAAGTGTGATTTGTTGTGTGGAATCAATTTCTCTTTGATCTTTCTCTATTTTCTTAAATGGTATCAGAGCCTATTCTAGCTCGATTCCCTTACGGGAGGGCCAAGAAAATGTGAGGGAGCCTTGAGTGTTACTGTCTCTGTACATATATATTAATATAGATGTGTGAGATTTTATTTTTTTGTTTTTTGTGATTTTTGCTTTTACAAGTGTGAGAATTATGTATGTATGTGTCGTATGTATGTGTCAATATGGAGATTGTCTTGTGTGAAGTCATTGTTATGAGCCAACCTTCAAAAGATTCATCTGGCTGAAAGTTTTGAGTGAAAATGGTGATTTTGAGGGAAAAAATGCAGAAGAGAGCAGAGGATTATTTCATATCTCGTGATGTGAAAAAGGGGATCGAGCAGCGGATCTACCATCGACATCAACATTTCACCCAAAAAAGGAGGCAACTACTTTCTGCCAAGGCCGAAGCCCAGGTCGTTCGTCTCCTGTGCATTAGAAGAGAGCTTTGTCGTGGCAACAAACCTTCGAATCTACCGCTACTCATCATCACCTGAGTTGGGAGGGGTAGGCATTCTCACCCCAACGCCCATCTGCCCCGTGATCGCAAAGAACCCAATGGGAATCCCGCCATTGCTTTTGTTGCATGCCCACAGTGTCAAACCCTACAATAAAGAGTCAAGGAAATTAAAATACTGCAACACTCTCATGTGGAGGCCAGATCTGGGCACATAAAAGTCTTAGTAAGGAGCCAACTAAAACGATGGGACAAGATGCAGTCCCTAACATTGGGTTAAGGTTCAAATTGGAATCATTGTATAGGAAACTTTGTATTAAATTTGGGCAAAAATGAATGCCGAAGAGTAGAGGAGATTACGCAAAAAGTTAGAGATAGAGACCTGTTGAAGCTGTGGATTGGTGCCCTGAAAACGAAGGTGATTTTTTTAATGGCATCCTAAAGAGAGTGTAGGAGTCCTAATTTATGACTGGTGTGTAAGGTGAAGGTGATGGTGGATTCGATTGTCAAATCTTTGATGGTTGAATGGTCTTGGTATTTTTTCTTAAAATGCAACACACATGAATTGGCCACATTTAATTATAATATTTGATTGGTCAAAATGTTATTATTGATTGGTGAAAATGTTATGTTTATTAAAAAAACAAAAAGGGAGAGTGTGAGAGGTGGTGTTGGTGTTTGTATGCTTTTATTGGTTATAAAAAGGGTTGATGGTTCTTAAACTGGAAGCCCCGGTGTCTGAAATGTCAATTCTTGTGTGTTAGTAATTCTGGTTATAAAAAGTGTTGATCATTCTTAAACTGGAAGCCCCGGTGTTTGGCACATCAATTCTTGTGGGAGGTCAAGTTGTTTGATCAACTCTTGAGCACATTCAATATCTACACCTCCATCCTATATCCTAATGGATAACCAAAAGTGAAATATCCGATAGATTGGTGGTTGTTTGATGGGATGGTTCATTACTTGATGGCTCTTATTGTGGAAGCCCCAACGAGACTAGGTGTCAATATTTTTGATCTTGCAAAGTTCATCAATGATGGTTAGAGGCGGTTACATTATAAATGGAGGTCAAGTGACAGCTCGAGTATGTGGTGGTGAAAGTGTGAAGTTTGCAAGATTCTAGAGTGGATGTTGGTGCTGATGATGACCAGTCAGACAAATATTTTTTTATTGTTGTAATATGTGTTATCCATGTAAGCATGAAGGGAGGGTGTTGGAAGTAATTCTTCCATGTCATGTGTAGTTGTCATTGTGAATCCCTAGGCATCAGTTTCGAAGTTGTTGATAATTATGTTGTGAGTTGGAATCATGATCCAAAAGTGTCATAGTCAGTGTGTTATGTCATATATATTTGTAATTCTTATGATCAATAAAAACATGGAAGTGTGATTTGTTGTGTGCAATCAATTTCTCTTTAATATTTCTCTATTTTCTAATATCCTCGACATTTAGCATAAGTAATGGCTTGAGCTATATGTAACTTCTTTAATTGCCAAAATATATGTGAAGTTATAATGTGAGAAGAATGAATAGAAACACCTAACCCCCTACCATTTGAGCTAGTAGAGAAGGATCATTAGTGATTAGGGGTAACAATCTAATAGTGGTTAGCTCTTCTCGAGGGTGGTTAGGGTAACTAACCCTTCACCACCCATTGGAAATAATACTGAGAAGGGGGTGAATCAATATTATTAGATCAATAATTCTATTTTCCAAATAGATTTATATACGCTACTTTAGTGAATTGAACTGGCATGTAAACACAACTGTGATTAAATAAACCAACGTATATCCAAAGAACTTGTGATTTAGACAATTATCATGAGTTGAGCTTGAACCAGTACATTAGTAACTTATTAGACAGTGCAATAAAGCAAGAATAAAGCATCATACATAAGTAACACACATGAACACTAAGATTTAAGGGGGAAACCTAATATGGGTAAAAACCACCTGCTATTGTCGTCTCTGTCTTCTTTTAATAATAAGAGAATTTTTTTACAATCTTGTTTTGGTGCATACTCGTACCAGTATGCAGGTTTTTAGCTGTAGAAGGTTACACCCTTCTCTCATTCTCCAGCTTCTACTGGAAGGGAGCCACAACCCCCTAGCTCTTGTACTAGCCAATATGTTTACTAGTACGTAGGTGCCAGCCTACAGAAAACTCCACTCTTCCACGAGGGACCACGTTTCATGAATTTTGGGACTGGATACTCCCAGAACACAACCCCACAATCTGAAGGCCACATTTCATCAAATTTTCACACTGGACCCATCAAAACTTTTAAACTTAAACTGTATCAATGAATATTCAGTTTATCTGAACAATCAAATCACTAACACCAGAACACTATGCTGAACCCAGAACCCTGCATCATCATTGAGAACCAGCTGTAACCTCAAAAATCATGCATTAGAGTGTATACGTTACTTGACTGAACCCAAATTGCGTGTATATGCTACTTCTGTGAATTAAACCTGCGCATGCCTTCAAAACTACTACAAACATAAAATTTTGAATCAAGTTTGTACCAACCATCAATATATTGAATATCTATTATCCACTTACAAAGATTTACATAGGCAGGGATAGAGATCACTTCTTCTCACTTATACAATCAATCAATCAAATGCCAGCCTCCTTATGCATTCAGTTTTACATTTAGATCTAAGAATACTTCAACTGATAGACAACAGTAAAACAACAGAATTTGATTGGATAGATCAGTCATATTTGAAAAAGAAGCTTTTCTTTTGTATATGCTACTTGAAATAACCAAACCTGCGTGTATATTCTCTTTGCCCGAAATGAACCTGCGTACAGATCTGCAAATATTGACTCAGAACTTTTCTAAAATTCCAGACTTCAGACAAACCTAGATCATGATAGATAACGAATAGAACAGGCGCAAAACATCAGATCTAGTCTCAACCAATATCAGATCATTCAAGAATAAGTCATTTCAAGTCTCATGATCCCTGATCCAATATTGAACTCAAGGTGCACATGAATATTTCAGATCTAGTCCCAAACATAACCCTGCAACATAAAATATACTTCAGATAGAAGTGTTCCTTAGAATCTTATTGCTTGCACACCTGGCCTTATGATCTTTTCTTCCTTTTATAGCTTTAGACTCTTTGTCAACACCTTGAACCAAATAAACACTTAGTACCAATACCTTGGACCAAAACCATTTAGGACTGATACCTTGGACCAAATACCTAGGGTCAATACCACGGACCAAATACCTTCGACCAAAAACTTGATTTTCCATCCCATACATGCTTTTCCTTCTATGAAAGTTTCTTGTATAAGTATATGTTCTTTTTGTTTTGTGTTCTTGTGCGTATACGCTACTTTGACAAAGTGAACCATCGTATACCTATTTTTCTTCAATCTCTGGAGTTTGATCTGTAATCCTTTGTTGTTAACTATTATATTGTGAACTGTCATCTATGTGAGTTGCCATCAAGGAAAACACCTGTATCATAATGCCAAAAATCCCCCCCTTTGGACTTGATGGCAACAACAACACCAAGACACTCTCCCCCTTTGACATCAAGGGCAAAGGGCCAACCAAGATATTCTCCCCTTTTGATATACATTATGTTGTCCATGCTCCCCGTGAGTATATGTTGAATTCTCTGATTAAGCTCCCCCAATGCTGAGATGTAATAAACCGTTCATACGAGGTCCATGCTCCCCCGAGCACATGCAGAAACTACAAAAAAAAATAATTTTCAAAAGAATAACATGACTCTATAACTCAACTAAGTGAGTGTGACCTTCCTATCACTAATGACTCATACATACATCAATCTTCCAACCAAGTGGGGATACACCAGATTTGACTCATCTACCCAACCAATTGTTTATACATGACATAAATACAATAAATATTACATCATCCATCCCATGCAAAGCGGGGATACAAATTACATCATTTGTCTAATAGGACTCATTCAAATGTATGAGAAGACTTATCACACCCTAGACTTTTACATGACTTAAGCAAAAAATGGTATAAATATTTGAAGCCACAACTGGACTCAACAACCATAATTCGAACAATGCAGAATGCGTGTGAAGGCTAATGCTCCCCCTGAACCTGTGCTACCTGTGCATTTCTGACAAGTCAATGATCAAGGCATCTTTCTCAGTCAGATAAAAATTAATGAACAAAGCATATCGATAGACTATAATCATCAACATCAGATAGAGCACCCATATCGGAGTCTGCCCCACTTTGTTTCTGTTTGAAAAACATATGGCTCCTTCACCCATAGAAATTTGCATGTATACGTGACTATACTTCATGAAACACGCGTATAATAACCTTTCTCTGAAAAACTAGATTTAACAGGATGATGATGCAGCAACTACTCCCAGCTTTTGTTTGAGATATTCAAATGTTTCTCTGGGCAGTGGTTTAGTGAATATATCAACACCCTGTTCTTTGGAGGGAACATACTCCAATTTGAACTTTTTTTCAAGCACTTGTTCACATAGAAAATGGTACTTGATGGGTATGTGCTTGGTCTTGGAGTGCATGACTGAATTCTTTGAATACTGGTGGCACTTGTATTAACACATAGAATGGAGATGGGTGGAGTACATGTGATCTTAATGTCTTGCAAAGTTTGCATCATCCAAAGTAGTTGTGTGCAGCAAGATGCAGCAGCCACATATTCTGCTTCAGCTGTAGATAAAGCAATCGAACTTTGTTTCTTGTTGAACCAAGACACTAACCTGGAACCCATATAGAATGCCCCACCACTAGTGCTTTTTCTATCATCAATACTTCCTACCCAATCTGCATTTGTATATGCATGAAGAGTAAGATCTGCATCTCTAGGATACCATAGTCCAAAGTCCTGAGTTCCTTGAAGATATTTGAAAGTTGTTTTGACTGCCTGAAGGTGTGATTCCTTTGGATTTGCTTGGAATCTTCCAACTATTCCTACTGCATGCATGATGTCAGGTGGGGTTCTTGTTAGATAAAGAAGACTGCTAATCATGGATCTATAAGTTGGTTGATGTACTGTTGTTGATTCATCATTTGAGTTGAGACTGCATCCTATTACCATTGGGGTACATACTGGTTTACAATCTTTCATTTCGTATCTTTTCAAGATCTGTTTGAGATATTTGGTTCGTGAAAGAAAAATACCATCTTTAGTTTGTTGAATTTGTAGACCGAGAAAATAGGTAAGTTCACCAAGCAAGGACATTTCAAATTCTTGCTGCATTACTAAAGCAAAATTCTTACTCATGGATTCTTCATTGCTACCAAAAATGATATTATCAACATAAACAATAATAATTATCAATTTATTAGTTTCAATCTTTGTATATAGATTGCTATCTGGAGAACCTTTTGTAAAACCTTGTTGGTGTAGATATTTGTCAAGGTGGTAATACCAGGCCCTTGGAGCCTATTTCAAACTATAGAGAGCCTTTTTGAGTCTGCATACAAGTTTTGCATCATTTCCAAGAATGAATCCTTCTGGTTGTTCAATATAAACTTCTTCTTCTAAATCTCCATTAAGGAAGGCTGATTTTATATCCATTTGGTATACTTTGAATTTCTGAAAGCTGGAAAGAGCAAGAAACTTCCTTATGGCTTCAAGTCTGGCAATAGGTGCAAAAGTTTCTTCAAAATCTATACCTTCTTGTTGAGCATACCCTTTACAAACAAGTCTGGCCTTGTTTCTAATGACTTCTCCATTTTCATTTAGCTTGTTCTTGAATATCCATTTAGTTCCTATAATATTTTTATCATGAGGTCTAGGAACTAATTCCCAAGTATCATTCTTTTCAATTTGCTCAAGTTGTTCATCCATGGCCTTGACCAAACATTCATCTTTGCATGCTTCATTTACATTTTGAGGTTTGGTGGAGGATAGTAATGCTAAATAGCTTGAGGTCCCTGTAATATTTCTTCTTGTTTATACACCTGCCTCTTTTTCCCCTAAAATTTGAGTTTCTGGATAATTTTTCTGAACATACATTGACAGAGACTTTTCTTCTACCATTATCTCTTCTTCTAGTGCTGCATTGGTTTCTTCTTCAATATAATTTTGATTTGATGTGGGAATGTAATCCCCATATTCCTCATTTTCATAATCTTCTGTTGATTTTATCTGTTCTGGATTTTTGAATGCTTCATCAACTACAACATCAATGATTTCAATAATTTTCCCAAGTCTTTTATTATAGCATTTATATCCTTTACTTCTGGAAGAATAACCAAGAAGAATACCTTCATCTACTCAGGGTTCAAACTTACCAAGATTTTCATCAATCCTTTTGATAAAACATTTGATTCCAAAAACTTTAAAGTATTTGATAGTAGGAGTCTTACCATACCAAAGTTCATGTGGAATTTGAGTGCTATTTACCCGAACATTTTCTTTGTTGAGAATAGTCATGGCAGCAAATGTAGCTTCACCCCAAAAGGTTGCAGGAGTTCTAGATTCATCTAGCATAGCTTGAGCCATTTGTTGAACTGTTTTGTTCATTCTTTCTACCACACCATTTTTTTGAGGAGTTCTTGCAGTGGAGAATTTCCTTTTTATTCCATGTTGTTCACAAAAGTCAAAGAATTCATCCGATGTAAATTCCCCTCCTCGATCAGATCTGAGGCATTTGATTTTTCTATCTGATTCATTTTCAACGAAAGCTTTGAAGGCTTGGAACTTTCAAATTCTTCATCTTTATGCTTTAGAAGACCTATCCAAGACATTCTAGAAAAATCATCAATGAACAAAATAAAGTATTCTTCTCCGTGAGGTGACTTTTTCCTTGTTGGTCCACATAAATCAGTATGGACAAGTTCAAGAGGCTTACTAGCTGACCCTTCTTTTTCCATGAAGTGAACTCTAGTTTTCTTACCGATTTGACATGGTTTGCATATTGTATTTTCTAGGATGCTGATATCTGGAAGATCACGAACAAACTTGAGTCTGCATGCTTTTCTTATTTGAGAAAATCTTAGATGTTCTAATCTTCTATGCCACAACCAGTTTTCATCATTTTTTCTTAGATAGAACTCTTGTTGTCCTCCCTTGAGTATGTATAAGTTGTTTGGAGTTCTTGTACCTTTGATCACTGTCTCTCCTATATCAAGCTCACGAACAACACATCCGTTTGATCGAAACAACACTTCATTTCCTTGATCACGCATTTGATTGACACTCAACAGGTTATGCTTTAAACCATCTACATACATAACATTTCCAGCTTTAACCTTTTCTTTCAAGAAAACATAACCTTTACCTTTTATGAGTGAACTTTCTCTTTGTCACCTATCATGTGTTTGGAGCATCCACTGTCGATTTACCAGTTATTTTCTTTTCCTTTTACATACAAGGCTATACCACATATTTCTGTTTGAGATTCTTTCATTCTCCATATCTTGGGATTTAATGGTGTTTTCTCCTTTTGAGATGTTTGCCGAAATTTTCTCCTGCATTCAGATTCTTCATGACCAAAGTTGTTACAGATTGAACATTCTATTTCATCTTCAAGAGGAGAAAAGTTATTATAGGAACTTATCGTGATCCCTGTTACATTCCTTTGATTTCATGTTTCTCTAGTAATGATGGTTTTGTAAGCAACGCATTGAGCAGCTTTGTGCCCAAAATTATGACATGAAAAACATTGCCGGTTAAAGAAGTTTCTGTGACTATCAAATCTATTTACCTATTGATTTTAGTTTCTATTGATATTCATCTTTGGAGAAAATTGAGTATGATTTTCCTGAGGTTTGTTGTAGATTATATTCATTATTGGAGTAAATTCAGTATGATTTACCTGGTGATCAGCTTTATTCATTTACTGAAGATTGTCATACTGTTCATTGGTCTTTGCTGCATCATGATAGATTTTGGTGGAGGTTGATGGCTTCTGTGATTGAGATGCTTCTTCAGTATATCCAAGACTTGTCTTTATCAAACGAGAATGCTGAACTTTGATAATTTCATTTAGATTTTCTGATCCTTTAACAAATCTAAGATTGAGAGATTTTGTTTTTTTCAAGATCTTTTCTTAGACTTACAATTTCACATTCTAGTTTTTCATTGTGTTTTCCTTTTTCAGTGAGTTGGTATGTTAAGGTATCTATAATCATATTCTTTCCTTCTAAATAGATTTTGAGTTTAGAGATTTCCTCATGAAATTTTTCCTCTTCTAAAGCATCCCCAAAAAAAATATCATCGTCATAAGCCATGAGAAGTCTATAATCATCATTATTAGATAAACCATCACTATCCTATTCTAAACTATTCCAAAAATCATTGCCATCATAAGCCATGAGAAGTCTATAATCTTGTCCAGTTTCATCTTCATCACTATTAGATAAACCATTGCTATCTTGATGAGTATAGTAACTCGTTTCATTCACAACTTTTTTTCTATTCCCTTTTGCATATTCCTTTTCATTTTCATATTTATCTTTATGAGGAAATCTGGAAGCATAATGACTAACTCTGCCACAAGAAAATCATTTGAAAGGTAGCTTACCTCTAAACCTTCTAGAACCCCTTTGAAGCTTCTTGACAAAATTTATCTTATCTTCTTCTTTTGAAATGTGTCTTGATTCATTGTGTTCTTCCTTTCCTTCTGCTGAAGCTTTAAATGTGGCTTCTCTCATATGTGATGGACCTCCTTTTCTCATCTCAAAATCAGTTAGGATTCTGTGAAGCTATGTCATAGTGATACTCTGCCGATCCTGTTTTTCTTCTATGGCAGAAACTTTTGATTTAAATTTAGTAGACAAGGACCACAAAATTTTCTCAACTAAGGTAACTTCCTTTATTTCTTCACCCAGATTCTTCATACAATTAACAACCTCATCCATATGTAAGAAGTAACTAGCTATACTTTCATCACTATGCATCTTAAGAGTTTCATATTGAATTCTGAGTGTTTGCAGCTTAGCATGCTTTACCCGAGAGTCTCCTTCGTAGCTCTGAATGATTTTGTCCCATATCTCTTTGATTGATTTGAGCTGCATGACTTTGCCTAACTCTGATTGTGAGAAACTTCCCAATAAAGTATTGACAACTTTGCCATTGGTTTCATATTTCTTTTTACCTGTTGTATCTGTAGGAATTATTGTTGGAAATGCATATACTCCTTCCACAATTTCGTAGACATCTGTTCGAAGAGATTGTAGATAGGCTGTGGTTCTTATTTTCCAATAAACAAAGCTGCTCCCATCGAAGATTGACAGTCTGATGGATCCCATGCTTTCGTGATTATTCATGTTGATGGATCTCCCTTCAAGTGATCAAGCTTCTTCTGAAGGACCTGCTCTGATACCAATTGTTGGAAATAATACTGAGAGGGGGGTGAATCAGTATTATCATATAAATAATTTTATTTTCCAAACAGATTTATATACGCTACTTTAGTGAAGTGAACTAGCGTGTACATGCAACTATGATTAAATAAACCAACATATATCCAGAGAACTTGTGATTTAGACAATTTATCATGTGTTGAGCTTAAACCAGCACATCAATAACTTATTAGATAGTGCAGTACAAGAATAATAAAGAAAAACACACAAGAAACACACATGAACACCAAGATTTAAGGTGGAAACACAATGTGGGTAAAACCACCTGTTTCTGTCGTCTCTGTCTTCTTTTAATAATAAGAGGATTTGTTTACAATCTTGTACTGGTGCAGACTCATACTAGTACGTAGGCTTTTACCTATAGAAGGTTACACCCTTCTCTCGTTCTTAGGCTTCTACAAGGAGCTACAACCCCCTAGCTCTTGTACTAGCCAATATGTTTACTAGTACGTAGGTGCCAGCCTACAGAAAACTCTAGTCTTCCACCAGGGACCACGTTTCATGAATTTTCAGACTGGATACTCCTAGATCACAACACCACAATCTGAAGGCCATGTTTCATCAAATTTTCACACTGGACCCATCAAAGCTTTTAAACTTAAATTGCATCAACCGATATTCAGTTAATCTAAACAATCAGATAACTCACACCAAAACATTGTGTTGAACCCAGAACCCCGCATCATCATTTAGAACCAGCTGTAACTTCAAAAATCATGCATTAGAGTGTATACGCTACTTGGTTGAACCCAAACTATGTGTATACACTGCTTCTGTGAATTAAAACTGTGTATACCTTCAAAACTAATGCAAACATAAACTTTTGAATCAAGTCTGTACCAACCATCAATATACTGAATATCTAATATCAACATACAGAGCTTTACACAAGCATGGATAGATATCACTTCTTCTCACATATACAATCAATCAATCAAATGCCAGCCTCTTTATGCATTCAGTTTTACATTCAGATCTAAAAAGACTTCATTGATAGATAGCAGTAAAACAACAAAATTTGATCAGATAGATCTGAAAAAGAAGCTTTTATTCTGTATACATTACTTGAAAGAACCGAACCTACGTGGATATGCTTTTTGCCTGAGATGAACCTGTGTACAGATCTGCAAATATTGACTAAGAACTTTGCTGCAATTCCAGACTTCAGACAAACCAAGATCATGATAGATAACGAATAGAACAGGCACAAAACATCAGATCTAGTCTCAACCAATATCACATCATTCGAGAATAAGTCATTTCAAGTCTCATGATTCCTGATCCAATAATGAACTCAAGGTGAACATTAATATTTCAAATCTAGTCCTAAACATAACCCTGTAACATAAAAGATACTTCATATAGAAGTATTCCTTAGAATCTTATTGCTTGAACACCTGGCCTTATGATCTTATCTTCCTTATATAGCTTTAGACCCTTTGTCAATACCTTGGACCAAGAAAATACTCAGTACCAATACCTTGGACCAAAACCACTTAGGACCAATACCTTGGACCAAATACCTAGGGTCAATACCACAAATCAAATACCTTGGACCGAAAACTTGATTTTCCATCCCATACGCTCTTTTCCTTCTGTGAAAGTGCATGTATATGTATACGCTCTCTTTTTTTGTGTTCCCGCGTGTATACGCTACTTTGACAAAGTGAACCAGTGTATACCTCTCTTTCTTTAATCTCTGGAGTGTGATCTGTAATCCTTTGTTGTTAACTTGTTATATTGTGATCTATCACCTGTGTGAGTTGCCATCAAGGACAACACATGTATCATAACGCCAATACTACCATCTCATCTGTCCTTCCCCTACCCACAACGCCATTCAATTGTGGAGCTCTACAGCCCCTGGTTAAGGAAAAAAAAAACTATCTATTAACTTGGCCTTCAAAGATCATTTTCATTTCCTTCATATATCTTTACATTTGGTAATAATATTTTTCTAAGGTTTCCTTGTGAAATTGACGAGTATTTTTGTTTATTTATATCCTTTATGGAAATTATGGTTTTTTATCTCTAGCATGGAGAAACCCATGGATATTTCAGTGATTTTTTTTTGTCTTAGTGAAACCCTCATACTTCTAGGGTTTTTGCTTTACCCTTGAGTAGGGAAAATAGCCAAATTTGGGTGATAACTAGAGAACTTGCCAGAGAATGTGTTATTCAAGTTTGATCCTTTCACACCCACCCTTGTGCCTTTTAAAGCTTAGGAGATGTGAGAAGTTTTCTATTATTTTTTACAATACTTGTTATATGGTCTTGAACCTATGCCTCACTACCCTAGGGTTCTAGTTCTAAGTTCTTGAAGCAATATTATTCTTAATGGTTGTTCTATTTCAAGTTTTCATCAGGTAGGAAAAAATAATTCCTTCATGTAATGATTCTTTTGTTACCTCTACTTTCAAGCCTATCTATATTTCATTCATCATAGAATTAATAATCTTAGCCTATGTGATAGGGTCAAGGTACTAGACCTCCGTTCTACCTTCCTTGGGTATTTTTTCCTTTTCACAGGTTTAATCTCATGTTACATTTTTTCTTTACTCTTTATTCAATTTTGCTATCTTTTTTTTCTCACAATTAAGAAGTTTAACCCTTATTATTACTCATAGGTTAGTATTATACCATGTTGGAGCCTTTGTTCCCAGTGACGAGCTATAAGGATTTTCTTCTAGACAATTTTACGTATTCCAAAAAATAACACTTCTTGTATCCATGTTTGCTCATTACATGTTTTAATTTAGAATGGATGATATATGAAAAATATGCATGGTCCTCGTCGTGGCTTCGATTTTTACTAGACATGCATGTTGACATGCAAGTGAGTATTTTGATTACCTTGTTAGGACTTTTGTTTAGATTTACTCACCTCCATGTTATCAATTCCTAAATAACTGTAATAACATTTCTTGGCCATCAAATGTAAATATTTGAGCTAGTTAAAGCTATACATACCATCTCCTAATTTATTAAACATTCTTATTAAACATTCATATTACTAGTACAATGATATTAAAAATATTAATGTTGTTTATATAGTCGAAGGCTTCATAAATATAACGAAAAAAACTATTGTAACACTCTTAATGCCTTACTAATGCACACATTTATCTGATTAACTATGTATAAAAATGTTATGGGTCAACTTTAACGTAAGAAAAAAAAAAGGAGGTATAAATGAATGGTATAAATAAAAATGAGGAACTTATCATGGAGGAACTTATTAGAATTGGAATAATCTAAAATCCCTAGGAAATTAGTGGGTGGGGAGCAACATGGCACAAATGTAATTTTTTAAATTTATTAAAAGTAATGGACCATTTTTCTAATTAAAATTTTCTTATATATAAATGATGTGATAAATAATCACGAGGAACTTGTCATGGAAGAACTTATTAGAATTGGGATAATCTCAAATCCTTAGGAAATTGGTGGGAGGGGAGTCACCTCGCATGAATATAATTTTTTAAATTTCTTAAAAGTCAATGCAACCTAACAAAATATTTAATACACTACAACCATTGATAAGAATTAAGACTAAGTGGATGTTGAGCATATTCCCTTTAGAACAAATCTAGGCCCTAAAAAAAAAAAGTCAACAGATCCTAATCAATGTTAAGTTGAAATAAGGATCCTTCGGAAAGTACCTTACAATTTATGTTATCATTTGGAATTTATGAAATTTCCTATGGAATATTTGTGTAAAATAGAATTTTATATGATTTTTTTCAGTTGTAGTTTTGGTCTTAAGGACATTGCATGCTTTTTTAGTTATTGGTTATTTATGATTAGCCACTGAGTGTAATTTGGTTTCCAGACATTTTTTTATGATAGATATATGTGTGTGTGTGGATATGGTTACTTTGAGGATTTTCCTTTTAAAAATATTTTTTCTTTGAATTTATTACATGTATTTGGAAACTAGTGTATATCTAGTATAATAAATATGGACGATCCTGAGCAGATGAAGCAGCATTCCAGACTCCTAGTTCCCGGGGTTTAGGAATTCTAAGCTTTCTGAAGAACTTGTCACTTGACTGTGGCTACATGATGGTTAAATGTAATATCCCAAACATGATATTTGGCTAATTTTTGCTGAAATCTAACACAATTGAAATTCCTCCATAACATTATCATTCAATTAACAGAATATTTCCATGTAAAATATAACAAATAGATTGCATGTGATTCAGTAATATGATAAGTAGAAATAATATCAACTTAATTATAGTACAAACTTGGCTTTACATGCTGATATAATAAAATAGATGTGATGGAACATTGACCTAGAGAATTTTCCCCAATACTTTGCTGGCCCTCTAGAACTAAACTGAAATGTCACTGCTAAGATCTCATGTTAATTCTAGATGAATTCACCAAGGGGAGATGGCTACTCACCCAATCTCACTCAATCATCTGAGGGTTTCCATGGTGGGACTACCTATGAAGTAGAGAACTAGGTTCTCAACCTCTTGTACAAGAAGAAATATCAAATTCAAGATGTCCCCCAATGACCTCCTCCCACTCTTCATATATATTTGACGGACCCCTCTAGAATCTCCTATTTTATTATGATTTTAATCATTGAGCACATTTCCCTCTTTTTAATTCAATTAAAATATCTTTTTAATATGGGAAAATGGTAAATTTGCCACCATGCCTCTTCAAGCCACTGAAAATCACTTCCAACCATCCCATCATGTAGATATTCATGTTTTGGTTCCAAAAAGCTATTACACGAGGGTGTTGTATCAATTATTCCTCTTGGATTTCCACCTTAACGTACTATTGTAGATGCTTTAGCACAGTTCCTTAGCCTAGAACTGTATACAAAGGACAACATCAGATTGGTGTTGTTTCCAGGGGAAAAAAGTTTGAAGATTGTTTCCTTAGTTCAACAATTATACTCACCTCTTAACGGTCAATATGAGGCCAACGAGCTAAAATCCCTCACTTGATGACTTGACATATTAAATTTGGCTTCATGCAAGTATATCGGATCACGTTCAAATCCATAGATTTTCTTTCCTTTATCAGATCTTAGAGAGATTACCTAGAATTACATTAATTAGATGTAGGTTAGAAGCCTCTCTTGCTATTTTTTCCTCTATTTGATCTCAAATGCCTTCACAATCTGACCCTTCACAGTCAACTCCATTACCTGTTGAATTATTAGATCTTTCTCCAAAAGTCTTAGAACTCCTTTCTAGAGGAGTAGACCTTCAAACTACACTTTTAGTCCATCATTTAGATGCTTTTGAACGTCCCTATTCCAATTTGGAACCTTTTGACAGTCAAGAATATTCCAAAATTTATCTTTCTGAGTTTAAACCACTTGATTTCAAATCTTCTTTTGTACATACTTATCCATCCACTTATACTATATCTGAAGAGGAAATTAGTATTTATACTAATCCTATACCTATTGAGAATCCTAAAAAGGTTTTACTTGAAGTTCATAGGTTACTTACTAATCCTCAATTATTCTAGAAACTCAAACCTTCATTACCTCCTTCTTCTAGTAAAGTTGTTTCTCTTAAAAAGACATCTCCATCACAACATCAAATGGCTTGTATTCAACCAATTGTGGTAGCACATTATGTAGTTCTAGTCCTTCCACCTATAGCCCAACTCCATCCTTTTCCTAATCAATATCTCAAAGATCTACCTAGATTTAATGGAGAGAGCATGTCATCTGTTGGATATCACTTAGCTACATTCCTAGACTTTGTTGATAACATGAATATTAAGCATGAAAATGTCTACACAAGACTTTTTGTTCAATCACGTGAAGGAAATGTTAGAATATGGTTCAAACAACTTCAAGCTAATTCCATTAATTCATGGGCTTAACTAGTCATCATTTTTGGGTTACGAAAAGTCTAGACAAGTGAAATATTTGTTGGAGGCGACTCAGTGACTAGGGTTTTGAGAAGGAGGTGACAGAAGCGAGCTGGTAACTATGGAGGGGCATGGAGGAGGGAGCTCCACTCCCTCCTACAGTAACATGGCTTCAAATATAGTTAGAGAGATGAGTCTGAACAATCTCTAGAATTCAATGGAGGCTGAGACAAAGACAATTTGTACCCAAAAGATGGAAAGCAGCAAATCACATGAAAAGGAAGGGACCCACAAGGAGGCTTGAAGGGAAACAAAATCTGGAGATAGTAGTCATAGAATGGAGAGTAGATCTACAACAGGACCCTGCAAGCTCAAGTCTAGTATCAAACCCTGGGTGGTCTTAAATGATCCTGCACTACAGGTGCATAGAGATCACATGGCAACCTATGCGGTCATATGCAAGTTTATGGGTATTTGGCCCACGGAGAAAGAGTTGTACACATGGATAAGAAATACCTGGAAATAAAAAGGAGAAATAAATATACATCTTGGGTCCAAAGGTTATTTTACAGTGGTTTTGACGAACCTGGAGGATAAAGACAGAGTTTTCGAAGGAGGACCCTACCTCTATGTTGGTGAAAGCCTCTACATGCGACCTTGGATGATGAAATTTGTTCTGGAGCGAGAAACATTCACATCGGTCCCAGTATGGATTAGATTATACTCCTTACCTTTAGATTATTGGCTACCAGAATCCTTAAAAGCTATAGGTAATAAATTAGGACATTTTATAAAGATATCAGAGGCGACTCTGTGAGGTAAATGTACATCCTTCGCCCACATATGTGTAGAAATGGACTTATCGGGAGCACTCCCAGTTGAAGTCATCCTGGAAGTTTATGATGAGGAATGGGTACAGGCAGTCGACTATGAAAACATCCCATTAAAATTTCGTAAATATCATGAACATGGGCACCTCTTCAGAGACTATCCACTTAGCAAAAGACAGGACAACCCAAAAAACAACACAGGAAAAGACCCTTAGGGTTTCACCAAAGTGGGAGGCAGAGGGAAAGAAGGTGGAAAAAAGAACCAAAAGAAACCTAGCAAGAACAAGCTACCAAGTCACAATAGTATCGAGATTTTAGAAGAAGAAGGGGAAAAAAGAACAGATAAGGAACCAGAAGGAATTCATATAGAGAAATAAACAAAGGATAGCATGGAAATCATGCAGGTATACAATGAACTAAAGGAGGACCCACCAAGCACCATAGAACTTGGAAGGGACCAGAAAATGACCCCAAGTGAAGGAGGTACAGAGGACCAAGTCCAACAGGAGATTCTCGAAAGGGAGAACATTGAACTAGAAAGGTTTCTAGAGTAGGGAATTAACAAAGGGATAGACTCTTTACCTCAAGAAGAGTTTGACAGATTACAACAGCTATTCCTCTAAAGGTCACAAACAAAGGTTATAGGAGTCAAAAGGAACTACAATCACCAGGAGAATAAAGGGGTCAAACCAACAGAGATTACTTCAGGACACTCCACCAAAAACCTAGGAAAGAAAAGAGGAAGAAGGAGACAGAATGACCTCATGTCAGAGTGTGGGAAAATCATGATTAACTCAGGTAGGATGAAAGATCTCACTAGCTACTCTTTCACAAACACGTCATTATGCATCTCACAACCTGGAACATTAGGGGACTAGGTAGTAAAAGAAAATAAAGAAATCTTAGTAATAGAATAAAAGAAGAAAAACCGGATATGGTGTTCATATAGGAAACCAAATGCTTAGTAGACAAGATTAGAGAAATTCACGGAAAATGGCTTAACAATTATGAGTACCTAGAAGTCAAAGAAAATAACACAGAAGGGGGAATTCTCACCCTATGGAATCCTCAAAAATTAGAGATCCTGGATGTTGAGGCATCCAGAAACCAACTTTCAATGATTATATAACCTTTAGGGGACAAAGATTGTTACCTGATCACAAATGTCTATGGTCCTCAACTTCTGGAAGATAAACTCAGGCTTCTCACCTCTCTAGAGAAGCTGAGGGAGAGACACCTAGTTTTCCCCTGGATTATGGGAGGGGACTTTAACATGATCAGATCTCTCACAGAGAAAAAAGGAGGGATCAGAATGTTGGGACAAGACTCAATTGCCTTTCAGAACTTTTTAGACAACATGAGATTGGTGGATATCAAGACAATAAATGGCTCCTTATTATTGGGAAAAGTGTCTATTCAGAACGACCCTATCCCACTGGGTTGTGATAAAGACCTCAGAAACAAACAGGGAAAACTACTCTTGTATTCTCCTTTATGAACTATAAACGAAGAGGAATAGGATGAACCAACCTGTGTCTTGCGCTAGTCCTTTGATCCAATCTCTCTTCTCTTTGACAGCTTCCAGCTACCTGCTCCCTCGCTTGCCTAGCATCACCAAGTTCCTGCAAGATCACAAAAGAAGGAAACTACACAAAGACATGGATTTATGTTCATAAAAAGCTTAGGATCAGATTTAAACTAAACATACAAATATAACACACATGAATGATATACAAGCATGTAGGAGAAACTCAAATAGTTTTATTGATAAAACAAGAAGATCCAGGAGGAGTTACAACCGATGATTCCTGATCCAGCATCAACCTCCCAGCAATGGAATCCCTTCTTCACCTCTAACAAAGCATAAATCACCCAATACTCTGATATCTATCACAAAACCAACAGCAATTCTCCGCAATGTACAAAATTCCAGCCCCCTGGATCTATTGGTGAGGGATCCATATATAGATGTATGTAAAGAGGATGAGTCAGCTCATGAATTGATTAGTGGCTTCTCTCTGTCAGTTCTTGCTTCCACTTGGAGACTGAGAGCCTCTTACTCATCACTGGTTGAATTCAGTGAGGCAAGTGTCATTGGAGAAGATTCTGGAAGCTTCCATTGTCTCTCCACCTCGTGGAATGACTCTGCCACTTGTCATTTCCCGCTCAACGCACCCTGGTAGTGCATTCAAGTGCGTTGCAACGCACCTAGGCAGTGTATTTGGGTGCTTTGCAACGCAACTAGCTAGTGGAGCATCTGGAATGATCCTGATTTGACTAGTTTTGAGCAGTTTCTGGTGGAGAACTTCTGGGAGAAGCTGTAATTTGTTGACCTTGTTTCTTTAGGAGCTGGAACAACACTTTTAGGGACTTAGGATCCCTTGGTTTATGGACATTTCATGCTTATAGCTGTAAGGCACAAAAATGTCTATAGCAGTTGCCCCCTAAAGTATGAGGCCGTTTATCGGGTGAAATGCTTTATTAGGAGGATCCGAAGTTCTTCTAATGCTGGGGAGGATACCTGTAATAAGATACAATACAATACATTATCTTCATATTGTTTTCATGATCTAGCTGAGGTGGGCATTCCCATGCTCAGCTCTATAAATTCATTTTCATGTACATAGGACAGACAATCGTCTGATGGTAGACTGATGATTTTGATGAAGTCATCATCCTTTTGGTAGGATGATTATCTATGTTGTAATGCTGTACATTTCAATGTCTTTATTTTTCCTGAATATATATCACAGCCCGGATGGATGAAACTAGATCCGGGGTCTTCAATCTCGTCCAATCTTCACTCGAAGTACAAGTCGATCCATGTGAGAAATGTTTTGAAGTCGAACATGGAAAGACATCTCTTGATTACCAGTCAATGATGTAAACTGTTAACAAGCGCGAGAGGAATCACCGATAATGATAATGACCCTCAAGGTACTGCAGTACAATTCACGTGGTGTGAATAAAGGACTTGGCATCGAACACCATGCAAAATCTTTCGGTCGAAGGTCGTTGATGTATACCTGTTGCCGGAAGTGAGAAACTTGCCATTGAGGCATGCAAGCTTCAAAGTACTGAAGGGGTGTTCCTAGATCAACTTCTTGGATAATGAGCTAATGTCGACAAGAAGCGATCCATCAAAGGAGGGCCTTAATGAATCCCACATCAATGACACGGAATGGAGCAAATGATTTTGATGGAGGTGAAAACGATATGATGATATATGGTTCAGGGTGGCGGTCATGAAAGAATGAAGTATAATGTATGGTAGTGGATGGGACACGAGTGACTTCTCTGGATGACTTCTCTTGAACATGTCGGCGACACTGTTGTGATGGATCGGTAGCATTTACCCCAAATGTGGATGGTATGGCGTGACCATGGTGAATGAAACCACCCAACCCGACTCAGGCACGGAGTGGAAGTGTCATGTTCAAGAGCGACTTGCTACCAACAAAGTTTCTTTGAGTTTTCTTCCCAATTTTTCCCCAGTCATTGCTAACCAGTACCTCTTTATTTTTGTCAAGCTTGAGGAGGATAACATATGCTTGTTCTATAATTTTCCCTTCGAGCAAACCCATCGCTATGTTTTAACGAGCCTAGCGATAGTGAAACTTGTTCTCGCCTAAAGACAAGTTTGTTGCTATTAATCTTTTTAACGAGTTTAACGACAAAGATAACTCGGTCCTTTTCATTTTTAGAGAGTCTAAAAAGGTACGTAAACGTAACTCCGAAGTTCCTTTTTCGCCATCTAATCCCTTAAGTCCGAAAAAGTATAAAACAATATAGAAGGGATGATTTTTCAATCGCTTTAACGAGCCGAACAAAACAAGCACTCGATCTTTTTGTGCAATAATCCCTCAGGTCCAAAAAGATTAAAATTTAGAGGAGGGATAGCACTTCCTGTCGCTTTAACGAGTCGGAAGGCCAAAACTCGACAATCTTTTCATATTTTATGAGTCAGTTAAAAATATCTTAAAGAAGACTCGTCTTTTGAGGAACGAGTGATAAAATGGGTAGCAGCTGATTCCAGGTAAGGTTTGGAATTTTCCAATCACGGCAGTGTCACAAGGATGGCTAGTGAAATCACTCTTCGCAGCTGTTCCTCAAGATGGGTAAACAATCAAATGGAGGTGAATGATCGGCCAATGGAAAAGTGGAGGTGACGGTGCAAACACGACCAAGGCTTTAATGGCTGAAAATGCTTCATTCACGTTGGTTATTTACTGGGGAATAGTTCATTTTTTAACGAGCTTAAACGCGGGTGGAAACATTTGCTCGGTCTTATGTTTATTTTTTAACGAGCTTGAACTATGTGCTAAAACTGCTCGATTAATCCAGTCATATGATAAGAATGTCTCATATAAAAACGACAACTTTTAGATTTTGCCCCACATCCTTTCTTTATGGAAGTTTGGTGACGACTAATCCTATGAGTTTAAAGGGTTAGCCTACGGGTTTAAAGGGAGGACCTAAAAATTTAAAAAGATAAATAGTCACCCTTCACTTGCATGCCAAAAGGTTTGCATGCCCCCAGGTATAAAACAGAGTTTCAAGGTTACTTCTACTTCTTTCCGCTAAAACATTTGTTTTACCGAGAGAGGCCTACCTCTTACAGGTTACCCAAAGATTGTCCTATTCGCGGTGCGAACAAAACACTTCTTCAGCGATCTCTACCGAGATAAAAAAAGGTGAGTGACGATGCCCGCCAACTCACATAACTTTGACAAAAGAATCTTATTCTAGAATAACCCCTCTTCCAATCACGGACGGGGTACAGACTAGTCATATTCTCCCGCGGAAACCTACTCTATACCCGAAGTTTTCCTGCTGAAGCAGACTAGGATGCATGCCCCCTGGGTTTTAGTCATATCCCTCCGAATTACTCGCGCTCATCGGGAGGACGGACTGGGAATTGAGACATTTTTTGCGTGAGGAGACCATTTAGGGACGGTATATGACTATTTGCTATGCGTGATTCGGGAAATGAAAGCTGTTCCACGAGCTTGACCACTCTTCCTTCGTGCGGAAAACACATTACTCTAAAGAGCGAGGAGACAATGGCTTCCATGCAATAAATATAGTCTCATCGAAGGAGTAGGTTATAATCCAATGGTCTTTGAATTACCATGACATTCATGCGAACTGTCTTCCTTCTCAATGTTATGGGCACATCGGGAAGGATCCCTAAAGGTCGACTGGTTCCTTTATCAAAGCCTGTCAGATTTCTCATTTCAGGCAACAGCGATGGCGAACCAAGCGCTTTCCAAGCAATAGAGGGAAGGATAGTCACAGAAGCCCCGTCATTAATGATGGTACTAGCCATGACCATTCTATATATTTGGACAATAATTCGGAATGGTATGCTTGCTGGCAAACGGGGTCTTCCTAGTTGATTCCAGTCGATGGAGACAACTAAGTTGCTTGGAGGTGGGACCAGGTAGACGGCCGGGTATGGCTCTGACGAACTTCCTTCCTGCTGTAAAGGAATGGGTGGATTACCCCCATGTTCGTCGGAGTCCGTGTTGATGAAGAGAATTTGGACGGTGTCATCCTTGTTCTCTTCAGTAACTGTATCATTCGAAGATAAAACCTCTGAAGGCAAGACCAGGTCAACTGCTGCCTCGACCTTTTGACTTTCGTCTGGTATGGATTCAGTTGGTTTATCCCCGATGATAGATGCTTTAGCTGACCACTTGAGCGGGCCAGCTGGATTCTCAACTAGTGACGGACTTGGCAAGAGTTTTTTATATCCAGGAGGAAGTCGTAACGGTGAAACCGGACGATCATCCAAAACGCTTTTAGCATCTTCTAAGAAGGGACAACAGTGGAGGGCATGGTTGCCTTCGCATAGTTTACAAGGAAATTTAGCTTTCCCTCTTTGTCCTGGGGCTTCACTTTCACTAGTTGACGGTGTGCTTTCAACATGATCTCCAGAGGTCGATGACACCGGATTATGCAAACGAGGAGACCAGTCCCTTAGTATCCGGGGGATGCAAGGACAATCTATGTGAAAGTGGTCTCCTCTGCAAATGACACATGGCGATTTAGGCCTGGTCGGTGCTGTGTGTGGATTTTCGTTAGACGACACTCGTTTTCCCCCATTCGCCTTTAGCTCCTTCTTCTTTTTCTCTTTCTTCTTCTTTTCCTTCTTCTCCTTAGGAACTTGGCTTTTAGCTTTACCAGTCCCGTTAAGCGAAGAGGAAGGAGGAGAGGAAGAATTAGAGGAAGTAAAAGGCTGGTGGGTAACTCTGGACTCGTCTAATTGCTGATTCGATTGTTCAGGAATAGTGGTGTTCTGAACGACATTGGTTGAGAAGAGAAATACTGGCAAGCCAATTGTTAGTCCTGGAAGCGACAATGTGGCCATATGGGGTGCACCAACATCTCCCCAAGAGGAGGAGGGACTAGGATTTCTACCAAGGGGAATTCCTTGGTTGGTAGGCTCCATTTTCTCAACCTAAAGATCAACACAGGAAAAGGGTATGAATATTCCGTTTAAAATAAATTTTAACACGCTTTGACACAACTTATTTTTTCAATTTTAAAGAGTCGAGAAAAAACAAAAGATGATTCTAGTCTCCTTCGATTTTTAATGAGCCTGAAGTGACAAGTGCTCAGATGGACCTTTTCCGTTAAGGAGTCTGAAAAGGAATGAAAGGGACTGCTCTGGAGGTCTAGGTAGAGGGAGTACCAAACCAATCGCAAAAATGCAGAATACTTTTTAGGGTACGATAGTCAATCTTCCCGAATGCTGTGTTCAGTGCATTGCGATCAGTAGGGTGGCCGACACGGCTTCCTATGGATAAAGGTTTTATGCCTATAGGGGTCTCCCAATATATACTCGACGGTACGTGGGAGCACAAATCCGTACTGGCACTTATCGTCTCAGAGTGGAGGAATCACCCAACCATCAGTGAGGACAACAGTTACCAGGTTTTACGACGCCAGAACACGTCTCTAGCCTAGACCTCTAGATGTTGTGCGTTAAGTTACAAAGCATTGTTAAGTTCATTGAATTTATTTTAGGTTGATCTTTCTTATGAAGTTTGCCTTTTGGGTTCACCATGAGATGTAGATGTAATTCCTAAAATGCAATCTAAAGATGATAAGCAAGCTTTTATCTCTTTTCAGCAATGAAAATCCTAGCTACAAGGGGAAAAGAAAGACACAATCTTTTCTCAAAGAGCAAAGAGCACACTGTAAATGCACTTTTCCTAAATCAAGCCAGACAGACTGTCAATATGCAAATGCACATGTGCATGTATTTGTTTTGCACTTTATTAATATTGATGCCTAAAAAGAAAGCTGTTGTACAAATTTGAATTCGCTTTCAAGTGAAAAACACAAACAAGCTTCTTTTCGAAATCAAAAGGTAGAGATGATTACGACACTTTATGATTTTGAAATAAACACTTCTTTCGACACTAGAAATTCACAAATTCAAGCCAAAGACAAAAGTAAAAGCATAATCGACTGTCAACAGCAAATAAACTTTCTCCTAAGATCAAAATCGACACTTACGACAGATCTAAATCCAAGGACGAGAGTATGACTAGTCTACTTTTTCAATGGGAAACTGTAAATGACGTAACAAACACACAAAAACAAATACAATTTCTTTTATACAACTGAGGCGGAATTAAGGCAAAGAAAAGGGGCTTTCAGATAGACACATACACTGATTATAGGCTGCAAAAATCAGAGGCAAAACTGGAAAAAATGAGCAAAGAATCTCAGCTACACAGGGCTAAGCTGATCAATGCACCTGCTACACAGAGAAACTGGATTGCAACGCAGGTAGCCCTCTCGGGAATTGCGCTGAAATGCAGAATCTCTTCACAGAGCCTGCGTTGGGACAGAAATGAGATTTCTCTCCGGGTTCTGGGTCACGGTTTTCAGTTTAATCTATGGTTTTTGGCCAGGTGAAAGAAATCAAAAATGCAAAATCAGAGGGTTGATTTAAAAGAGGTTTAAGAGCTATCACAAAGGGTAATCAGATCATTTGTGAATTAGCTGTTCAGATCATAAACAGATCCAGTGAATGGATTGAAATAGCAGATGTCTACTTTGCATTTGTAAATGGTAAATGTAGTTCGATTTTCTATTTCTAAGTTTATGAAACAAACAATCAAAGAAACACAAACAAACTAACTAGACACGATCCCCAGCGGAGTCGACATTTTGTTATCAGGAAAAGTGTCTATTCAGAATGACCCTATCCCACTGGGTTGTGACAGAGACCTCAGAAACAAACAGGGAAAACTACTCTTGTATTCTCCTTTATGAACTATAAACGAAGAAGAATAGGATGAACCAACCTGTGTCTTGCGCTAGTCCTTTGATCCAATCTCTCTTCTCTTTGACAGCTTCCAGCTACCTGCTCCCTCGCTTGCCTAGCGTCACCAAGTTCCTGCAAGATCACAGAAGAAGGAAACTACACAAAGACATGGATTTATGTTCATAAAAAGCTTAGGATCAGATTTAAACTAAACATACAAATATAACACACATCAATGATATAGAAGCATGTAGGAGAAACTCAAATAGTTTTATTGATAAAACAAGAAGATCCAGGAGGAGTTACAACCGATGATTCCTGATCCAGCATCAACCTCCCAGCAATGGAATCGCTTCTTCACCTCTAACAAAGCATAAATCACCCAATACTCTGATATCTATCACAAAACCAACAGCAATTCTCTGCAATGTACAAAATTCCAGCCCCCTGGATCTCTTGGTGAGGGATCCATATATAGATGTATGCAAAGAGGATGAGTCAGCTCATGAATTGATTAGTGGCTTCTCTCTGTCAGTTCTTGCTTCCACTTGGAGACTGAGAGCCTCTTACTCATCACTCGTCGAATTCAGTGAGGCAAGTGTCATTGGAGAAGATTCTGGAAGCTTCCATTGTCTCTCCACCTCGTGGAATGACTCTGCCACTTGTCATTTCCCGCTCAACACACCCTGGTAGTGCATTCAAGTGCATTGCAACGCACCTAGCCAGTGTATTTGGGTGCTTTGCAACGCAACTAGCTAGTGGAGCATCTGAAATGATCCTGATTTGACTAGTTTTGAGCAGTTTTTGGTGGAGAACTTCTTGGAGAAGCTGTAATTTGTTGACCTTGTTTCTTTAGGAGCTGGAACAACACTTTTAGGGACTTAGGATCCCTTGGTTTATGGACATTTCATGCTTATAGCTGTAAGGCACAAAAATGTCTATAACACTCCTTCACATGGAATAACAAGAGGAGAGGAACTTCCCAAGTTTCCTTGATATTAGATAGATTCATAATCTCAGAGGATCTCCTTCTCTCCGGTCACACTATGGTAGCTTTTATCCTTCATTTCGAAGGCTCGGACCATTGGCCCATCCAGTTGGAAGTTTCTTTTATTGGAACCCCGAGAAATAAACCTTTTAGGTTTGAAAATGCATGGCTCACTCACCCTGACTTCATCACTAATATTAGAAAATGGTGGGCGGAAGACATGCCCACCCAAGGCACAAAAATGTTCCTCATGCAACAGAGACTCAAACTCATCAAACTAAGGCTGAAAGAATGGAATAGAAATGAGTTTGGAAACATTTTTTAAGCTAAAACAGAAGTGGAAAGAAAATTACAGGAAACTAATCAAATTCTCATCATGGAAGGATTCACAGAGGAAACGAAAATGCAAGCGGACTCTCTGCAACAAGAATGGGACAATAGATGCCAGCAGGAGGAAATCTTCTAGAGACATAAATCAAGAGTACAATGGATTAAAGAAGGGGAGAGAAATACTAGGTTCTTTCACAAATCTACCATGAAACACAGGGTTCATAATAGGATCACAAAACTCATAGATCCTCAATGGAAAGAGTTAAACACTCACAAGGAAATGGAATCTGTTTTGGTACAACATTTTCAAAGCATAGCAGAAGAGGCCATTGCAGACAGATCTTAATTCATTAAGAGATTCACTAAGCGTATTTCAAAACTGGTTACCAGGGAAGATAATTATAATCTCAACATGCCAGTAACGGAGGAAGAGGTCAATGAAGTAATCAAAGAGATGCACAACGGGAAAGCCCTAGGCCCAGATGGTTTTAATGTAGACTTCTTCAAAACATGTTAGGAAACTATCAAACATGACATTATTGAGGTGGTGGAGGACTCAAGAAAATCAAGAACAATTCTTAGAGCGCTTAATCAATCCTTCGTAACATTAATCCCTAAACAGGAAAAGTCCATGACACCAAACAAATTCATCCCTAAATAGGAAAAATCCATGACACCAAACAGATTCAGACCTATAGCTTTATGCAATGTGGTGTACAAAATAGTTTCCAAAGTTATTGCGAATAGACTCAAACCTCTACTTCCAACGCTTGTGTCATAGGAGCATATTGGATATGTATAAGGTAGACAAATTCTCAATAATATCATCCAAGTTCATGAAGTGGTTCATTCCCTCAGGACCAACAAGCAAGCAGGTATGATAATACAGTTAGACATAGCGAAAGCTTATGACAAGCTAAGTTGGAATTACATCAAGGAAATTCTAAAAGCATATGGATTTGACCACAACTAGATAAAGTGGGTCATTTCCCTAGTTACCATAACAAGTCACTCAATCCTTCTCAATGGCTCTCCATCCAGAACCTTTAGGCCATCAAGGGGCCTCAGGAAACGCGGTCCTCTTTCCCCATTTCTCTTCATTCTCATGATGGAAGGATTAGGCAAATCGATCAATTCAACAAAGGAGGAAGGAAGAATCAAGGGACTAAAACTTACTTAGAATGCGGACACTTTGACTCACCAACAATTCATGGACGACACTATGCTACAGGGCACACCCACAGTCACAGAATCTAAAGCCTTCAAACAATTGCATGATTTCATAATGGCTGCTGGCACAGAGGTAAGCCTCACAATATCAAAAGTCTTCTTTTTCAATACGGATATTTCTATTCAAAGAAATCTCTCCAGAATTCTTGGATTTCAAAGAGACCATCTTCCCTCCAAATATCTAGGAATACCTCACTGACAAACCTCTAAGTAAGAAAGTTTGGGAGTCAGTTACAAATAAAATGACGGGCAAGGTCAACAACTGGACTAGCAGATCTTTGAATTTAGCAGGAAGGCTAATTCTCACAAAGGTTGTACTACAAACCATTCCAATTTTCATGTTTTCAACCCTTCCTCTCCTAAAAGGAGTTTTACAGCAAATTAAGAATATACAAAGGAACTTTCTTTGGGGTAAAGGGGAAGAGAAAAAGAAATGGACCCTGGTAGCGTGGGACAAGCTCTGCAAACCTAAAACCCATGGTGGTTTGGGTCTCCATGACCCAGACACACTAAGCAAAGTGTTAGGGGATAAAATTTGGTGGAGATGGCTAAAGGAAATGAAAAACCCATGGGCTAAGCTTTGGAAAAAAAAATATGTAGTGGATTGGCAGGAAAAGGACCACATTCAGATGACAGGACACATCAGGGGTTCCAACATGTGGAACAATTCTTGGGAGAACAGAGCCTTAGTCCAAAAGCATAGTTTCTGGGAGATCAAAAATGGGAATGTAGCCTGGTTTTAGGAGGACAACTGGCAGTAGGAACATAAGCTCTGCAGTGAAGGTCTAGACATCATACAAAATGACACCATTCACAAAGGACTAGAAAGGGTTAGTGACTTCTGGGATTAGTCAGGAGACACAAGGAAATGGAGAATTTGGAAGGTACCACACTACAGTGAAGAGTCCCCTTTGAAAGCCCAAGCCAAAGTTCTTGAATAGATTATGGAAAAGAGGAAAATTTTGACTTCAACATCGAATGATCTACTAAGGTGGGGGAGAAACAATGAGGGCATGTTCAACATCAAAGAAGCCAAAAGAATAGTCACTGGACTTAGCCATCCAAACCCTAATAAGACTTGGAAATACCTTTGGAGCAACCCACACTAGATGAAGATCAAATTTCTCATGTGGCTAGTTCAGCATAAAAATGTTCTGACTTGGGAAAATCTCAGAAAAAGAGGTTTTGCCGCTCCATCAAGATGCCATTTATGTGGTTTTCAGAACGAAACCATGGATCACCTTCTCAACATATGCTCATTCACCTCCTCCATATGGAATTAGGTGGCCTCTATCTTCAACCAAACAGTCAGGAATGAAAATGACATTACTGTAACTTTAAAGACTTGGAGGAAAGACTTCTCAAATAATGAGATAGTCAATTTAGCCTGGACTTTGATTCCAGGATTTTTGATCTAGTATGTTTGGAAAGAACACAACAATAGGATATTCAAAGCTAAATATAGTTCAACTCAAAGCATCATGGCTCAGATCCTAAAGCAACTCAAAGAAACAGTTAATGCCCTTCTAAAGCAACCTCCTGAGAAGATCCCTGGTCAAAGGGATGCTCACATTCTCAAATAGTTGGGACTCCAGTCATATGTCCCTCCAGGAACAAAAAAGAGCACAAGGCACACATCAGAAGGAAAGGCTTTCTACAACCACCTCCCCATGGCTTCTTGAAATTCAACATAGATGGAGCCTCAAAAGGAAACCTTGGGGATGTTGGTTATGGAGGAGTCATAAGAGATGAAGAGGGAAATGTCAATGTCATCTTTCACAGTCATTTGGGGAGGGCAACCAACAATATGGTAGAGCTCATGGCCATTGAGAAAGGCTTAGAAATCCTGATCGACTACAATTTACCTAACATAATCATAGAGGCAGACTCGGAATTAACGATTAATTTGGTCAAAAGGATAGGAACTAGCACAACAACAAACAAAGTTTCAAACCACTGGAGACTTACGCAAGTATGTCACCGAATTCAATCTCACCTAAGAATACTTAGAACGCTAAGGTTTTTTCACGTGCACCAAGATGCCAACAGAGTGGCGGACAGGATAGCTAATGAAGGGGTGATAGGTACAAGAGTAAACAAGTGCTACTCGTGGGAGTTGGTTCATGCAGGACAACTGCGCTAGGACTGTAGCACTCTAGCTCGTGCAGATAGGGAGCATTATCAACACATGAAGGGGAAAAAACCAATAGAACATCAATATGAGGGATTTTAAGGGTTTAACTAATAGGCGGCCTGAGATTTGGTACATTTGGGTCTCGCAGAGAAATGGTTAGTGTTACACAGTAATTTGTCACTGTCTCCCTGTCAGTCACCCTACTGTGTCAAGAATTCACAATAATCAAGTTCATGCCTTCTGAACTGGCCCAAAACCCACTTTTCCAAAGTTTTCCTCATCAGCGCGTCTGTTTCTAAAATATCCGCACTGACTGGCGGCTCTCAGTATATTCAGTGCGATGCCAGTGCGGAAGCACATCACTTTTCCGCGCTGGTCGCATTTTATGAGCCAGCGCACCTCTCCTTTGTATTGGGTCGCGCTGACATGACTTTCTCAGTTATTGAGGCGCGACGTCAGCGCGTAAGTCTCCTTATAATCCGCGCTGATCCTGTTTGGGCGAATTTGTTCCAACAGCCAGCCTTCCAGATAACTCCAGGTGTGGTTGTTGGCTTTGTGAGTATCGACTCCCTTCTATGGCATGTCTGTTCGACCCTTTGTAACCATTTCCCTCAAAGATAAGCTCATCCTTCCACCCTTTTGGGAGGCTCCTTCTCCTATATAAACTTCCACCATTACCATGAGCAGCTAGTTTGGAATAGCTTGGATTGTATAGGGCTTATAATGCTCAGATTGCTGCTACTATAGGTATTTGGTGTGCTAGGTGTGGAAGTGATTGATAGCTTAGGGAAGGTTGCTTTGTGTTGCTTGTGTGAGAGAGAGTTTCTTGTCTTGGGAGAATCATTTCCAAAGGTGAATGCTTGAGATGCTTGCTGACTGGCCCCTCCTGAGAAGGTTACCGACGTCAGAACATTTGGTTGTACTCTTCTCTGTTTGATTAATAATAGATGACTGCTATTATTGTTCCATTCTCATTTGTACATGCAATGGTTAAATGTGAATTACATCTTTCCTGACTGATGTATAGTTACCTTTATCAGATTTTACGCTTGCGTTTGTTCCCTCTTCGTGTGTGCAGGTATCCATTCGCGGGGATCGCGGAGGATTGTGATCGGCCAAAGCGAAGGAGCGAAGACAGCATCTCTTCATCAAACAACAGCGCTGGAATCCAAGTAGGTGCTCTTTACCTCTTGTTTAATTGTAATTAGGAACATGCATAGCAGCATTGTTTGATTGTTTCTAGACCCTTGCTAGGCTAGTAGGGATCGCCTCTATCCGTAGAGGGGATTTACCTCTCCAACAATTTGGCGACTCCGCTGGGGATCGTGGAGGATTGTGACCGGCCAAAGCGAAGGAGCGAAGACAGCATCTCTTCATCAAACAACAGTGCTGGAATCCAAGTAGGTGCTCTTTACCTCTTGTTTAATTGTAATTAGGAACATGCATAGCAGCATTGTTTGATTGTTGCTAGACCCTTGCTGGGCTAGTAGGGATCGCCTCTATCCGTAGAGGGGATTTACCTCTCCGACAATTTGGCGACTCCTCCATCTCGTTTGGAGGAGCATATCCCGGATGAAACACTGTTTCTCATCAGCACCCTCGACCCGTGGTACAGGGACATTATCGTATATTTACAGACGTCTTCCTTCCGTCCAAATGTATCGAAAGATGCACGACGGCGAATTCGTCACCAAGCTCAACCCTATCGCATCTTGGGCGATACCCTGTACCGCCTCGGCGTTGATTCTGTTCTCCGCCGTTGCTTGACTCTCGAGGAGGCTGAGCGGGTGTTGAATGACTACCACTCCAGGGCTTGTGGTGGCCACATGTCGGGATATGCTACCGCCCAGAAGATCCTCCGTGCTGGTTATTTCTGGCCTTCCATCTTCAAGGATTGCATCCTTGCTGTACGAGCATGTCACGAATGCCAGGTTTACCACCGGAAGATGCGTGCACCTGTTGCACCACTACACCCTGTTGTCACCATAGGTCCATTTGCCAAATGGGGCATCGATTATACGTCCTGTAACCCTCGTTCGGCTGGGGGGCATGGGTACATAATCGTTGCCGTGGATTATTTCACCAAGTGGGCCGAAGCGATGCCTACATTGAACGAAGACGGTTACACAGCGGCGCAGTTTTTATTCAATCATGTCATTACTCGTTTCGGAGTCCCTCAGGCTATTGTCACAGATCACGGAAAGCATTTCCGAAATCACATGATGACGGAACTAACGACCCAACTAGGGTTGCGTCAGGATAGTTCGACACCATACTATCCACAATCTAATGGTCAAGTTGAAGCTGTGAACAAAGTTTTGATCACAATGCTCCAATGTATCGTGAATACGCACAAGTCTAACTGGCATCTGATGCTGTTCCCTGCCTTGTGGGCGTACCGGACCTCTGTGAAGGACGCCACCGGTTTCACTCCTTTTCAGCTTGTTTACGGACTGGAGGCCACCCTTCCTGTTGAGTGTGAGATTCCTTCGTTGAAGTTAGCTGTCGAGTTGCTCCCCAACACCACTCCGGTGGAGGAACGACTTCTCTATCTAGAACGGCTAGACGAGACTCGTCGTTTAGCTTCTCTGGCTATCGAAGCGCAAAAGAAGAGAGTCAAGGCTCACTTTGACCAGAACATTCATCCTCGTTCCTTCGTTGAGGGAGATCTAGTACTGCTCTACGATCAAGCTAAAGATAAGCTGGGGCAGGAAAACTCGAATCCATGTGGCTAGGTCCCTATATCGTGAAAAGAGTTTTACAAAAGGGCGCATATGAGTTGATTGATTACGAAGGAAATCCTCTTGACAAGCCCCGCAACGGGCTGTATCTGAAGAAATATTATGCATGACTTCATGCACTCACTTTGTACATACGTCTGTTTAGTGTGTTTTTTGTGCATGATTTCATATTTTGCTTCGGTATGAAAGCGTGTTTGCCTCTTATTGTGTTTTCTTCTTCTCGTGCAGATGTCTAGTGCACCTTATGTCGGTTTCGCTGATGGCGCCTGCCGTAGTACCTGTAATTTGTCTTCTGCGGCATGGGCGATCTATGATCCTCACGGGGAGTTGCTAGATCTTCAAGGAGTCTGTCTCAGTCATACCACTAATAATGTTGCTGAATACAGTGCCGTAATTGAGCTACTAGCCGAAGCAGTTGATCTCGGCATTCGAGCAATGATGGTAAACCTGGATTCCCAACTGGTCGTTCATCAACTTAACGGGCGATATTCCGTCAGAGACCAACGTATCTTAAGGTTGTATCTACGTGTCAGATTGTTAGAAAGGAATTTTGACTATATCACATATCAACATATTCCGAGACGATTAAACACGTTGACTGATGCATTGGCAAATCATGTGTTAGACAGACATTTGCGAAATAGATAACATCATACAAGAAGACATAGAAAGCATAATAAAGTAAAACATATGTAAATATTTTCTCAAGCATAGTTTGCATGCGTGCTGTGTGTGCTTTTAAGCTTGCATTAAAAAACATTAAAATATATGGGTCATGTGTTGTGCAATTCATACATAAGATCACATTTGTACTTGAATATTTGCATGACATAAACATCATCACATGTAACAAGATCCATCAAAAAACCGGTATGTATATATATATATATCGTGTGGCGCACTAAGGCGCTCAAAAGTAAGTGTATGTGTCAAAAATAAAGAGTCACTGTTCTCCATACATTCGAGAAATATGTCTCTCAAAACGTCAAAAAGAAACCTAGGCGACTACTGTGCTGGGTTGCGCTCTCTGTAGCACACAGCCGCTCGTGCCACCCGCCTCAACAGGCGGTGCACCCTGGGTGCCACCCCCACTGTATGGATCTGGTGCTCTATGGGAACCTCCTCGACTCCCTGATAGTCTGGCACACCCTCTAGCAACCCCTCAAGGTTGCGAGCTATGGTCTCTGAAGTATCAACTCCTGGAGGGACCAAGGCAAGGACATTGGCTCCTTGCCCCTCTCTCAGTGCCTCTGGGGCTAAGCCAATGGGTCTAATAGGTCCCACATCTACACACAGCGACATCTGTTAAGACATATGCATTAAAAATAAAAAAAAAATTCAGGGAAAAATCAAGTGTCATACCTCCATCATCCCAGTGATCTCCCGCGGGCAACGGCATGTCGGGATTGTTGCGGAAATCCATACTTGCGTACGGCCAATCCTCAACGAAAATGATCTGCTGCTCCAACCACTCTCGAAAGACCACTCCCCAAGTAGCTGGCCGGCCACCAACCCCGCGTGGCATGATGCGAGCCCATCGAGTGGCCCTCGTCTCCCGGGGACTTCTAGGAGGATCCACGGCTATAGTCTGCAGCCGCATGACTGGTACCCGCTCCAGAATGAGTGGGAGTAAGAGCGACCCGTAGCCAAACTGTTTCGACTCTCCGCGTCGACAGTTGTTGAGTTGCCTCTTCATGCTGTTAGTAACTGCAGTGGCCCAATCAAACACTGTAGGCTGTAGACAATCAAGAGCTAGTAGTAGGTGGGTCTTCGAGGCCTCATGATTGGCCAAGCTTCCCGCTGCCCGGGTCACCATAAAAAGGATGGTGCGGAGGACTATATCTCTCACCGTGGGAATTGACACCTTCCCACTCCGCGTTTTCTCCACCTCTGGACATACTCGAGCCATAAGTTGATCGAGAGTCTCGCCGCTGGGCCGCTGCCCCTCCAGAATGGGCCTCGCACCCCGGCGCGACAATCCAGTCAAGAAATATATGTCCATATAGTCAAACTCGATGTCTTTACCACGGATGGTAAATTTTCCATCTATTGGGTTCCATGACCGGATCAGGAACTCAAGTAAGTCATGATGAGCTCTCAAGCGTGGAGTCAGGAAGAATTTTAGGAATCTGCACGCCCGCATGGCATCTCGGCAATCTGCTCTTTCAAAAGCAGCTATATCCTCGACATCGTGAGCTCTCTCTTGCCACTGGAAGGCCATTGCGTCCTGCATGAGCATTGAAAACAATTAGAATGCTGGCTAATAAAAATTTCACGTTCAAATTATAAAAATTGAAATTTAACTGCGCTAGCGCGGCTGTTTTTAAAACAGCCGCGCTGACCATGGCGGACCTTTCGTATTTTCTCCAGGTCAGCACGGAAGAACACGGGTTTTCCGCGCTGACCCGAGATCTGGTACGTGTAATTTTCATTGGTCAGCGCGGTCCCGAGCGGGAAACCCGCGCTGACCGAGAGCGCACCAATGGCTCAAAAAATCGTCCGATTGGGCCAATCCCACCGTCAAAATACTTACAAAAAGACTCAAAAAAGGGCGCATGGCAAGAGGGACCTACCTGGAGCAAACCGTTCACCGAATGGTGTCCGCACGAGGAAGAATTGGCTCCGTCAACTTCACAGCTTCACAACGTTCTCAAAGGCTCAATTTGGTAACAATGGTGAAAATGACTATTTACCTTTCTATTTATAGTAAAAATGGTTCAATTGACTATAATTTTTTATGAATATGGGTTTTTGGTCATGCTTTTACCATGGATTTAGCACTTCTACATGTTTCCATATATTTTTAACATGTCGAACGGATTTATGCGGGTATTTTCATTGTGCAGGTCTTTCGAAACAGTGGAAATCATAATGATCCTAAAATCACTTGGTCGCAAACAATGTCGTCTTTAAGCTCTTTTCCGACATAAAACAAGAAAAGATGGCCGAGCTTCCTTTCAGCTCGTTAAAGGGAACGAGAGGTGGTCGTTTTAAGCTCTTTTTCCGACCGTATAACTTAAAAAGATTGCCGGGTGTTTGTCATTTCGCACTCGTTATCGGCTCTAAAACGACGTGTTTCCGACCGCTTTTTTACTTTTTCGGGTCAAAAAGCACTATTTACGAAAAGTACTCCTCGATCGTAATGGTCGGACGGTTCTTTCGGGCATTGTTTTATACTTTTTCGGGCTCGAGAGACACAACTGTACGAAAAAGGACCCCCCTGGAGTCTCCTTTTCTGCTGTCTTTTCAGACTCTCTAAACAAGAAAAGATGCCGAGTTTTTCCTTTGTCAGGCTCGTTAAACACTTGATGACATCGGGCGTTGTCGAAATGACACTCTTCAAGCATATGCTATCCCCGTCAAGCTTGTCATCCAAAAATAACCGGGGTACCTGCCAGAAATGGTGGGGAAAATGGAACCGTAATCATAGTTGCGTCGGCAGTATGTCGCTCTTGAACATGGCACTCTTCTGCTTCGTGTCTGGGTGGGCCCATCTCATCTTGTTTTTCACTGGCCTCCGTGGGTTTGGGTTATCCTATTTGGCCTCTCGTCTGCTCGTTGCCATCATCACCATACCCTTTGCTCATTCGATGTCAAATACTGCCAAATCCGTTATGGTGCCGCCGATATGTTCAAGAGAAGTTGACCTCTGCAATAGTACAACCTCATCTGCTGTCTCACACAAATCATTTTGTCCTCTGTCTCGTGTCGATGATGTGGGAATCATTATGGCCCACCTTCGATCAAGGTCACTTCCTGTCGACTTCAGCTCATTATCCGGGAAGGTGACTTAGAGACTCCCTTTGGGTGCCTTAGAGCCTGCATGCCTCAATGGCAGGTTCTTCGTGTTCGACGTGAGGTTTTCATCATTGGCCTCCGATCGGATGATTCTGCGGGTGTTCGACACCAGCTCCTTGACTCACATGCCGCGGATTGTACCTATAGTACCTTGAGGGCCATTGTCATTATTGGTGGTACCTCTCGCGTCTGTTAACAGTTTTCATCATTGACTGGTAATCAGACGATGTTCATGCATGTTCGACCTCAGCTCATGTATTCACATGCTTGAACTTGTACTTTGTTCGGATCGGGACGGAGCGCAAGACCCTGGATCCCTGTCTATTATGGTCCAGGTTGCGATTTTGTGGATAATCATTACATGACTCATTGATGGATGGCTGCGCCCATACCTGAGTCTTCATGGATGGCTGCGACCATACCTTATCATTATTTTGGTCTCTTTAGCTGGATGGCTGCGTCCATTCCACAGACCTTTTCGCATGTCTTTTGGATGGCTGCGCCCATGCCTAGACTGCATGTACTTGATTATCAGAGATATTTGGTCCTTCCTGGTGGTGTTCCAGTTCGGCAAAGCATTGTAAAGCATTTCACCCCTCCCACTCTCTCGGTCTTCATGCTTTAGGGGGCATCTGTTACACAGTAATTTGTCACTGTCTCTCTGTCAGTCACCCTACTGTGTCAAGAATTCACAATAATCAAGTTCATGCCTTCTGAACTGGCCCAAAACCCACTTTTCCAAAGTTTTCCTCATCAGCGCGTCTGTTTCTAAAATATCCGCGCTGACTGGCGGCTCTCAGTATATTTAGTGTGATGCCAGCGCGGAAGCACATCACTTTTCCACGCTGGTCGCATTTTATGAGCCAGCGCACCTCTCCTTTGTATTGGGTCGCGCTGACATGACTTTCTCAGTTATTGAGGTGCGACGTCAGCGCGTAAGTCTCCTTATAATCCGCGCTGATCTTGTTTGGGCGAATTTGTTCCAACAGCCAGCCTTGCAGATAACTCCAGGTGTGGTTGTTGGCTTTGTGAGTATCGACTCCCTTCTATGGCATGTCTGTTCGACCCTTTGTAACCATTTCCCTCAAAGATAAGCTCATCCTTCCACCCTTTTAGGAGGCTCCTTCTCCTATATAAACTTCCACCATTACCATGAGTAGCTAGTTTGGAATAGCTTGGATTGTATAGGGCTTATAATGCTCAGATTGCTGCTACTATAGGTATTTGGTGTGCTAGGTGTGGAAGTGATTGATAGCTTAGGGAAGGTTGCTTTGTGTTGCTTGTGTGAGAGAGAGTTTCTTGTCTTGGGAGAATCATTTCCAAAGGTGAATGCTTGAGACGCTTGCTGACTGGCCCCTCCTGAGAAGGTTACCGACGTCAGAACATTTGGTTGTACTCTTCTCTGTTTGATTAATAATAGATGACTGCTATTATTGTTCCATTCTCATTTGTACATGCAATGGTTAAATGTGAATTACATCCTTTCTGACTGATGTATAGTTACTTTTATCAGATTTTACGCTTGTGTTTGTTCCCTCTTCGTGTGTGCAGGTATCTATTCGCGGGGATCGCGGAGGATTGTGACCGGCCAAAGCGAAGGAGCGAAGACAGCATCTCTTCATCAAACAACAGCGCTGGAATCCAAGTAGGTGCTCTTTACCTCTTGTTTAATTGTAATTAGGAACATGCATAGCAACATTGTTTGATTGTTGCTAGACCCTTGCTGGGCTAGTAGGGATTGCCTCTATCCGTAGAGGGGATTTACCTCTCCAACAGTCAGCAGAGGAGAAAGAGCGCGAAACCAGAAGTTGGCTCCAAAAGCTTTGCTACAGTTCAGGGTGATTTTGCAACAATTTCCATGGTTATCAGACGTCCACATTACCATCAATGGTTTTTTAGAGAAGCCTCTGATCCCACAAACCGTGTTACACATGGCTCAAGGAAGAGAGAGAATACTGCCTTCATCGGGTTGGTATTCCTCGCTCTTCTCTCCAGCCCAATTTCCTTCATAGCCGTTAGATCCTGTGGTAGCAGATGTATGGCTGAGGTTTTTCGTGCTTTTTGGTGGGACCGTGATGGTTTTGCTACTATTTTCGTGGTTATCGGGCATCCACATTACCACAAGTAGTTTATCAGAAAAGCTCCCGATGCCACTAAAAGCGTAACACGGGGATTGAGGAATAGTGAGAATACCGCCTCCATCAGATGGGTTTTCCTTGTGCATCTTTCTAGCCCGATATCCTTCACAGCCATTGGATCTAGTGGCAGCAGATCTATGGCTGAGGTTTGTCATCCTTGTTGGTGGGTACAAAATTTCTCACTTGAACATTTTTGGGCAGAACAACTGCTTGATGGTTATCTACCTTGCGATCCAAATTTTTTTCACCGCAGTCTCTATTTCACCATCAGGTCCACTCATTGACTTGGTTGGTTGTAAGGTTTTGTGGGCCCTTGGCCTGGTTCTCGAGAAATTGGCTCAGTTCCCCAACATAGGGCGCAGTTAACTCTTTGACATTCTACTCCTTTGGGGGTGATGTATTTTATGTAAACATTTTTTAGCTTCATATGAATAGAAGGTTCGATTCTTGCGTGAGAAAAAAAAAACTATTCAACATTTTCAAAAATCAATTGGGAATATAAAAGGACGTTGTTTACTATTTAACATAATTTGAAGACTTGAAAAGAAACCGTGGTGAAACTGTAGCTGATTTCATTAAGAGATTCAATAAACTTTATAAAAAAATGTCCCAAATTGCAAACCTCTAGTAATTGTTGCTAAGGTTAGGTTTTCCAAACCATTTGAAGATGACTTTATTATAATGCTTAGGGAGAGAAAATCCAAAAATTTAGAAAACATGCAAACTAATGCAATCAAAGTTGAAGCTAATAGACCAACATCTACTAAACTAAAAGTTAAGGTAGAAAAGGCTGAAAAGAGCATGAAAACTAGAGATGAAGGTACCTCATCATCAAAAAATAAATATGAAGAACATAAAATTGATGAAATAACCTCTCTACTTAGAAATATTTCTAACTGAATCTCAAGAATGGAAACTCAGCCTAGAGTAACTCAACAAGTTGCAAACATACCACAAGTTCAATACAAAATACCTTTTAAACATCAAATTTCACAGATACCAAACACTAATAAATAAATTCCACCTCCCCTAATGATTCATGACTAAAATCCCAAAGACACTTTTCATGTCAATGCAAATGATATTAATTATTTTGAAGATCCATCAACACAGAATACTATTGTTCGAGTCCGTCAAGATTAGCCTTTAATTCAAAATCAAGAAAATTCTCAAATTTCCAAGTATCATGCTTTTTCTAAATTCATGGTTATTGAATTAAATAGAAGATATGACCTTGTAGCAAGACCAGGACCTCGTACACCAGTAAAAAAGGTTACCTTTGATGAATCTCAAGCAAAATCAATTGAAACACAAATATCATCAATCCAACCACATAAGCAATTACAAGTACAGAATATTGCTAAAAAAATTGTTCCAACTGTTTTTAATGTTGAAAAAGAATTAGATAGATTTAATTTCTGATCCCATTATCTAAAATATCTGAAAAACTAGGTTATAAACCTCAAGTCACTAAATGGATTCAAGATTAAAAACCTTAATTTGTTTTTGGTCCTAGTTCATATATGATTGACGAAAATGCACCTCCTTTTTATGTCACCTTGAAAATTCATGATTACCTTTTATAAAATTTCATGTAAGATTCGGATTATGAGTTGGAGATCAAATTTGCAATATAGAAGGGAGTCGATGGAATTAACCTAAGGTGAGGTGATGACTGGTAAGTGTTACAAAATTATATAATGTAGAGCAATGAAACACATAAAATATTGCAGAAATATAAACACAGAAAATGCATAAAACAAGAGAGACACAGATATACATGGTTCACCTAGTTTGGGCTACATCCACGGAGAAACAGTCAGTCCTTCTTTTATTATATTATCCAGCAAACTGAAGAGATACAACCTACATCAGATTTGCTGTAACACCCTCTTCGCTCTCAATCTCATCTCTCTTCCTCACTCAGAATACAGATATATATAGACGCAATACAATTCCCTCATACATAGCGAGGGGTTGCCTTCTAGGGCAGAAAACCCTAAATTAAACATAACTTCTATCGTCAGATCGCCCGCCTAATGAATGGCTCAGATTAAACTAGAAATTTCTATACTTTTACAAGGCAATTTTACATCTAGTTTTAGCTTCAGGGGCACTACCCCTGAACCCTCGCTGGGGGACCGCTAGCCCCTGGACCCCCCAGCTGGGGGGGATTTACCCAACCATGTGGAGGGGTGTACAGTCTTCCTAGGGTATACATCCGGCTAAAACCTTTGAATACAGAAGATAATCAGGCTCCACACCCAACAATCTCCCACTTGGAGACTAATTATAGCAACTCCACCGATGCTTCATTTGCTAGACAATGACTCCACTTTGGACCTAGATATTTCTCATCTTCGTCATCATACTTGAAGACCAATTGAAACTAAGCAAATTCTCAGCTTCTCCCTGGTTACAACTTTTGTTAGCATTTCTGTAGGATTCTGGCTAGTGTGTATCTTTTCCAGCTTCAACTGTACATCTTCCAATGCTAACCATATGAAATGGTACTTGAGCTGTATATGTTTAGTCTTGGAATGAAATGCAGAGTTCTTTGCAAGATGTATGGCACTCTAGCTGTCACTGTATAACCTGCCCAACTCTTGCTTCTTACCTAATTCATCCAGAAACCTTTGTAACCAAATCATTTCTTTACTAGCCTCTGTAGCAGCGACATACTCTGCTTCTGTTGTTGAAAGTGCAACAACACTTTGGATTTTTGAAACCCAACTAACAACTGTTCCACCTATAGTAAATACATATCTTGTAGTGCTCCTCCTATTATCTTTGTCACCTGCCATATCTGCATCAACATATCCCTGTAGAGCAATGTTTGAACCACCAAAGCATAATGCTTGATTTTTGGTACCTCTCAAATACCTGAGAATCCACTTCACCGCCATCCAATGTTCTTTTCCTGGATTGTTCATGTACCTGCTTACAACTCCCACTGCATGTGCAATATCAGGCCTTATGCAGGCCATTGCATACATTAAGCTTCCAACTACTAATGCATGTGGAACTTTAGACATATGAGCCATTTCTTCCTAAGTCTTGGGACACACTTGCTTACTTAATTTGAAATGGCTAGCCAAAGGTATACTAACTTGTTTTTCATTCTGCATATTAAACATTTTCAACACCTTTTCTATGTACTCACTTTGGGACAATGTTAATTTGCGATTCTTCCTGTCTCTAGTTATTCTCATACCAAGGATTTGTTTTGCAGCACCCAAATCCTTCATTGCAAATGAGTTTGCCAATTTCCTTTTGAGCACATTTATTTCCTGCATGTTAGAACCTGAAACAAGCATGTCATCTACATACAATAATAGTATAATATAGCTGCCATCATTTTGCTTTTTGAGACAAACATAATGATCAGAGTGACATCTAGTATAACCTTGTTTAGACATAAACCTGTCAAATTTTAGATACAACTACCTTGGAGCCTGTTTTAAGCCATACAAGTTCTTCTTCAACCTGCATGCTAGTTTCTCCTTCCCTTTTACCTCATATCCTTGTGGCTGCTGCATATATATCTTTTCCTCTAAATCCCCATGGAGAAAGGCTGTCTTTACATCTAATTGCTCAAGATGCAAATCTTCAGCTACTACTAGAATTAAAATAGTTCTGATTGAAGTCATTTTAACAACAGGAGAAAATATTTCATCAAAATCAATACCTTTCTTCTGTGCAAACCCCTTCACCACAAGTCTAGCTTTGTACCTCTGTTTTCCTCCATTTTCTTCCTTCAACTTGTAAACCCATTTATTCTGCAATGTTGTTTTACCTGCAGGCAACCTGACTAAGTCCCAACTCTGGTTATGTGCTAAGGAGTCCATCTCTTCGTTCATGGCTTGCTCCCACTTCTTCCTGGTTTCTACCTGCACTGCTTCTTCATAACATTCTGGTTCACCAGAATCAGTCAAAAATACATAATATAATGAAGGAGAGTATCGTTCAAGGGGTCTACTTATCCCGGTAGATTTTCTAACACCACTTTCAGGTGTTTGAGGTGCTTGTTGCTGTTGTGGTTGATGTTCTAGCTGTTGATCATTATGATTTTCAGGAACCATCACTTTTCCTGTGATATCGTCAAGCACTATGTATTCTCTGTTTTCTTTTTCTTGTTTCTTTTCCTGCAGCTGATTCTTATACAAGACCTTTTCATTGAATATTTCATCTCCACTCCTAAGGATTTTGTGATTTTCATAATCATAAAAATGATAACCAAAATCATTAACACCATATCCAATAAATATACATTTCTTTGATTTTGCCTCAAGTTTTGTTCTACTTTCTTTATTAATGTGGACAAAGGCTTCACAACCAACAGCCCTCTGTTTATTAGATAAACAACAGTATCTACAACATCTACCCAAAATTGTAAAGGCAATCCTGCATGCAATCTCATGCACCTTGCACATTCCATGATTGTCCTGTTCATCCTTTTTGACATACCATTTTCTTGTGGTGTTCCTGGAATTGTATTTTCTCAGCGAATTCCAGTCTCTGAAAAATACCTATCAACCTCTTTGCTGCAATATTCACCTCCATTATCTGATCTGAGACACTTCAACCTTTTCCCTGTCTCATTTTCAACCAAATCTTTCCATTTCTTGAAAGTATCAAATACATCATATTTATTTTGAATACGATAAATCCAGGTTTTTCTGGTTGCATCATCAATAAAAGTAACATAATAACGAGAGCCACCAAGAGATGATACCTAAGCAGGTCCCCATATATCTGTATGCACAAGCTCTAATTTTTCGATCTTCTTTTCTTTCCCAACTCTAAGGAATTTGACTCTCTTCTGTTTTCCATAAACACAATTCTCACAGAAGTCCAAATCAACATTCTTCAAACCCAACAACAAATTCCTTGAGTGAAGAATCTTCATCCCATTCTCACTCATGTGTCCGAGCCTATGATGCTATAATGTTGCATCTGCTCCTTTGGAATTTAAAGCATTAACAGAGTTAGAAATACCATTGCATAAATACAATGTACCAACCTTTTTGCATTTTGCTATTACCAGGGCTCCTTTGGTGACCTTCTAGGTTTTATCTGTGAAAGTAGTTACACAACTTTCACCTCCCAGCTGCCCTCTTGAAATCAGATTTTCCTTCAGATTTGGAACATGCCTTACCTCCTTTAATAGCCACTGATTTCCATTTTGCTGTTTTATGAAAATTGTACCCATTCCAACGATTTTATAGGGTTTATCATCACCCAATCAAACCTATCCAAAATCTCCTTGAACATAATCATGAAAATGTTTCTTATCAGGTGTGGCATGGAATGAGGCCCCTGAATCTACCACCCAGGCATCAATAATATTTTCTAATGAAAGAATCAAAGCATCTTGCAACACGTCACCTGTTACATTCACTTCATGGTTAGCTTCTTGCTGCGCGTCTCCTTCTTTTCCCTTCTAAGACTTGCAGTCTTTCTTTAGGTGTCCTTTCTTCCCGCATTTCCATCACACTATCCCCCATCTGGACTTGGATCTACCTATTCTTGACTTACTGTGATATCCAGAGCTCTTTCCTATTTCCATTTTTCTTCCCCTAGTCTATGCAGTCAAAGCATTACCTGATGTCTCACCAGAGCTTTTCTGTCACATTTCCTCACTAAGGATTGCACCAACAACATCATCAAACTTTAAAGTACTAGATCCAGAGACAGAATTACTAATGGCCATAACTAAGCCATTCCAACTTTCTGGCAATGAGCACAAAAATAACAGAGCCCTAACTTCATCATAAAAATTTACCCCTACAACACTTAACTGACTTGTAACTGTATTAAAATCATTTAAATGGTCTGCAACAGATCCACCTTCTGACATCTTCATATTAAATAAACGCTTCACAATAAATACCTTATTTGAGGTCGAGGGTTTTTCATATAGTTTGGCTAATGCCGACATTAAACCTTGTGTTATCATTTCCTTTGAAATATTAAATGCTACCGACGCCGCTAGGCACAGTCGTATTGTTCCAAGTGCCTTTCTGTCGAGAATATCCCATTCTGTGCTTGTCATACTCGTCGGCTTCTTTGTCTTTCCACTCAATGGTAGGTACAAATCTCTCTAATACAGATAATCTTCCATCTGCATCTTCCACAGCTGGTAGTTTTGGCCATTGAAGTTTTTGACCCTAAACCTACCATCTTCCGCCATTGCTCCCACTCAAACGAGGAACCCTTCTCTCCTACGAGTTTATCAACCAAATAGACCTTCGGCTTTGATACCAGTTGTTAGAAAATTATATATTACAGAGAAATGGAACACATAAAATATTACAGAAATATAAACACAGAAAACGCATAAAACAAGAGAGACATAGATATACGTGGTTCACCCAGTTTGGGATACATCCACGAAGAAATAGTTAGTCCTTCTTTTATTATATTATCCAACAAACTGAAGAGGTACAACCTACAACATATCCACTGTAACACCCTCTTCGCTCTCAATCTCCTCTCTCTTCCTCACTCAGAATACAGATATATAGACGCAATACAATTCCCTCACATATAGTGAGGGGTTGCCTTCTAGGTAAAAAAACCCTAAATTAAACATAACTTCTACAGTTAGATCATCCGCCCAATGAACGGCCCAGATTAAACTAGAAATTACTATACTTTTACAAGGCAATTTTACATCTATTTTTAGCTTCGGGGACGCTACCCCCGAACCCCTACCGGGGGATCACTAGCCCCTGGACCGCCCCAGCAGGGGAGATTTACCCCCCCGCGTGGAGGGGTGTACAGTCTTCCTAGGGTATACATCCGGCTGAAACCTTGGAATACATAAGATAATTAGGCTCCACACCCAATAGTAAGAGCTAGGGTTTTCAGAAATTAAGCAGGCGTTGAACGCCATGGAGGGGCGTAAAGGGGGGAGCTCCACTCCATCCTACAGTTAGGCAGTCTCCAACTGCGACAAGAAACTGCTGGGGGTTGAAAAAGGTCTTTCAGGAGGAGGGAAGCGAGACAACGATGACACACAGGAGCAAGATAATAGGAGGGAGGAAGACAGAAGAAAGAAAAAAGGGGAAGAGGACAAGAAGCAGGAAGAAGATAACAAAAGACAGAATGGTGCATGTACGCCTAAGGCCAATGTCATACCCAGAGTGGTATTAAGTGATCCAATATTGCAGGCGCATAGGGATCACATGAGGACATATGCTATCATTTGTAAATTCATGGGGTTATGGCCCATAGAGAAGGAGCTACAGACGTGGATTAAATATCACTGGAAACCTAAAGGTGATATAGACCTACATCTTGGGTCAAAGGGTTTCTTTACTGTAGTCTTTACTAACATAGAGGATGAAGACAGAGTGTTTGAAGGAGGGCCCTACTTCTATGTAGCTACAGGACTCTACATGCAGCCTTGGATGATGAATTTTGTCCTGGAACGGGAGACTTTCACTTCAGTCCCGGTTTGGGTAAGACTCTACTCCTTACCACTTGATTACTGGAAACCAGAATCTTTATCAGCAATAGGAAATAAATTAGGGTGTTTTGTTGAAATATTTGAGGCAACTAGAAGGGGAAAGTACACCTCCTTTGCTCGTATATGTGTGGAGATGGATCTCTCTAGAGCTCTATTGGATGAAGTGATCCTAGAAGTTTTTGATGAAGAATTGGTGCAAACAGTGGATTATGAAAATGTTCCCTTTAGATGTCGCAAATGCCATGAACATGGGCATCAACTCAGAGACTACCCTCTTAACATTATAGAGAGCAGAAGTAAGGGTCCACTAGGGAAAGAAACTGAGAGCTTTCATAAAGTGGGAAATAAAGGAAAAGGAGGGAAGAGGTTACCAAAAAAAAACAACAGAGAGGAGAAACAGACATGTCAGAATAGATACAAGATGGTAGAAAAAGAGGAAGAGATAACAAAGGCAACTCAAGCTATGGAGGATAGTCTAGGGGAGGAGGAAGAGAAAGAGAATAGAGGGAAGACACAGGATATTAGCCTGCAAAATGAGACTATGTTGAGCATGAAACTTGAAATGGACCAAGAAATGACCCTGAGTGAGGTGGAAATGGAGGATCATGAGCTCTAGGATATTCTTGAAAGAGAACATCTACATCTGGAAAGATTCCTGAAATAGGGTACCACAGAAGGCATGGATTCACTACCTCAAGAGTATTTTAACAGAGTGAAACAACTATTTTTGTGGAGAACTTAGGCTAAAGTGATGGGAGGGAAAAGAAACCTCGAAAGACAGGACAATGAAGGGGTGAAAACCTTGAAAATCACATCAGCACTTGCTCCTAGAAACCTAGGAAGGAAAAGGGGTGGAAAGAAACAAAATGAGTTACTGATAGAATGTGGAAAAATGATGATAGATTCAGGTAAGATGAATGATCTAACTAGTTACTCCTTTACAAATCTTTCTTAATGAAGCTCACGTCTTGGAATATTAGAGGTCTAGGAAGTAAAAGGAAGCAAGGGAATCTTAACAATAGAATGAAACAACTCCAGATATGATTTTCATCCAGGAAACTAAATTTTCAATTCAAAAAATAAGAGAAATGAAAATCAAATGGCTCAATAAATATGAATTTCTAAAAGTCAAGGTAGACAAAGCAGCAGGTGGAATTCTCACACTTTGGAACCCCCAAAATACTGGCATAGTGGATGCTGAGGCATCTAGAAATTATTTATTAGTGGCTATTCAGCCTGTGGGAGACAAGGAGATTTATCTAATCACAAAAGTTTATGGCCCTTAGAGACCTGAAGACAAACTCAGATTTCTCACTTCATTAGAGGATCTGAGAGATAGAAATTCAGGAATACCATGGATTCTGGGCGGAGACTTTAACATGATTAAATCCCTGTCAGAAAAAAAAGGTGGCACCAGAACACTAAGCAGAGACTCTACAGTATTTCAGAATTTTACAGACAACATGAAGCTATTTGATACTGATACAAGTAGCAACCTCTATACCTAGAACAACAAAAGTGGAGGAGGGTATCAAGTATCCTCTAAGTTAGACAGATTCATTATCTCAGAGGACCTCATGCTCACAGGCCTTGATATGACAACGAGAATTCTCCCCTTTGGTGACTTGGACCATTGGCTAGTTCAATTTGAGGCGACCGACATTGGAACCCCAAAGAACAGACCTTTCAAGGTTGAAAATATCTTCCTTACCCATCCAGAATTTGTGAGAAACATTGAAAAATGGTGGAAAGAAGATCTGGAAATCTAGGGAACAAGAATGTTTCTATTACACAAAAGATTGAAACATATCAAACTTAGGCTCAAAGATTGGAATAAGAATGATTTTGACAATATTTTTGAAGTGAAAAAGGTTGTTGAAAGAAAAATGGAGTAAATTAATCAAACCATTATCACAGATGTCTTTGATGGGGAAAGAAATGTACAAGCCAACAAGCATCAACAGGGGTGGGATGAATTATGCAAACAAGAGGAAGTATTTTGGAGACAAAGTTCAAGAGTACAATGGCTAAAATAAGGGGAGAGAAACACAAGGTTTCTTCATAGATATACAATGGTACACAGGTCTCACAATAGGATCTCAATGATCAAGGACTCCAGAGGTCAACATCTCAATACCCATAAAGAAATAGAAGCTATGTTGGTTCAAAATTTCCAAAGCATAGTAGAGGAACCTCTCTTGGATAGATCTCATTTCATCAAAGGATTCACAAAGTACATTCCTAAGCTAGTAACAAGAGAAGATAATTATAACCTTAATAGGCCGGTGAATGAAGAGGAGGTTAGTGAAGTCATCAAGGAAATGCAGAATGGAAAAGCACCCGGCCCAGATGGCTTCAATGTAGATTTCTTTAAAGCATGTTGGAGTATTGTCAAGCAAGATATTTTGAATGTGGTGGAGGACTCCAGGAATAATAGGACTGTATTGAAGGCGCTCAATACATCCTTCATTTCCTTGATTCCCAAACAGGACAATGCTATTACACCGGATAGATTTAGACCTATAGCTTTATGTAATGTGGTGTATAAGATAATATCCAAAATAATTGCCAACAGACATGAACCCCTTATTCCTACTCTGGGTTCTGTGGAGCAAACGGGATCTGTGGAGGGGAGACAAATTCTCAATAATATCATTCAAGCGCATGAGGTGGTTCACTCATTGACGAGTACAAGGCAGGCAGCAATGATTATGCAATTGGACCTAGAAAAGGCTTATGATAAGTTAAATTGGACCTACATTAGGAAGGTCCTTGTAGCTTTTGGATCTGACCACAACTGGGTAAGATGGATACTGGCCCTGGTGACTTCCTCTAGTTTCTCAATTCTGGTAAATGGTTCTCCATCTAAGACCTTTAAACCTTCAAGAGGCCTCAGGCAGGGAGACCCTCTCTCCCCCTTTCTCTTTATTCTTATGATGGAAGGACTAGGATGAGCCATCAAATCTGCTAAAGAAACAGGTAAGATCTAGGGTCTCAATCTTTCTGGGAACGGGCAGGCTTTGACCCACCAACAATTTGTAGATGATACCATGCTACAGGGCATTCCTACGGTCAAAGAAGCTCTAGCTTACAAAAAAATCCTGAGTGACTTTGCTATGGTGGCGGGTACTGAGGTAAGCCTCTCCAAATCAAAAATTTTCTTTTTCAATACTCACATTGCTATTCAGCGTAATATCTCTAGAATTCTAGGCTTTCAAAGAGATACATTACCATCTAAATATTTGGGAGTACCAGTCACAGACAAACCTTTGAACAAGACTGTTTGGGAACTTGTAATCAACAAGCTGTAGGACAGGACTCGAATATGGACAAATAGATCTTTAAACTTGGCAGGCCGACTGGTACTTACAAAAGTTATCCTACAAACAATCCCCATCTTCATGTTTTCAGCCCTTCCATATCCAAAAGGAGTTATGCAACAATGCAAAAATATACAAAGAGATTTTCTTTGGGGAAAAGGGGAGGAAAAGAAGAAATGGGCCTTGGTAGCCTAGGAAAAAAATTGTAAACCCAAAAACCACGGAGGTTTAGGACTGGATGATCCAGAATCGATAAATAAAGTTTTGGGGGCTAACTTATGGTGGAGATGGATAAAAGATGCAAATGCTCCTTGGGATCAAATTTGGAAATAGAAATATGTAAGTATTTGGCAAAACAAGGACCACATAGGAATGTCTGGCATAATAAAACATTCCCACATCTAGAACAAAGCTTGGGAGAATAGAGGCATAGTTCAAAAGAATAGCTTTTGGGAAATCAGAGCGAGAGACCTGGCTTGGTTTTGGGAGGATAGATGGCAACAGGAACCCAAGTTGTTGAGAGAGGACTTTGTGGATCTCAAAAATGATGCTGACACCAAAGGATTACTCCGGGTAAAGGATTTTTGGGACTAGACTAAGAGCAAAGGAAAATGGAGAACCTGGTAGAAAATGGAATACAAGGATAACAACCCCTTGAAAGCAGAGGTTGATGTTCTAATTTCCATTCTGGATCAAAGAAATATACTAATTTCAGATGAGCTTGACCAACTAAGATGGGGAAATAATAATGAAGGTACCTTAAACCTTAAAGAGGAAAAACACATAGCCCTTGAGCTTGATTCTACAAAACCAGACTAGGTTTGGAAGGATCTCTAAAAGCATCAAGGATGGAAAACCAAACTGTTCATGTGGCTGGTACATCATAAGAAAATTATGACATGGGAGAATATCCAGAAAAGGGGCATTTTGGGCCCATCCAGATGCTAGCTATGTGAATCTCAAGAGGAGACAATGGAGCACCTTCTCAACACCTGCATGTTCACCTCCTCGTTATGGGATGGTATTGCCTTAATGTTCAGACAAACGTACAGGGACATAGGAAGCATTACCAATACGTTCAACAATTGGAGAAGAAACTTCTTTGATTATGAAACGATTAACAAAGCTTGGTCTTTAACTCCAAGCTTCGTAATATGGGACGTCTGGAAAGAACGCAACAATAGAATTTTGAAAAACAAAAAAAGTTCCTCCCAGAGCATCATGGAAATTTTTTTAAGACAGCTCAAGTAGAAGTTTGGAACTATAATGCAAACCCCCCCTGAAAATCAACCTTCAAATGTGGATGTGCAGATACTTCTGTAGTTGGGAATGCAGGGGCTTATTCCTCAGGGCAAGAACAGGTTGGTAAAGCAACCGGTTACGGATAAAGATTTCTGGCATCCTCCCCCTCTGGGATTCATGAAATGTAACATAGATGGGGCCTCTAAAGGAAATCTGGGTATGGCTGGTTATGGTGGGGTGATAAGGGATGAGATGGGCTACATAAAATACATTTTTCATTTCAATTTGGGAAGAGCCACAAACAATATGGTAGAGCTAATGGCTCTTGAGCAATGTTTAGAAATCCTGAAGAATGACAATCTTCAAAATATCATAATTGAAGCAGATTCTGAGTTGATCATTAATTTGGTCAAAAGACTCTATTGTGGTTCGGCTCCGGAAAAGGTCTCGAGACACTGGAGGCTACTTCAGGTCTATCAAAGAATCCATCTCCACCTTCAGAATATGAGAACCTTAAGTTTCACACATGTGCACAGGACAACCAATAAATTGGCAGACTTACTTGCCAATAAAGGTGCTCTCTGCACTAAAAGCAGTATTAAGTACAGATGGCAAGAGGTTCCTCAGGGTAGATTGAGGGATGAATGTCTCAACCAGGTCAATGAGGACCGAGAGATTCATCAGAACAGAGCATGTCAGCAGTAGCAGAGGTTGGGTTTTGTAGACACACAATCAACATGACGTGGTTTTCCAGAGGTATTTTTGTAAGTGACACACAAACCTTTTTTAGTTTTATCAGTCTGGAACAGCTCAAATATAGAGTTAGTGGGGGGGAGATGATCTATAGCTTGAGAAATTTTTCAAAATCTTCTCCACTCACAGTTCAACCTAGTTTTGCACAAGGGGAAGAGGGGGTGAAGAGTCTCCAGTTAGAAGGAATAGTAGATTCCCACCATAGGTATAGAACTGTTGGTTATGGTCACAACGAACCGACGTGGTTGGTCTACAGGTTTTCGAGAGCTCGAATAGTGGGAATCCCTCCTTCTTTCCTTCAAATGGAGATTACTAGCATCGAATTGGATCAACAGGTTGAGGATCAAGGGTGGAGATTCAATCGCAGATTGATGGGTTCAGGTTAGAATCATTACCGCTCTCACGGTGGTTTCGGCTTATCGGAGGCTCTCAAACCCAGAAGTGGTTTATTAGATTTGAGCCCGCTTCCACTCAACATGCAACACGTGGCCCTAGTTGGAGAGAGAATTCCAACCTCATTGGATGGGTATTCTTTGGGCTTATTCTCCATCCGATATGTTTATCAACCATTGGATCTTGCGAGGTGGATCAACGGCCCAGGTTCATTATGCATGTTGGTGGGTCCAGGTAAAAGTCATGCTTCATTATTATCGTCCATGCTTGTTCAGCTACGTGGCGGGTATCAATGATTTTCGGGGGGACCATTTGCGCAATGTTTATTCACCTTTTCGGACTCGAAATCTGAGTAGCTTGGTTGACAATTTCTTTTCGGGTCCGGATCTTTTCGCTCCGTTGTTACAAATCAATTTACATCTGTTTTTAGTCAGAGGTGTGAGCCCATGGCTCAATTGTTACGTCTTTGGCTCGTTGGGCCATACCCTGGGAGGGATGGGCATTTCTTTGTCCCTCATTTCCTTTGGGTGGTTATATTATATGTATTTAATCCTTTTTGTTTAATTTGAGTAGAAGGTACAACTCTTGCTTTAGAAAAAATAAATTTCATGTTAGATTCGGGTTCTTTCCATAATTTAATGGCTAAAGTAATCATGGTTCAAATTCAATTACAAATCACTAAACCATATCATGATTTGTATAATTTTGATTCCAAGAAATTACCTTGCCTCAGATTAATTAAGGATTTAGCTGTAACACTTGCTGAGATCCCTGTCAAGAGTGTAGTCTTGGACATTGTTCTTATAGATATTCCCCCAAAATTTGGAATTTTATTGTCCAAATCTTCTTGTGCCAAGTTAGGAGGGAGTTTGCAAATGTGCATGTCTTATGCTACAATCCCAGTTTATGGAGGTGAACATTTAAGGATATACAGAGAAGTAAGATTCATCAATATAGTTTGTAAAGAAAATCAAGAAATTAATCATCCCATTCATGCAATTGATCAAAATTTTGATGATTTACTTTATTTGATAACGATCTTCCAAATTCTCAAATCAGAATTCAAGAAATTCTTAATACCCCTCAAATTTTAAACACTGGCATTTGGAAAATGCACTTTGATGCGCCATTTTCCAAAGATGGGGCTGGGGTTGAATTTGTACTCATATCTCTTCATAAGAAAAATATAACCCAATCTTTTAAATTAGATTTTGAGGTCATAAACATTGTGGCAGAATATGAAGCCCTAATTTTAGGATTGGAGTTAGCTAAGAGCCTGAAATTTGAAAACATGACTCTATATTGTGATTGAGAGTTTATTGTAAAATAATCAGAAAACTTTGTCGAACTAAGCATCCTAGCCTTAGAGCTTATAGGAATGAATTTTGGGTCTGTGAAGATAATTATTTCCAAGCCTTCAATATCACATCAATCCCAAGAGAAGAAAATATTCATGCCGATGCTTTGGAAATTTCTGTCAGTTCTTTTAAAATACCAAATCATCTGCAATTGCATTATTGAATTCAATTAAAATAAAAACCTTCCATTCGTGAAAATCTCAAACACTAGCAAGTTTTTGAAGATGAGAAACAATCCAAAAACAATTTATAAGCAATAGATGAATTTTCTACTTTACATATCGAAGAACACATTGATGAAATCAAATCAAATGAAGATGACCAAAGTGCACATTTAGAATAGAAAATAATTACTTTCCAAAAGGATTAGTTCCCCTTCAAAAAATTTTTGATCATAATGATCTCTCAAAAACTTCATTGCTAGATTCAAAGCAAGAAGATGCTCAAGGCTCTAATATTGGTACTTCTGAAGAAATCAGAAATGTTAAAATCTCAACATGATTGGCTCAAGAAATCAAAGACAAATATATCAATATTTTCAAACATTATAGATATGTATTTGCATGGTCATATGAAGAATTTAAACCCTATGACATTTTCTGTATTCAAACTTCTGTGATCCATAGTGAATTAAGCAAAGTCTTTCGGTAAAAATTCTCTTATCCGATTTATACCGAAAGACTTTCCTTAAAACCTATGACATAGTCGTTGTTGAACATAAAATTCCTCTCAAAGTAGAAACTAAACCATTTCAGGGGAAATTAAGAAGAATAAATCTGTTCTTGATTCCAATCAATGAGAGAGATATTAAAAAGCTATTGGATGCAAAAATAATTGTTCCCTTAAGATATTCAAAATGGATATCCTACCTAGTACCTTCTAGGAAGAAAAATGGTGAAAGAAGTCTATGTGTTGACTTTGGGAATCTAAACAAATGGTCTTTAAAAGATAATTATCCATTAGAAGAAATGGACCAACTACTTCAAATGGTTTCACATTCAAATATGATTTCAATGTTAGATGGTTTTTCTAGATATAGGCAGATTTGTGTTAGTCCATAAGACAAAGAAAATACAACATTTATAACTCCTTCGGGTACATTTATGCATGCCAAGATGCCATTTGGTTTAATAAACGTTGGAGAAACATTTCAAAGAGCAATGGATCTCAAATTTTTTGGTAATATAAAATAAATTTACTATCATTTATCTTCATGTTTTAACTATATTCTCTGATTTTGATGAGAAATACTTGAAAATGTTGAGAAAAGCTTTTGAAAGATACAGGAAATATGGGATTTCTCTTGATCCCAAAAAGTCAATTTTTGAAATGAAAGAACGAAATATGTTGGGACTTATAATTTCAAAGGAAAGAATTGTTATTGGTCCAAAAATAGTCTCAGTATTTCAGATAACCAGATTACCTAGAAACAAGAATGAAATTCAATCATTTTTTTGAAAAATAATTTTCTTACAAAGACTTATGCCTAATTATGCTGAGATTGTGAAAGATATTACTGATATTCTTAAAAAGTTTCATGAAGTCAAATGTATAGTACAAGGTAGACATTCTTTTTCATGGATTAAGAAATCCATTTCAGAAGCCCCAGTACTAGCAAGCCCAGATTACTCTAAACGTTTTAGTAACTTCTCATTTTCCTTTGACACTACCATAGTAGTTATTCTAGTACAAAGAAATGATGATGGATATGAGTAGTCAATTTCCTTTTCTAGTAAGGTGATGAGAGATGTTGAACTAAGATATGACATCATAGAGAAACAAGCATATTCCCTTGTACAAGCTTAAAAGAATTCACGGTTTATGTTTTACATTCTCCTGTTATTGTTTATTTCCTAAATAATGTAGTAAAAATATTTCTAACATAATCTTATACAAATGGAAAAAGTGGAAGATGGATTGCTAAAATACTTAAGTTTGATCTACATATCAAACCTATCAAATTGGTGAAAGGACAAGATTTAGCTAAAAATTTTGCTGAATCAAATTGCAAGATTCTTGGTATCAACACCATTTTGAAAATTTCAACTGAGAAGAATCCATAAGAACCTTCTCAAATTTCAACCGAGAAGAATCCACAAGAACCTTCTCAAATTTCAACTGAGAATAATCCACAAGAACCTTCTTCCAGTTTAGATCTCGTTCTTCTTCCTTTACATATTGATGACAATTTTTTACTTTTAGATTGGTATAAAGACATAGTGAATTTTCTTTGAGATTTAAAGTATCCTCCTGGATTTACAAAAAATCAATACAAATCACTTAGACTCAAGGTTATGAAATATTGTATCATAAATGCCAATTTGTATTGGAAGGATCCTTTGAATATCATTTTACTATGTCTAACTGAAAGTGAAACTGAAGGAGTCATTGAACAGTTTCATGAAGCCATCTGCAGAGGACATTATGCTTGGAAGACAACTGCATACAAAATTTTAAAAGAAGTTTTCTATTCGCCCAAATTGTTTGCACTAGTCAAAGCAAAGATATGAAGATGTATCCCATGTCAGATATTTGCTGGAAAACAGAGGCTAGCAACACTTCCCCTTGTCCCATTTTTAATTAAAGCTCCTTTTTTACAGTGGGGATTAGATTTCATACGTGAAATATTTCCAGCTTCCAAAAATCAACATAGATGGATATTACATACCACTAATTACTTCACCAAGTGCATAGAATCAATCCTTAGTAAGAATGCAACTAATACAATAGTCATGAGATTTATTGAAGAGAATATATTGTCTAGATTTGGGTTCCACAACAAATCATTATGAACAATGCACATGCTTTCAACGACATTAAAATGATAAATTTTTGTAAGAAATATCATATTTCTTTACATCATTCTACACCATATTTCCCACAAGGTAATGGGTTGGCAGAATCATCAAATAAGATTCTGGTTAAGGTTATCAAAAAAGTATTGGCATATCATAAAATAAGTTGGGATAATCGCCTCAAATATGTGGTTTAGGAAAAAAAAGTATCACCCAAAAGATCTACTCTCACGTCCCCTTTCCAACTTGTATATGGAACTGAACCAATTTTCCCTACATAGCTACCATTTCCAGTCATGAAATTTTTACAGGAAACATATGAAGAAGTTGATGATTTTTCAAGGAGAATCAATCAGATTATTGAGATAAACTATGACAGAGATGAAGTTCAACACAAAATTTGTCAATATCTAAATAAAATGAAAACTTTGTTTAATATGAAAGCTAGAGAAAGAGATTTTAAACAAGGTGATCAAGTTATAAGATGGGATGTGAGAAGAGAGGAAAGAGGCATGTATGGAAAATTTGATCATTTGTGGTTGGGACCATTGAATATTGTAGAAGTAAAAGGCAATAACAATTTCATTCTACGCAACCTAGAAGGACAATATTGTTCATTGCCAATCAATGGGAAATACCTAAAACACTATATTGTGTATTAAATGTTCTCAACCATGTTCATTGTAAATATATGGTTTTATTTAAATTTTAGCATCAATGTGTGATTTTCATAGAAAAGACTCTATAACTCAAGGAGAAGGCACATGGATCTGCATGTTCTCTACATCCCATAGAGGGAAGAAGTCGCTAGATGGAGTTGATGTTGTAACTTATTTTTACCCTAGTTTGCTTTTTACTTTTTCATTCATGTGGAAAAAAAGAAAAACAAAAAATAGAAAAAAAATAGAAAAAATAAACAAAGAAAGAAAAGAAAAGGAAAATAAGAAAAAATAAATAAATAAAAATATCAAAAGAAAAGAATGAAAAAGGGATATATATATATATATATATATATATATATATATATAGATATAATCCCAAATCTTTACTTGCTAGTTCAAATGCCGCATTATTTTGTATGGTTATTATTTTTAATCCTTTGTATCATTTCCCGAAGGGTTATTTTATTTTAAATAAAGCTTATTTGACATGTTTTGACATTTAGCAATAATGCATAATTAGAAAGCAATGGATCGGATTATCCCTGCTCGGATCAATGATGGAGGATGAATTCGGGAACCCCCGCAGCACTTTTGGAATTTAACGGGGGCATGGTCTGAAAAGCTGATTTTCTCAAACCATTGGCTCATATGTGGCAAATCCACAATGATTTCAGAACCCCCCACCCCAATATCGTTAACTACCCACCCCTCACTCTAAAAAATCCTTTACCTCGCAGGTTTGCTTCCACCCTCGCTCAAACCTTGCCACTTGTCCCTCTATTATTCGGTCAAACAAAATAACTATTTGATAATTTAATTCTTATCACAAAACAACTATGTAATAGTTTTAATCATTAAATACTTCCCGCAAATGTCTAGTTTATTAAGTAGATGTGCCAAAAATGGTTACAAACTGCTGAATCTATTTAAAACCCGTTCTTTTAAAAAAACCTCCCTACCCTACATACTTCTTTTCACCATTTCTTCTTTCAGCAGTGCAAATGCAACCCTAAATTTCGCAAGTACGCAGTCATCTTCCTACACTAATGATCACCATATCCTAGAAATTCGTCACCCTAGATGATAATATGTTGCTTATGATGTCTTCTCATTAAGGCAAGACAAAATTAGTTGTACAAATCCATACATAACCCTTTGTTATTAACCTAGACAAGCTCCCTCTCATCAATATGGAATTCAAAATATTAGATACCTAGTGCAAGTTCGATCTGTATGAACTCCACAACTGGGAAAACCATAAATTCCAATATTTTAGTGGTGAATTGAGTATGTGGGAGTCTTTCATGCCCCAATTTGTCTTTCCCCAAACTCACACCTTCCTATAATTTGTTAACTGGTTCCATCTCATGTATTTTCCCAGTCAGAGGGTTGTATTTTCCCAAGATAATGAGGCGTTATTTTTCATTACACTTAAATCCATATGCCAAGCAGTCCAAATCAATTTCCAATCTCCTTTGTACCCCTTTTCTACTGATTCACTCATGGAAATTTATCAGAGACTTATATTTTTACGCTAAGCTCATATCTTTGAGTCATTCATACCTAAAAATTATGAGTTTTCTAGAACTAATCTTCCCTATTCTACTTTAATTTTTCCATAAATGTCAAGGCAAGTTATTTCTATGGTCACCTATTTGTTAGGTTATCCTACCAATCAATGGGTAGATGAAGTGATACTGATATTTTTGTTAGTTTTTTCTGTGGGTAATATACCCTTCTTAATTTTAAATTATAGTTAGTTTTTGTTAGATATTATTCATGATCAATTTCTAAAGTTTTCTACTAACACCAATCAATTCCTATATATTTGGTTTCATCTCATGAAGAAGAAAGGTTTAAATTCCCATTGCATAAGTTACATGCACAAGGAAAACATTAATAAGACATTCATTGGACTTCCTTTGTAAGGACGAACACATAAGAGTATTCCTTCAATGACTTTGTAAAGCTATTTTTATATATGTCCTTATGTGTTCTCAACAATGATGTTATACTAAATATTTCACCTGAAATTACAAAAAATTTACACCTTACTGAGCAAGCCAAAGTTGGAAACTGGTACATTTACCAGAATTATATAGAGATTAGAATATATGGATGTGAACTTCTCTACAGGTTACTAGTGTTTGTTCTAATACGAATCTTTACCTTACAATACATTAGGAAAATGATGAATATGGAATATTTGCATTTTGTTTCCAGGAAGAAGAAAGCATAATTCAAGTTGAAGGCACAAATTGGCCCTTTCATTATCAATACCAGGGAAGAAACAAAGGAGGCAAATCATTTTTTAAAGAAATTTAAATTAATGTTGAGTTTTACTTGGTCCTATGATCCCTTGGGAATTATTTCAAGGTTGAGCGTTGAGAAGAAAAGAACACCTTATGTACATACAACCAGACAAGAGATAGAATAATATGAAAATCAAGAAGAATGGAAAGAAATACATTACAGGAAGCCGATGAACAATTTGTTAGTCAGACATATACACAAAATCCAGTTCGTTAAGAAAAGGAAACTTAAAGATACAAAGAAAGTTTATCTCCTACAAATTTAGAAGTTCAAGCTACAAGCTTTACATTTTTCAAAAGGAGAAAGAAAACAAACATTCATGAAGAATCCTCAGAAGGAAAGAATTCATAGGAGCGGGCTACAGTGGTGTTGTCAGTATTTCCTACCACTTTCTTTCCACAACTTGAAGAGATTACAAATTATCCCATGTCATCAATCACTCAAGATACAACACAACAAATTATTTTTTCTAGATACAAATAAATAAAAAAGAATGAAGAATTAAAGGCTACTACTTATTCTAAATTCTGGAAGCAGTCTTCAACTCCTTAGCATAGACTTTTCTCTGCACTTGATATTGAAGAGGGACAATTTCAATTAGCCTTCTTAAAACCTAAAGTTCCAGTCCCTAAAAGTCCAGAAGATTATAAAACATCCATTTTTTCTTTTGGCACTAAGAAAATTCATGCATTTGATCACATTGACCTTCATATGCATGTTGGTGAAATCATATATTCTAAATTTACAATTTCAGCCTTGGTAGCCTATGAACTACAAGCTTCCTTGAACAATATTGAAACACACTTAAAAATCTAGACAAATTCATGTTTGGCTAAAAATACTAGAATGAAATCAATTGAAGTTTTGGTGATTAAACTAGGATATGATCCTAGTGATATCAAACTAGCAGAAGAGATGACAAATAATAAAAATGTTGACATTCAAGCATTAAGGAAGCAACTTAAACTTCCTACTACTAAACATCCACAAGCTAAAGAAGTAGGTCAACTACAAAGAAAAAAGGACAATATTTTTAAATTGATAGTTGAACAAAATATTCAAATTTAGAAGATGGAAGCTGACATGGAAACTCTCTTAAAATAAAAAGAGAGGTAAATTAGTATCTTACCTGCCATTCCTATAGTGACAACTTCTATGATAGGTACTTCAACAATAGGGACATCTATAGTAAAAGCAATCATAGTGGAGACACAGTCTATTGATTCAACAAAAAAATTGTCAAACGGCATGGGAGGCTTGTCTTTAAAAGATCAAGAAATTGAAAAATTCAAGATGTAGCTCCAAAATATTCAAGTACATAAAATCAAATCTGATAATGCATATTTGGCTTATATTCAAAAGAATTATAAGCTAACTGAGCAGTTATAAGTTTATGAGAATGAATATTTAATTTCACAAAGTATTGCTTAAGCCAAGGAAAATATATGGATTTACATTAATGCATTAGTGACTGAGTTATGGCCTTCTATTGAAATTATTTATGATCAGGAAGATTTATTACAGAGATCAAAAGAAACATTACCAAAAATAAAAGAAGTCCCGAACCACAAAAGAAGAGATGCCACAAGGATAATTAAGGTCTTAAAGTCCAAGAAAAAGGATGAACTTGAAGAATTCAGCATCGAATACAGAACTGAGGTTGTATTGGAGGTAATATAAGAGGAATTTGATGCTACAACTTGTGAACAAGTGTGAGTATTTAGAGGTTCACATTAAGAAATTTACATGAATTCAATGCTCTACATCAGAAAGGACTCTTAGATTTGTAAGATATTGGTGGAAAATTGATTCCACTTGAATATTATCAACTCATGTTACATGAGATAGTAGTGGACAAGAACATTTTTCCCAAAACTAGAGGAATTATAATTGGAAAAGCTTTCATTGAAGGTTTAAGTTATGAATTTCTAATTCAACATCAAACTAAGCATATGTTTTTAACTAGGCCTACTTTTGAAAAGTGTACTGAAGTTTATGAGTCATAAAGAAAATTGTTAAAGTTTTCTATCCTTGATGAAAAGAGATGCGATAAATTATGTGAGCTCATCAAATAGAACAAAATGTTAAATGCCAGGAGAAGAAAACAGAATTTCAGAAGAATACAACATATCAACAGGGGTAGTCAACAGAAAAGAATATTTCTAGCTACAATCATCAACAACAAATGTCAAAATTTGTAAAGAGTGTTCAAATCAAGTTCAGATCTACTATTTTTCAGTACCATTTTTGTAATATCCTAACTATTTTGGATGATATTATATATTGTAATAAATTTTGATCCAAGTTTAGATATGTTTCAATTCGAACTCTATAAATATTTTGTAGTTCAAATAAGAAAGGATTGAACCCTTGTGATGAACCAATGGACATGCTTGTAACTTTCTAAGCTATTTCTGAGGTTAATAGAAGGATTCTAGATTCATTTTGAGCAACTTGTGTATCCTTGTGAGTTCTTCTGGTTATTCAATTATGTATTCATTTTTACTTTCTTTGCACATTTTCAAGGTAACATAGAAGTCTGTGTAATATTAGATTGGATGTCAATCTCTTTGAAATCTCCTACAAAGTTATCATTATTAAAATAGATTAATTAACTGTAATTGTATGTCTTAGTTAATTCCTCTGAATTTTTAAATTGTTGCATTGTGTCATCTCTTACACATGTACTGTTTGGCTATAGAAAACTTCTATGCACATCTACTATATATAAAAAATTAGATATTCAATATGAATATTTAAGGAATTATATATTTTCTTAAATTTTGCATTCCAAATCATTTTAAAGATTAATTTTGTTATGAATGAAGAATCAAACCTTTTGTTCTCTTAGAAATACTTAGGATTTGCATATGTTTAAAATATTTAGGCATTGGTCATCCACTCAAAATTAGAAACCTTACTTTAGATGATTTGGCATAGTTCCTTAGACTAGAACTCTTTACAAAGGACAACAATTTCCATGAAAATTCCTCCACATTTTGTTATAATAATTTCCTAAGAATTTGAAGGATTTAACTAATGATATCTTCTTATTTTCAGAAGGTTATTTTTGACATTGTTGGGTTTTTTGCCTCTAACATTTTCTGGAATTATATATTCTCACAATTTCTTTTCCTTGCACCATGACTACTATATGTGCTCATTTACCATTATCTTTTATAGGTTATCAATGCCATTAACATGCTTAAACTTGTCTGTTTCAAATGAAAATTTCTTGAGTTTAGGGTTTTACAAAGAGGGCTTTGACTGGCCTACACTTCTTTGGTTGTGTCCTTATTTGGAAAGTTAAATTAAAAGTATTTGGGAAAAGTAGCCATTTTTGTTTAGAAAGTTTTTCATAAAATTTGTATTTATACAATGGGGGTTTTCCCCTTCTAATAACTCTCTAATTTTCTTACTTTGAAGTCTTATATATGGATGATACATATGTGGCCAAGACTGTAAAATATAATTATTTCATTTCTAGAATAAAACCTGCATATTATTCTCTTATAAATTATTGTGCATGTCAATAACATATATACACACACCCAAACAAGGTTCCTTTAGCTTATGTCAATTCAAAGCCAAAGCCTATAAGGCCATAATTTTTTTTTTTCTTCTTTCATTTTGGGTAAAACATAATTGTGTAATTCCTTTTCCTTTCACAATTTATTGCATTTCATTACATTCTAAGTTAGGGTTTGTACACCCTTAAAACTTAGTTTTGTTTTTTTTACCTTATGAGCATGTAGTTATAATTTCTTGTGTACTTACATGAAAATTTATATGATTATTTTGGTGTTCACGGCATTACTATTCTCTTTATTTATCATGCATTCATACATGAATTATTTCACCACATTTTATGTATTTCCTTTGACAATAGCTTCATAGTAGTTTTGTAATTATTATTTCAATTTAGTAGGCCTAGAAGTAGACAAGGGACCTCAATGACGCCTATCATTGTGGACCACGATGAGCTCCAGGACTATCTATCCTCTAGCCAATCAATGAGGTTCCCTTCCTTGTTGTTGTCGGCAACAGCTAATATAGGCATAAATTTCCTACTCTTTACAATAGGACTATCTCTATATTAGACCTTGGAGATCTGAAATTTGACAGATACGTCAGATTCAATATCGAGCTCCTACAAAGTGAAGAAGGTTGTGCAGTTTTTTTTTCTAATTTTGCATAAGTTTGTTTTGAAAAATTAGTTTGAAGGGATTCAAAGGTCATAGTGAAGCATAATTATCATTAATTGATGCCCCGAAGAAAGAAAATGGAAACACCTAGTAAGAAACTTGAATGCTCTAGCATGACTCATGAAGAAGAGGAAGAAATACAACATGACTATCTCCTAGGACTATCTATCCTCTAGCCAATCAATGAGGTTCCCTTCCTTGTTGTTGTCGGCAACAACTAATATAGGCATAAATTTCCTACTCTTTACTTAACTGTATTGTTTATTATATTATAATAACTCTATCTGTTAGGTCCATATAATACTAGTGATTCCCCCATTACTATTGTCATTGTAGCCCTTATTGTCCCCTATTGTCCCCATATCTTTATTACTGTGCCCCATAGCAGCTCACTATTGTTATCGTTGTGCCCTTATATTATTATTGTTATGTCGGCTTTGATTATATTGTGACCCCTTAGACTCTTGTATATAGAAAGGAGGTTTAGTCATTTGTATCATCAAAGAATTTTTGATTTGTGTAATGTAAAGGAGGTTTCCCCCTCGAATGGATTGATTTTGAAGTCATTGATTTATATTTTCTATCTTTTTGTGAGCTGGTTCATAACATTTGGTGTCAGAGCTTTGGATTCTAGGGTTTTTCTGCTCCAAACAGGTCATTGTGGAATTTTCACTATAACTTTTTTTCGGCGACATTTCAGAAGCTAAAAATAACCCATTTGAGCCAAAATCTCAATGATCTTCGGGTCCAAATTTTAGATCTTGTATCTCTATATTTTCGGAGATATGATCTAAGGAAGTTAGAGTTTTTTCACGCTCCCAAATTACATCCCAAACAAGTGACCTTGGGAAAATTTTCTTAACGTTCTCTTTGAGTATCATATTGAAATTTCGTAAGAATTTGCAGAAAGAGGACGACTTGTAGTTTTTTGTGCATCGTTTTCAGGTCCAAAGGTTGAAACAATGACACATGACACTTCTTACAAATTTTCTCTACTAAAAAAGTGTATAATTAGGCCATGTTGGGATATTGAGCATAACACTTTCTTGGATAATCCAATTTCGATTGTACTAGTGGTGTTGGTAAGAGGATTCTGAAGGCTACCACAATTCACAATTTTAGACCTTGGAGATCTGAAATTTGACAGATACGTCAGATTCAATATCGAGCTCCTACAAAGTGAAGAAGGTTGTGTAGTTTTTTTTTCTAATTTTGCATAAGTTTGTTTTGAAAAACTAGTTTGAAGGGATTCAAACGTCATAGAAAGCATAATTATCATTAATTGATGCCCCGAAGAAAGAAAATAGAAACACCTAGTAAGAAACTCGAATGCTCTAGCATGACTCATGAAGAAGAGGAAGAAATACAACATGATATATCAAAATGATGAGACCATGTGCAACAAAATTCACTCTCACAAAAAGTAACAAAAGCTAAGATGGATGGTTTAAAGAAAGGTGTGGAAGCTAAGATGGATGGTGTGGAAGATAAGATAGATGGTTTAAATAAAGGGATGGAATCTAATATGAATGACGTGGAAGCTAAGATGAATGAAGTGGAAGCTAAGATGGATGGTTTAAAGAAAGGTGTGGAAGCTAAGATGAATGACGTGAAAGCTAAGGTGGAAGGAAAAATGGAGGATTTGAAGACAGATTTGACAAATTTGCTACAAGAAATGTTTACTAATGGTGAAAGGGTAGTAAAGGAAACTCATGATGAGAACAAAATAAATGTTAATCATGATTTCATAGACTCTAACGTGGATTGAACACCCACCATGTTCCAAAGATAGACATGAGGATGTTTGATGGCAAGGATCTTGTAACATGGATATTACATCTGGAGCAATATTTTGCTCTCCACAATGTCCAAAACACAAAAAACGTATGCATTGCAACTTTATATTTGGAACCAAATCAGTTTGTATGCTATAAATGGCTTTGCTTTTGTAAAAAAATTGTCACTTGGAAATTTTTACGGAAGAAACGATATCACATTATGAGGATACAAAAAGCAACATCTTTTTTAGCCAATTGACAAATCTAAAACAAGAGGGTTCAATGATGGAGCACATTGAGGACTTCCAAAAATTTAATATAAGGGTAAAAGATATTCTAGAGGAGCATATGATTGATGTGTTCACAGGGAATTTAAATGATAAAATCCAATATGAGGTTCACCTTTGGGAACCTGATTCATTGGAGAAGGTATTGTTGGCAATAAAAATTGAAAGAAAAATTATGGCAATGTTGTGGGGAAAAATGCCTATGCAGGACGATCCTATCCACCTAAGGTGTGACAGTGCCTTAGCAACAAACAGATACAGCTATTCTAGTTTCCTTCCTTTATGAAATGAGAAAGAAGAGAGATAAATGGACTTACCGGTGTCTTCCGTTTGTCCTTCGATCCGGTCTCTCTTCTCTTTGGGAGTTCACAGCTACTTGTCTTCTTGTTTGCCCAGCTTCAACAGGTTCATATGAGACCACAAGAGAACAGCTACTTGTCTTCTCGCTCGCCCAGCTTCAACAGGTTCCTACAAGATCACAAGAGAACAACTACTTGCGACAAGAGAAGAACTCTACACAAAGACAGATATTCACATTCATAACTAGTTTAGGATTAGAAATAAACCAAATACACTAATGCAATCATACATCAAAGACACATTAGTATATAGGATAAAACCAAGATAGCTTTATTGATGAATAACAAGGTTCAGGAAGATATGCCACCCAGAGGGCTCCAATCCAGCATCTCCTTCCCAGCAAATGGAATTCCTATCTTCACCCCCTTTCAAAGCATTAAGCACCCAATGATTCCAATCTCAAACCAACAGCAATTCTTTGCAATAACAAAATTCCAGCCTCTAGATCTCATGGAGGAGAGATCCATATATAGATGTTTGGAGAGAGGATGAGTCAGCTTGAGATCTGACTAGTGTCCTCTCCCTCTGTCAGTTCTTGATTCCACTTGGAGGTTCTTGCTTCCACTTGGAGATTTGGAACCTCTTACTCATCACCAGTCGAATTCCCTGAGGCAAGTGTCATTTTGGAAGCTTCCTGGGTTCTGACACCTTGAGAAATGAACTTGCCACATGTCCACTCTCGATCAGCGCAGGTAGCCAGTGTTGCCTTTGACATTCAGCGCAGGTAGCCAGTGTTGGCTTTGACATTCAGCGCAAATAGCTAGTGTAGTCACTGAAATGATCCTGAATTGACTTGTTTTTGAGCCGTTTCTGGTGGAGAACTTCTGTGAATTGCTATGGTTTGTTAGCCTTGTTCCTCTAGGGGTAGGAACAACATGTTTAGGGACTTTGGATCCCTTAGATTATGGACATTTCATGCTCAATGCTGTAAGGCACAAAAATGTCTATAACAGTTGCCCCCTAAAGTATGAGGCCATTTATCGGGTGAAATGCTTTATCAGGGGGATCCGAAGTTCATCCAATGCTGGGAGGAGACCTGTAATAAGATAGAATACAATACATTATTTTTCATACTTCTTTCATGATCTAGTTGAGGCGGGCATTCCCATGCTCAGCTTTATAAATTCATTTTTCTGTACATAGAACAGACAATTGTCTGATGGTAGACTGATAATTTTGATGAAATTATCATCCTTTTGAGTAGGATGATTATCTGCTGCAATGATGTACATGTCAATGTCTTTATTTTTCCTGAATATATATCGCAGCCCGGATGGATGAAACTAGATCCGGGGTCTTCAAACTCGTTCTGTCTTCACTCTAAGTACAAGTCGATCCATGTGAGAATTGTTCTGAACTCGAACATGGAAAGACATCGCTTGATTACTGGTCAATGAGGTAAACCGTTAACAAGCGCGAGAGGAATCACCGATAATGATAATGACCCTCAAGGTACTGCAGTACAATTCACGTGGTGTGAATAAAGGACTTGGCGTCGAACACCACGCAAAATCTTTCGGTCGAAGGTCATTGATGTATACCTGTCGCCGGAAGTGAGAAACTTGCCATTGAGGCATGCAAGCTTCAAAGTACTGAAGGGGTTGTTCCTAGATCAACTTCTTGGATAATGAGCTGATGTCGACAAGAAGCGATCCATCAAAGGAGGGCCTTAATGAATCCCACATCAGTGACACGGAACAGAGCTAATGATTTTGATGGAGGTGAAAACGATCTGTGACATATGATTTAGGGTGGCGGTCATGAAAGGATGAAGGATAATGTACGGCAGTGGATGGGACACGGTTGACTTTTCTGAATGACTTCTCTTGAACATATGGGGACACTGATGCGATGGATTGGTAGCATTACCCCAAATAAGGATGGTATGGCGAGACCATGGATGTGACCGGTGAATGAAACAACCCAACCCGATTGTGGTACGGAGGAAAAGTGTCATGTTCAAGAGCGACTTGCTACCATCAAAGTTTTCTTGAGTTTCTCCCAATTTTTCCCCAGTCATTGCTGACCAGTACCTCTTTATTTTTGTCAAGCTTGAGGAGGATAACATATGCTTGTTCTATAACCTGCCCTTCGGGCAAGTCCATCGCTATGTTTTAACGAGCCTAGCGATAGTGAAACTCGTTCTCGTCTAAAGACAAGTTTGTCGCTATTTAATGATTTTAACGAGTCTAACGACAAGGATAACTCGGTCCTTTTCATTTTTAGAGAGTCTGAAAAGGTACATAAAGTTAACTCCAAAAGTCCTTTTTCGTCATCTAATCCCTTAAGTCTGAAGAAGTATAAAACAATACAGAAGGGATGAGTTTTCGATAGTTTTAACGAGCCAAATAAAACAAGTGCTCGATCTTTTTGTGAAATAATCCCTCAGGTCCAAAAAGATTAAAATCTAGAGGAGGGATAGCACTTCCTGTCGCTTTAACGAGCTGGAAGGCCAAAACTCGGCAATATTTTCATATTTTACGAGTCAGTTGAAAAGAGCTTAAAGAAGACTCGACTTTTGAGGAACGAGTGATAAACAGGGTTAGCAGCTGATTCCAGGTACAGGTTAGAATTTTCCAATCACGGCAGTGTCACAAGGATGGCTAGGTGAAATCACTCTTCGCAGCTGTCCCTCAAAATGGGTAAACAATCATATGGAGGTGAATGATCGGCCAATGGAAAAGTGGAGGTGATGGTGCAAACACGACCAAGGCTTTAATGGCTGATGATATTTCATTCACAGTGGTTATTTACCGGGTAGTTCATTTTTTAACGAGCTTAAACGCGGATTGAAACACTTGCTCGATCTTATGTTTATTTTTTAACGAGCATGAACTATGTGCTAAAACTGCTCGGATCTTGCGTTTATTTTTTAACGAGCATGAACTGTGTGCTAAAACTGCTCGATTAACTCAGTCATATGATAAGAGTGTCTCATCAAGATTCTATTTTTATGGAGCTTCATCTCACTAAGCTATGCCCCGCATCCTTTCGTTATGCAAGTTCAGAAACGACTAATCCTACGAGTTTAAAGGGTTAGACCTACAGGTTTAAAGGGAGGACCTAAAAATTTTAAAAAATAAATAGCCGCCCCTTTCTTGCACTCCAAAAGGTTTGCATGCCCCCAGGTATAAAACAGAGTTTCAAGGTTACCTCTACTTTAGTCCAATAAAACATTTGTTTTACAGAGAGAGGCCTACCTCTATCAGGTTACCCAAAGATTGTTCCATTAATCTTTCAAACAGAACACTTCTTCGACGATGTCTACCGAGATAAACAAAGGTGAGTGACGATGCCCGCCAACTCACATAACTTTGACAAAAGAATCTTATTCCAGAATAACCCCTCTTCCTAGACGGACGGGGTACAGACTAGTCATATTCTCCCGCGGAAACCTACTCTATACCCAAAGTTTTCCTGCCGAAGCAGACTAGGACGCATGCCCCCTGGGTTCCAGTCATATCCTCCTAGATTACTCGCGCTCATCAGGAGGACGGACCGTGGGTTGAGACACTTCTTGCGTGAATAGACCATTTAGGGATGGTATATGACTATTTGCGATGCGTGATCCGGGGAATGAAAGTTGGTCCACGAGCTTGACCATTCTTCCTTCATGCGGAAAACACATTACTCTAAAGAGTGATGAGACGATGGCTCCCATGCAATATATATAGTCTCGTCCAAGGAATAGGTTATAATCCAAGGGTCCTTGAACGACCATCACGTTCATTTGAACGGTCTTCCCTTTCAATGTTATGGGCACATTGGGGAGGATCCCTAAAGGTCGACTGGTTCCTTTATCAAAGCCTGATAGATTTCTCATTTCAGGCAAAAGCACTGGCGAACCAAGCGCTTTCCAAGCAATAGAGGAAATGATACTCACAGATGCCCCTTCATCAATAACTGTGCCAGCCATTACCATTCTGTATATTTGAACGATAATTCTGAATGGTATACTGGCTGGCAAGCGGGGTCTGCCTAGTTGGTTCCAGTCGAACGAGACAACTAGGTTGCTTGGTGGTGGGACCGAATAGACGGCCGGATATGACCTTGACGAAGTTCCTTCCTGCGATAAAGGAATGGGCAAATTGCCCCCTTGTTCGTCAGAGTCTGTGTTGATGAAGAGAATTTGGACGGTGTCGTCTTTATTCTCCTCTGTGATGGTATCATTCAAAGATAGAGCCTCTGAAGGCAAAACCGGGTCAACTGCCGCCTCAACCTTTTGACTTTCGTCAGGTATGGATTCAAACGGTTCATCTTCAATGATAGGTGCTTCGGCTGACCACCTGAGCGGGCCAGCCGGGTTCTCAACTAGTGAAGGACTTGGCAGGAGTTTTTGATATCCAGGAGGAAGTTGCGCTCGTAAAATCGGGCGATCTTCCAGAACTCTTTCGCCTCGTCTAAGAAGGGACAACGGTGGATGGCATGATCGCCTTCACACAGTCTGCAGGGAAATTTAGCTTTCCCTCTCTATCCTAGGGCTTCACTCCAGCTAGTTGACGGTGAGCAGTCAACATGGCTATCAGAGGTTGAGGCCACCGAATTGTGTAAACAGGGAGACCAGTCCCTTAGTATCTGAGGGATGCGGGGACAATCTCTGTGGAAGTGGTCTCCCTTGCATATGACGCATGGCGATTTAGGCCTTGCCAGTGCTGTGTGTGGATTTTTGTCCGACGACACTTGTTTGCCCCCAGACGCCTTTGGCTCCTTCTTCTTCTTCTCTTTCTTCTTCTTCTCCTTCTTCTCCTTAGGAACTAGGTTTTTTGTTTTACCAGTTCCGTCAAGCGAAGAGGAAGGAGGAGAGGAAGATGAAGTAGAAGGCTGGTGGGAAACTCTGGTCTGGTCTAACTGTTGACTTGACTGTTCAGGAATAGTGGTGTTCTAAACGACATTGGTTGAAAAGAGCCAGACAGGCAGGCCAATCGTCAGTCCTGGAAGCAACAATGTAGCCATGTGGGGTGCACCAACATCTCCCCAAGAGGAGAAGGGACTAGGATTTCCACCAAGGGGAATTCCTTGGTTGGTGGGCTCCATCTTTTCAACCTAAAGATCAACATGGGAATAAAGGGTGATTGTTCCGTTTAAAATAAATTGTTAACGACGCTTTAGACACAACTTGCTTTTTCACTTTTAAAGAGTCGAGAAAAATCTAAAGATGAATCTAGTCTCCTTCGATGTTTTAACGAGCCCGAAGTGACAAATGCCCGGATGGACTTTTTCTGTTATAGAGTCTGAAAAAGGCCAAAATAAACTGCTCTGGAGTTCTAGGCAGAGGGTGTGCCAAATTTTTCGCAAAACTGCAAAATACTTTTTAGGGTACGTGCAGTCGATCTTCCTGAATGCTGTGTTCAGTGCATTGCGATCAGTAGGGTGGCCGACACGGCTTCCTAAGGATAAAGGTTTTATGCCTATAGGGGTCTCCCAATATATACGTGACGGTACGTGGGAGCACAATCCGTACTGGCGCTATCGTCCCTGAGGAGGAATCACCCACCTTCGACGAGATTGACAGTCACCAGGCTTTACGACGTCGGAACACGTCTCTAGCCTAGACCTCTATGTTGTGCGTTATGTTGCAAAGCATTGTTAAGTTCATTCAATTTATTTTAGGTTGATCTTTTTAGAAGTTTGCCTTTCTGGATCACCACGAGATGTATGGTACAATTCCTAAATGCAGTCTAAAGATGATAAGCAAGCTTTATATCTTTTTCAACTTTGAAAATCCTAGCTACTAAGGGAAAAGAAAGACACCATCTTTTCTCAAAGAGCAATCAGCACACTCTAATGCACTTTTCCTAAATCAAACATGCAAACTATCAAGATGCAAATGCACAATGCAGGTGTTTGTTTTTTGCTTTCTTAGTATTGATGCCTACAAAGAAAGCTTTTTGTACAACTTTGAATTTGCTTTTAAATGACGAATACAAACAAGTTTACTTTTTCGAAATCAGAGAGGGTAGAAGAGATTACAACACTTAACGATTTTAGAAATGAATACTTGTTTCGACACTTAAAAGAGACAAACTCAAACCAAATGCAAAAGGAAATGTATAATCAACTGCAAACAGCCAATGAACTCTCTCCTAAGATCACAATGAACAGATCTGAATCAAGGGCTACAGGATGACTATTTCGCTCTTGCAAAGGAAAACTACAAATGATGCCACAAACACATAAAAACACTCACAGTCTTTTTGTACAAAAGGAGGCAGAATTTAAGCAGAGAAAAGGAGTTATCAGACTGGTACCTATGCTGGTTATAGGCTGCAAAAATTAGAGATCAAAACAATGCAAAACAGAGCAGAGAACCCCAGCTGCACAAAGCCAAACTGGTTCAGCGCAACCTTAACACATGGGTTTTGACATTCAACGTAGGTAGCCTTCACGGGACCTGCGTTGAAATGCAGAATCCCTTCACTGGATCTGCGCTGAAGGAGAAACTCTCGTTTCTCACTGGTTCTGGGTCACAGATTGCTATTTACTCTACAGTTGCAAGCCAAATCAAAGCAACAAGCAAGGTGTAATCAAAGGGATGCTTTGAGGGAGTACTAAGATCTATCACAAAGGATCATCAAATCATTTGTGAGTCCATTTTTCAGATCATAGACAAATCCAGTGATTGGATCAAGGCAGCAACTGTCTACTTTGCATCTGAGAAGAGCAGATGCAGTTCGATTGTTGCTTTTGAGTCTATGAAACAAACAATGATAGAAACACAAATAAAATGACTAAACAGATCTCCCCAGTGGAGTCGCCAATTTGTTGTGGGGAAAAATGCCTATGCAGGACGATCCTATCCACCTAAGGTGTGACAGTGCCTTAGCAACAAACAGAGACAGCTATTCTAGTTTCCTTCCTTTATGAAATGAGAAAGAAGAGAGATAAATGGACTTACCGGTGTCTTCCGTTTGTCCTTCGATCCGGTCTCTCTTCTCTTTGGGAGTTCACAGCTACTTGTCTTCTTGTTTGCCCAGCTTCAACGGGTTCATACGAGACCACAAGAGAACAGCTACTTGTCTTCTCGCTCGCCCAGCTTCAACAGGTTCCTACAAGATCACAAGAGAACATCTACTTGCGACAAGAGAAGAACTCTACACAAAGACAGATATTCACATTCATAACTAGTTTAGGATTAGAAATAAACCAAATACACTAATGCAATCATACATCAAAGACACATTAGTATATAGGAGAAAACCAAGATAGCTTTATTGATGAATAACAAGGTTCAGGAAGAGATACAACCCAGAGGGCTCCAATCCAGCATCTCCTTCCCAGCAAATGGAATTCCTATCTTCACCCCCTTTCAAAGCATTAAGCACCCAATGATTCCAATCTCAAACCAACAGCAATTCTTTGCAATAACAAAATTCCAGCCTCTAGATCTCATGGAGGAGAGATCCATATATAGATGTTTGGAGAGAGGATGAGTCAGCTTGAGATCTGACTAGTGTCCTCTCCCTCTGTCAGTTCTTGATTCCACTTGGAGGTTCTTGCTTCCACTTGGAGATTTGGAACCTCTTACTCATCACCAGTCGAATTCCCTGAGGCAAGTGTCATTTTGGAAGCTTCCTGGGTTCTGACACGTTGAGAAATGAACTTGCCACATGTCCACTCTCGCTCAGCGCAGGTAGCCAATGTTGCCTTTGACATTCAGCGCAGGTAGCCAGTGTTGGCTTTGACATTCAGCGCAAACAGCTAGTGTAGTCACTGAAATGATCCTGAATTGACTTGTTTTTGAGCAGTTTCTGGTGGAGAACTTCTGTGAATTGCTGTGGTTTGTTAGCCTTGTTCCTCTAGGGGTAGGAACAACATGTTTAGGGACTTTGGATCCCTTAGATTATGGGCATTTCATGCTCAATGTTGTAAGGCACAAAAATGTCTATAACAGGCAAGCAGGAATCCTACCACTCACAACTTTAAAGATGGAAGTGTTGTTGCACTAGCATACAAGGTTGACACCAAAACAATTGGAAGAAAAAAGAGAAAAAGGGCTTTGTTACAGTTGTGAAAGAAAATACACTAAAGGTCATAAGTGTGCTGAGAAGAAATTATTTTACATATATTGTGAAGAGGAGGAAGAAAAGGAACAAGAAATGTCAAAAGAAGAGGATATACACCAGGAACAAACCCTAGAGAAAGAAGAAATGAATTTGACCATATCTTGTAATGCATTGACTAGAATTACCGCTCCTCAAACTATCAAGGTAGAAGGACATATGAAGAATAAAAAGGTAATAGTGTTGATTGATTCGGGTAGTACCCATAATTTTATTCATTGTAAGATAGCCAATGAATTGAATTTCTTCCAATATCCAACACGAGAGTGTCAAGTGATGGTTGCAAGTGGAGGAACCATAAATTGCTCTCGAAAGTTCCATAATATCAAGCTATCCATAGGAGAATATGTATGGAATAGCCCAATGCTTTCCATTCCAATGGGTGGTGCTGATGTTGTACTAGGAGTCCAATGGATACAATTCTTGGGTAAAATAGCTTTCAATTTTCAAAAATATTTCATGAAATTTTGTTTAGAAGGAAAGGAAGTTGAATTAACGGGTATCGCAGGGAAACCAGGAAATATAATAAACTCTAACAAGATGAAAAAGCTTCTAAAGAAATAACAATGAGGCGTAATTATATAGTTGTTTTCGCTAGAGGTTCCCACATCGAAATCATCTATTTCTCCAGATCTCCAAAAATTCTTGGACAATCATTGCAAGGTATTTGAGACTCTCAAAGGCCTACCACCTATTCGTGATCATAGTCATGCCTACAACCTATTTGATTCCAATAAGTGTTTCTCCAAAAATTAGGCCTTATAGATATCCATATGCCTGAAAGAATGAAATTGAATATATGGTTGCAAAAATGCTAGAGGTTGGTATAATTCATCCTAGTCAAAGTTCTTTCTCTACTCCAGTAGTATTGGTGCACAAGAAGGATGGATCATGGTGCATGTGTCCAGATTATAGGGAGCTCAAAAACCTCACTATTAAAGATAAATTTCCCATTCCTGTCATTGATGAACTATTGGATGAATTGCATGGATCAATTTACTTCACCAAGTTGGATCTTCATTCAGGATATCATCAAATCAGAATGAAGCCTGAAGACATTCCAAAACAACATTTAGAACTCATGAGGGTCATTATGAATTTTTGGTCATGCCTTTGGGCCTTACCAATGCACCTTCTTCATTTGAAGGTTTGATGAATTCCATTTTAAAACCCTTCATTAGAAAATTTGTGTTAGTATTCTTTGATGATATACTAATCTACAACAAGTCCTGGAAGGATCATGTTCAAAATGTTGATAGGGTGCTCAAACTATTGGAGGAGAAACAATTGTATGCAAAAAACTCCAAATGTTTATTTGTAGTACAAGAGGTGGAATATCTCAGTCATATTGTATTTCATCAAGGTGTTAAGGTAGACCCTAGAAAAATTAAAGCCATTAAGGAATGGAAAATCCACACATCCATAAAGCATCTGCAAGGATTTCTTGGGTTGATAGGGTATTATCGCAAGTTTGTTAAGAATTATGGGAGAATAGTAGCACCTCTAACAACATTATTGAATAAAGATGCATTTTCATGGACTCCAGAATCAACAAAGGACTTTGAACATGTTAAAGAGGCAATGTGCCAAGCATCAGTCTTAGCTGCGCTGGACTACACAAAAACCTTTATTATGGAATGTGATGCCTTAGGAAATGGAATTGGTGTTGTTTTAATGCAAGAAGAAAGACCCATTTCTTTCTTAAGTTGTCCAATCAAAGGAAAGTATTTACACAAAGCTACTTATGAGAAGGAAATGTTGGAAATACTACATGCGCTTAAGGGATGGCGACCCTACCTAATGGGTAGAAAATTCAAGGTAAAAATGGATCATGATAGTCATAAATAATTTTTAGAGCAAAGATTATATTCAGAAGAGTAGCAAAAATGGGTCACAAATATGTTGGGTTATGACCTTGAAATCATCTACAAAAAGGGAAGAAAACTCTTGTGGCAGATGCACTCTCAAGAAAGGATGAGGATGTGGAAGCATTGCTTTGCGCCATTTCGATTATCCAACCAGATTGGATAAATGAAGCAAGGGATGAATGGAAGAATGACGAAGAAGTCTGGGCACTCATTCAAAAGTTACAACAAAGATCCCAGTATCTCTGATAAATTTATCTGGAAAAATGATTCGTTATGGTACAAAGATCGCTTATAGCTATGTAAGAATTCCCAACTCAAATAAAATATTCTTATGGAATTGCACACTTCTCCCTTAGAAGGGCACTCAATATTTTTAAAAACTTACCACAGGGTTAAGAAGGAACATTTTTGGGATGGCCTTAAATTAGGTATTCAAAATATTGTGGTGGAATGTTTGGTTTGAAAACAAAATAAAGTGGAAACAATTAAGACCCTAGGTCTATTACATCCTTTATCCATTCCAAGGCAACACTGGGAGGAGGTTTCAATTGATTTTATATTAGGTTTACCCAAGTTTGAAGGAAATATTGTCATCATGGTGGTAGTTGATAGACTTACCAGGTATGCACACTTTTGTGCATTATCTCATCCATTTAAAGCCAATATACTTTCTACTGCATTTATGGAAACAATTCAAAAGCTACATGGAAACCCAAATATTATTGAAAGCGAAAAAGACCCCATTTTCACTGGAAATTTTTGGATTGAATTATTTTCTTGTCTTGATACTGAGTTAGATCATAGATAATCTTATCATCCTCAATCTGATGGGAAAAATAAGATAGTAAACAATTTTTTGGAAGGATATCTTCATTTCCTTTTCTTTGATAAAAAGACATAATGGGTCAAATGGTTGCCTCTCACTGAATGGTGGTATAACACTTCCTTCCATATTGCAGAAAAAATGACCCCATTTATGGCACTTTATGGATATCAGATTCAAGCAGTGGAAGATCACATCAACCGTAAACAACAAGTTCTCCAACACTAAAAGGATAACCTCACTTTGGCATAGAATATAATGAAATCACAGTTAGATCAACATTGCATTGAAAGAAGTTTTTATGTAGGTGTTTGGGTATTCCTATGGCTACAACCATATAAACAAATGTCCCTCAAGAAAGCTAAGAAGGATAATAGATTATCACCAAAGTATTATGGTCCATACAAAGCATTGCAAAATATTGGTACTATGACATACAAATTTAAGCTTCCTGCAACTTCTCGAGTACACCCGGTTTTCCATGTTTCATGTTTAAAGAAGGTTATAGGTGACAACCTCCCAGTTCAAACAATATTGCCAGAACTTGATGAGGAAGGAAAAATCATATTGGAACCTGAAGCAGTCACGGAAACAAGAACTCAACCGCTACGAAATCGATCAATTTCAGAGTGTCTCATCAAGTTGAAGAACTTACCTGTTGAAGATTCCACATGGGAGGATGAAAATTTTATACAGAAGCACCCAGAACTACTCAAGTGTTGAGGACAACATTTTTTTAAAGGAGAGGGGCACGTTAGGTCCCTATAATACTAGTGATTCCCCCATTATTGTTGTCATCTTATCCTTTATTGTATTATTGTGCCCCTATTGTTTCCATATCGTTATTAGTGTGCCCCATAGAAGCCTGTTATTGTTATTGTTGTGCCCTTATATTATTATTGTTATGTCAGCTTTGATTATATTGTGACCTCTTACACTCCTATACATATAAAGGAGGTTTAGTCATTTGTATCATCAAATAATTGTTTATTTGTGTAATGTAAAGGAGGTTTCCCCCTCGAAGAGGTTGCTTTTGAAGTCGGTGTTCTATTTTTTCTATCTTTTTGTGAGCTGGTTCATAACACTATCTTTTTACAATAAATTCATACTCCTTAAAATTTACACATGAATATTTCTAATTTTCATGTAGCTACTAAACGCATAGCCTAATACAACATGAATATCCTTTAAGGAAAATTTTAGCAGCGAAATTTTGCAAATGGGCTTTTTTTAGACATTTTATGAAAAACAATATTCACCAATTTGGTTAAAAATTCATCCTTTTTTTACATATATATGGTTAAATGGATGATATTTACCAAAAAAATACCAATTTTAATAGTAAATTACATGTATTTTATTGAATTTTTGCCAACATTATATAGATATTATTTTTTTTAACCATAATAGTTGCCTACAATACTATGTATAGGAAAATATTTAAATCCTTAAAAAATATCCTAGGACTCGTTTGTTTCACAACGATTGTAGGTATAGTTCTTCTTCATTAGGATTATTCTACCTTAGTTCCATCTTTCTATTTTCTGTTCTCACCCTTTTTTGTTCTAGTTGCCAAGGTTGGTTCTTGCTAATGGTTCCTATTCAAACTCTTTAACAATGTCTTATGGCATGATGTCTCTAGCTTTCTTCAAAAAAATAGTCCAAATACACACATATACAAATATTTTCATTGAAAATAGGTTAGAAACATTCTTACTTAAAACATAGAGGGAAACACTAAGAGTTACACTTAGATTTCTTACTTAGAACCACTCATAGCTCTAAACTACATAGCGAATGAATTTAACGTAGATTAATTTCTAGGTTGTCGTATATATTTATGTAGGAAATCCTTGAAAATATATAAGGATTTCACGTTCCTTGAAACCATGAACAACGCAATTTAGTAGTTCTCCCTGATCTCTACTACTTTCTACTAAAAGAAAAAATTAGTAGTTCTTTTCCAATTCACACCTCCTTGACCCTTAACATTGTGCTACTAATTTCTAGTTATAGGTACCATATTCCTCTCCCATTTTCCTTTCATTTTAATTCAGTCTTCATTTAACTTCCATGGTCCCATTTAAATCAGTTCCTCTCCTTGAAATTTATCGCTAACCATGAATTTTCTTGGTGGTCTATGCAACCAATAGTTCAACTGTGGTAAAAGGAGGATGGTTATTCTTTTGTTCTTATCATTTCTTGGGCATAATTTATTCCAATTATTTTCCTATTAGTTATGAACCTTATATGATAACCTTTAATGTATTTTCAAGAATGATAACACAAAAATCATTTTTTTAAATAATTATTTACATTATTACATCATATTACTTGTCGCACTTTCACTTTTCAGCTACATGTTCAACAAAAGACATAAAAATAAATTTCCAGGGGGTATTAGAGCCACTTATACATGTAATATTATATAAGTATATATCATGTTTCCTTTGAAAGGCATATCTTCAATTTACCTCGAAGACCTCCCTTATTCTTGTTTCATGATATAGTTCGCTAGTTTGATGTTCTTACTTTAGACTGCTCTTATGTAATTCTTCATATTATTTTACCCTCTGGTACATAACTTTTTTTTGAGATGATGGGTATAAGAATGTAGCAAATTCCCCTTCCCATACTGCCGCATGATTATGTTTAGGTAGGTGATACATCCCTTGTGTTTTGAGTGTATATTGGACCCCTTCTACGTGATCCTTTTGTGCATGAATTCATGCATGAATTTAACATTTGTTTATGGCATTGTCTTGGTTTCATTTAGGATTGAGTTATAATATAAATGGGTTCATATACATGAATTCCTTGACATTTAACTTAAGTAATGGATCGAACTATATGTGATGTATATCAGCACTAACATGCATGTGAAAGTTATAATGTGCACAGATAAAATGGCAAAGCCTCACCCCTTCTCATGTTAACTAGCAAAGAAGAAATGATGGTGACTAGGGGTGAGAATCTAATGGTGGTTAGCTCTTCTCCGAGGTAGTTAGGGTAGCTACTCCCATTCCCTTTCCCATGATAGTATTTCCTCATGGAGCTCTACTATTGTACCTCTGTAAACCCTCAGTGATGAAAACAAAAACAACTTGTTACAATGGCCTTCAAGAATCAATTTTGGTAGCCTGCCTACAAGTATTCCTCTTAATGTTGCATTGACAAGCTTATTTCATTTGATTTATCAATTTTTCCTTTATGCGATTGACATTTCATTCCTAAATCTCTATATTTCATAATAACCATTTTCCATGGTTTCCTTAGGACATTGACCTCAGTTTTCTCATTCTTAATTTGTATCCTTGCACATAAATTATGATGTTTTGTTTCTTGCATCTTAATACTGATGGAGATTTCAGTGTTTTCCTTTAGTTTGTTGAAACCCTCTTACTTCAAGAGTTTCTCCTTTACCTTTGAGTTTGGAAAATAGAAAAATCTGGGCGATGACTAGAGAATTTGGCAAAGAATGTGTTATGTAGATTTGGTTCTTTTGAACCCATCCTCGTGGTTTTTGAATTTTAGGAGACATGATAAATTTGTAATTAAACCATTTTAAACCATTATTATTGATTGCAGATTATTACTGGAATAAATTAGTGTTTTTGTTGTTGTTGGTTTTTTTTTTTTTTTTTTCCTATTAGAAAATTATATATTACAGAGCAATGGAACACATAAAATATTGCAGAAATATAAACACGGAAAACGCATAAAACAAGAGACACATATATACGTGGTTCACCCAGTTTGGGCTACATCGACGGAGAAACAGTCAGTCCTTCGATTTATATTATCCAGCAAAGTGAAGAGATACAACCTGCAGCATATGCGCTGTAATTCCCTCTTCGCTCTCAATCTCCCCTGTCTTCCTCACTCAGAATACAGATCTACATAGACATAATAAAATTCCCTAATATATAGCGAGGGGTTTCCTTCTAGAGCAAAAAACCCTAAATTAAACATAACTTCTACCGTTAGTGCTTCGCCTAATGAATGGCCCAAATTGACTATGAAATTACAACATATTACAAGGCAAGTTTACATCTATTCTTAGCTTTGGGGGTGCTGCCCCCGATCCCCCCCTGGACCCCCCCTGCAGCCAATATTCTACGGGCGGCATTGCCACCCCATTTGTAACTAGGGTCCAATGTAGTGATACCTTTGAATATAGAAGATAATCAGGCTCCACACCCAACATTTTCTAATAAGGAGCTTTAGGGATTTGATTCTAAATAATTTTAGGTATTCTGAAAACTCAATCTTCCCTTCTCCATGGTCATTCATTACAAGTTTTAATTTAGAATGGAGCATATATGAACAATAGGCCTAGTCCTAGATGAGCCTTCCCTTTTCACTACACATTCATAGAACATGTAAGTGAATAATTTTGTTTACCCCTTTCGGACTTTGGTCCATATTTACTAACCTCCATATTATTAATTACTAATTGAGTGTGTCGACTTTCCTTAGCTTTCAAAGGCAGTTGTTTAAGCTGGCCAAATCTAAACATAATTGATACCATCTCAAAATTTATTAGACATTGATATTAATGCCTTAATATTTATCTTGTCATTTGGAATTTATGAAATTTCCTTTTGAATATTTTTGTGTAGAATATAAACTACTTTTGTTTCTCTTGAGTTGTATTTTTTATCCCGAGGGAGCTCCATAATATTTCAGTGGTTGATTACTTACAATTACACACTTAGTGTAATTCGGTTTCGCGCCATTTCTTTTATGATAAATGTGTACTTTCAAGATTTGTCTTTTAAAATTGTTTTCTCTCTCCATTTATTACATGTATATTGATACTAGTGTATAACCATATAATAAATATGGATAGACCTAAGCATAGAAAGAAGAGTTCTAGTTCCTAGATTTTAGTACTTTGAACGTTTCTAAAGGACTTTTCGCTTAATGGGGATTGGCACTTAAAGAAAGTGTTGAAAGATCTCTAAAGTTTTTCCAGAGTTATTCCTAAACCACACTAACCATCTAACAATAGTCTTATACTTGACTATATATATATATATATATATATATATATATATATATATAGTCAAGTATAAGACTATTGTTAGATGGTTAGTGTGGAATTTATATATATATATAAATTCTCCATTATGGAATCATACTTAGGTCAGACATTTTCCTCTCTCTAAAGGACCGATAATTTCATTATAGGATTGGCTATATTTTTCTAATATTTAGAAAGAATTCCTTCCTTACCATACAATAGACACATGTTAGACACATTTTCTCTTATAGTTTATTTTATACGAATTCATTTCTATAAGTTTCACTATTACATGATTAACCTTCTTTCTTTAATAAGCACATTATTAAATATATAGATACTTGCAACCACTTTTGTCACATGCTTTAATTAAAAAAAAAGAATTTCGCATATTTCAATCTCAACATAATATAAAATAACTCAATGACTCATCTGAATCTCTAAAAATATAATAGGAGTTGCCACGCTGCTCCCAAGCAATGAACTATCATCTTAGTAGTTCCCTCTGAGATCTAGACTCCTTTTCTGCTAGGAAATAGATAAACAATATTTCAAAGTTTCATCTCCTCAATCCCTAGGTCTTACAAATTCTTGCTAAACTTGTTCTCTACATAGGTCCAGTGTTTATGTGCCATTGGTATCTTGTATTTTAATTTAGATTTCTTTTATCTACCATCGGTATCTTATATGTCAATTTAGGTTGCCTTTATCTCACACAATCTTATTTTTACATGATCTTTACCCTTGAAATCTATTTCTAGTCAAGATTATTCTAGTGGTAATAGAAAAAAGGATCACCCTTTTTTCAAAACTCGAGGATTTTATTTCTCTATATTTCTGTCATTCTTGGACCATAACTAATTCTAATTGTTTCCTAAAAGTTGACAATCTAGCTTCTCATGAGGCGACTCCTATTATCTTTCCAAATGAACGAATAATATTTTATTCACTACAATATATTAACATTTACATTTGTGATTTCACTTTAGTCTTAATAGCTCCTATTATCTTTCAAAATAAATAAAAAAGTGAAAGAATAATTTATTCATTACAATATATTAACAATTTCATCTACCAATCCACTTTAGTCTTAACCCCACAACTAACAATATTCACATATAAATATAAATAATAATATTTACAAAAGAATTGTACCAAAGGTATCACAATCAACATTATTCATTTTTATATAACAAAAAATTAACATTATTCACTTTCATATTTTTATTATAAAACAAGTTATTTTTTAATTTAATTAATATATTATTTTTATTTTAAAAGGTGAATACCCTAATTATATATTAAAGATAGAAGAAATTACTAAACTCCCTCGTACTTTACACAACTCATTCATTCTCCTATGTGTGGACACAATAATATTTTATATTTTAAATTTATATAAATAAAATTCAAACTTTAACATGCAAACTTTATAAATGTATTTAAAAATAAATTTATAATTATTTAATTAAAATATTTGTTTTTCCAATTATAAAATTATATTAACTTGTTGACAGGGTGGTCAAACTATTGGAGGAGAAACAATTATATGAAAAAAGCTCCAAATGTTTCTTTAGAGTACAAGAGGTGGAATATCTGGGTCATATTGTATCTCATGAAGGTGTTAAGGTAGACCCTAGAAAAATTAAAGCCATTAAGGAATGGAAAATGCCCACATCCATAAAGCATCTGCGAGGATTTCTCAGGTTGATAGGGTATTATCACAAGTTTGTTAACAATTATGGGATAATATGAGCACCTCTAACAACATTATTGAAGAAAGATGCATTTTCATGGACTCTAGAAGAAACAAAGGCCTTTGAACATCTTAAGGAGGCGATGTGTCAAGCACCCATCTTAGCTACGCTGGACTTCACAAGAACCTTTATTATGGAATGTGATGCCTCATGAAATGGAATTGGTGTTGTTTTAATGCAAGAAGAAAGTCCCATTTCTTTTTAAAGTCATCCAATCAAAGGAAAGTATTTACATAAAGCTATTTATGAGAAGGAAATGTGGAAATACTACATGCACTTAAGGGATGGCGACCCTACCTAATGGGAAGAAACCTCAAGGTAAAAATGGATCATGATAGTCATAAATAATTTTTAGAACAAAGATTATCTTCAGAAGAGCAGCAAAAGTGGTCACAAATATGTTGGGTTATGACATTGAAATCATCTACAAAAAAGGGAAGCAGAATGTTGTGGCAGATGCACTCTCAAGAAAGGATGAGGATGTGGAAGCATTCCTTTGTGCCATCTCTATTATCCAACCAGATTGGATAAACGAAGCAAGGGATGAGTGGAAGAATGAAGAAGAAGTGTGGGCACTCATTCAAAAGCTACAACAAGATTCCAGTACATCTGATACATTTACCTGGAAAAATGATTCGTTATGGTACAAATATCGCTTATACCTATGCAAGAATTCCCAACTCAAACAAAAGATTCTGATGGAATTGCACACTTCTCCCGTAGGAGGGCACTTAGGACTTAAAAAACGTACCACAGGGTTAAGAAGAATTTTTTTTTTGTGTTGGCCTTAAATCAGATATTCAAAAGTTTGTTTCACAATGTTTGGTTTGCCAACAAAATAAAGTTGAAACAATTAATACCCCACGTCTATTACAACCTTTATCCATTTCAAGCCAGTGTTGGGAGGAGGTTTCAATTGATTTTATCACAGGTTTACCCAAGTCCGAAGGAAAGAGTGTCATCATGGTGGTAGTTGACAGACTTACCAAGTATGCACACTTTTGTGCATTTTCTCATCCATTTAAAGCCAGTATATTTTCTACTGCATTTATGGAAACAATTCAAAGGCTACATGGAAACCCAAATATTATTGTAAGTGACAGAGATCCCATTTCCAGTGGAAGTTTTTGGACAGAATTATTTTCTTGTCTCAGTACTCAGTCAGCGCATAGCTCATCTTATCATCCTCAATTTGATGGAAAAACTGAGATAGTACAAAAATATTTGGAAGGATATCTTCATTGCTTTCTCTTTGATAAATAAAGACAATGGGTCAAATGGTTTCCTCTCATTGAATGGTGGTATAACACTTCCGTCCATATTGTATCAAAATGATCCTAATTATGGCACTTTATGGATATAATCCACCATATGTCACATCATATTTAAGAGAACATTCTAGGGTTCAAGTAGTGGAAGATCATATCGAGCATCAACAACAAGTTCTCCAACTCTTAAAGGATAACCTCACTTTGGCACAGAATATAATGAAACAACAGGCATATCAACATTGTAGCAAAATAAGTTTTGTTGTAGCTGACTGAGTATCCCTACGACTATAACCATATAAAAAAATGTCCCTCAATCAATTTAAGAAGGATGATAAATTATCACCAAAGTATTATGGTCCATACAATGTGTTGCAAAAGATTGGTACTATGGCATACAAATTGGAGCTTCATGTAGCTTCCCGAGTGCACCCAGTTTTCCATATTTCATGCTTAAATAAGGTTATAGGTGACAAGCTCCTAGTTCAAACAATATTACCAGAATTTGATGTATAAATGTCACCGTAGATCACCTGATAATGCAATATACTAAAGCAAAATACTTTATCTACTTCTACAAACAAACTTGCGGAAGCTTAATTGATTTTGAGCAAGATCAAATAGAACACATATAACAGATGAAGAAGAAACAATCACAGATGAACACAAAAGAATACTCTGGGGAATGCCCCACCTAAAAACACTGATCTCTGTATTATCATACAAGTGGAAATATCTTCATATTACTCAAAGCTTTAGCTCACAAGCTATCCACCTCTCAGTCCAATCCCTCAATGCTGCTCATAGATAGAATAGACAACACATATGCCCTCCTTCAGTCCTCCAGGCCTTCTATTTCCTTGCGTAGTTTCTCCTGGGTCCTCTAGCTAGCACCTGTGTGAATTCTCCTCTCACACACAACACTGTCCTCAGACTAAGCTGTGCAATCCTCAAGAAATGAATTCCTTCTGCATGCAAGAGATATCCTCATGGGAGTATTCCGGAAACTGATAGTACATTGTCTGTTCCTCTGATCTCAACTAGGTCACTGACTGAACTGACATGCATGAGTTATTTATGAGAGAATATTCAGTTATCTGAAGTACACTAGTTACATGCATGCATGCATTAACTAACTGAACTCACAATTAGTTCCACAAACTATTGGAACTAATCTAACTAGACTTAACTCAGTTAACTAAGCTAACTAATTAAAACAAAGTACAAATCATCTTGATCTCCTTACTTAAGGGATAACTTCCTCAATCAAAGGGTTAACTGTTGCATGTATTCAAATAGACTTCATTTTTTATTTTATCCAACTAATTAACTAAAGATGAATTGATTAATTATTTTTCAGACAGGTGCTAAGATCAAATTCGAATTTTAATTCTCAATTTTAGTTCAGGGACTAACTAAAATTCGAATGTATCTCGAAATGCTATTTATAGCAATGCTATTTTTAGCATTTCTATATTTAGCATTCCTTGTTGCTATTTTCAACACTCCCTCTCAACAAGAAAGGGATTATCTGTCACCCCGATCCTGTCTCTGTGGAACTTGAATTTGCATTTTGACAATGCCTTATTCAAAATATATGTATCTTTCTCCTCGGTCAAAACATACTGCAAAAGCATGATCCCCTTCACCACACAGTCTCGAAGATGATGATACTAGATATCGATGTGCTTGGACATATCATGAAAAACTAGATTCTCAGAGAGTTTGATACAACTCTGATTATCGCAATAGATCACAGTTGGATCCATCCTCTTATCAAACAATCCAACTAGAATTTTCTGCATCCAAATGGCCTCACATGTTGCTTGACTGGTAGCCATGTATTCAGCCTCTGCTGAGCTAACTATAATTGACCTCTATTTCCTTTTGTACCAAGAAACTACAGTTGAACCAAGGTTAAAAATTCCTCCTAAAGTGCTCTTCCAATCTGATGGACTTCCTGCCCAATCTGCATCTGTGAAGTCTTGAAGCTTCACTCCCTCTGTTTGTCTGTACCATAATCCATACTGAGATGTGCCTCTGAGGTATCTTAGCACATGCTTCATTGCCTTCCCAAACAAATTGGTAGGCTGAACCATAGCTTGACTAAGCTGGTTCACCGCAATGTGCAAATCTGGTCGTGTGTTCACTAAATACATTAATGAACTCACAAGCTACCAATAAATAGAAGTAGCTATTACCTCATCTGAAGTAGCATCCTCCTTCCTCCAGTTTCTTATCACTCAGGTTGTTCCCTGGCTCCTAAGGGAATATGGCCGAGGTAACCACTAACCAATCTTTTAGTTGCAGATCCTAGCCTACCTGCAACCAGAGAGGGCTCTCTCTTTATAATTTAACTTTGTTTTGGTGTAATTTTAGGCTAGTTATGATGTACAGAGTTTTGTTTTAAATTTGGTTGGATGATAATTTCAGGCAGAACTGGGATGCAGTTTCAGAACAGTCTAGACTATTGGGCAATGGAGTCAATGATGGTATACTGTTGTAAGTGTTTCTTGTGGAAAAGGTAATGCTACAGAGCCAGACAGGCATCTATGGAACAATTCTTCAAATCTGGGAATCGATGGCATGAAATCAGGGAATGAAAGGCAGTCAAGGATCTTTCACTATGCTGATAGAGGGAAAGTGTGAGAATATTATCTAGGAGCAGTTAAGAATTCCTAAACAACATCCATAATGAGAGAATCAGTTCAAACATGAGCAATTAAGAATTCATATTTATGACTAATTCTGAAGAAAACACAATTAGAAACAGAGATTGAGCAGAGGGTGTATTCAAACAAGTCTTGAGCTATTCTTCTTCTCTGTTACTAAGATCACGAAACATATGTGAAATTTGCAAACACAGAAAGACGAAACCTGGTTTAGAATAACTTATTGTTCCATTAAACGACACAGGAATTCTGTAGCAGAACGCAGTTCATTACTTTCACATCCAGACAGTGCAGAGACCATGAACTTCACCAGCAATTTGTATTAAAAGTTTGAAAATTTACAGTGTAGCTCTTAGAAAGAATTGCTAACCAACACCAAATACATTCTATGGGGAGGTATATATACAAAAATAAGATACAAAATATCTAGATGATGAGTTTTCATGCAATAAATTACATCACCGACTCTACCAAGGGAGTAAATGAAGAATTAAACGCTACAGTTAATATTGGCTTGCTAGCTGTCCATTTTGTCAGAAAATTTTGACTTTCTGGGCTGAATGAGTCGGCTGCCTGCTGCACATTTATTCTGTGTGTGCTGTTCTGATGCTGGTACGTTGCTGACTTTGTCTTTGTCTTCATCATGGGTGCTCGGCCTCTTTGCATTTATTGAGCTGTAGTGGTCATTCTGTTTCTACCTTGCACTGCCTTTTCTTCCCTTTTGACAGGTGGAGCATGCCATCTGTATATGCTGAACTGTAGTTTACAAAAAAGAATTAATAACCAAAATCACCTGAGCAATGTCTCCATCATTCCTCTCCACCAATCTTCTATAGGTAGCTGATGCCTTTGTATCTTTATCAGTGTTTCATCAGCTTCTGTGTATCTACAAAAGTTTGGCTGGTCTTGAAAGAGATGGTTTATCTCGTGTGCAATGTAGAATAGATTTTCTAGTTTATCAAAGACACTCTATCCAGATGGAGGCCTTGTTTCTTCTAATGTGCTTGAGGAAGCTATGATTTGATTGGAAGCATAATTGTTCACCCTATTGGCATAATGGTCATGTGACAGTAGTCTTCCAACACTGGTTACTAAACTTGGTAGCCCTCTGCTCTGTAATGCTGTGATCTTTATCTTGAAGTCATCCACCTCTGCTTGCATTTCTTGGCATTTTCTTTCCAATGTCTGCACAAAATTCCTAAGGGTCAACACCCTTTTTATTAGCAAGATAGTATCAGTCCTGTTCCTGATTCCTATTGCTGCCAACTGCCCTTTGGTGCGAGTATTCAGGAATTGGATCATTCTATTAGCTTGCTCGGGCATATTTCCTAAAGATGCTCTAGCTTTTTGGTTTTCAAACTGAGCCAAGCTTATCAAATCCATTTGCTCATGAATGGTTTCAATGGATTTCCATTGGTCTATAATGGATTGGCCAATCTTGGCCCATAAAATTTTCTTCATATCTACTAAAGTTTTATCAAAAGTAAGCTCTTTCTCCAGCTCCTTTATTCTTTTTCCCATGGCTTTCACTTCCCTTGTCTTCTCAACTACATCCTGCTTTGACTTGTCATATTTTTCCTCAATTCTAGCCATATTTTCCTTGTTTTCTTTCAATTCTGCCATTTGCAATTCCAGGGCTTCTATTTCTTTCATCATATTATCCATTCTCAAGCTGGTGCCTTGCTATGCAGGTGCTGTAGTAGTTGCTGAAATTGGTGCTGAGCTTGAGGTACCTACTTCTGATGTTGTGGTAGTGACAGGGACTGTCGTGGGGGCTTTAGCAGGAGCAGCTGTAAGAATCTAAGCTGTTTGAATTGGATGAGAGGCCAACTCTCCCTGTCTTCCCTGTAATGATGCCTCCAAGGCACTCTCTGTCTCTACCAACCTTTTATGTAAGGTCGTAAGCAAAGCTACCACATCGTGCTCTTCATTTTGTTGTGCCACCTCTGTAGTTTGAGGATGCAATGTGGGTGACAGCTTGATTTGTCTTATAAGGGCGGCTATGTCTTCATCTTTCTTTTTTATCAAAGCTTGCACACCCTTGGGATGAGTGGGATCATGTCCCATCTCTATGATGATCTCCTCCAAGGACTTGATTCTATTGTCCTTGGTCTCTGATGAAGCTTTCTCCAACTCTAGTTGGGCAGCGATATTGTGCAAAGAGTTTTGCAATCTATGGGCTAACAATGTTTTATCTACTAAAGTAAAATATACCATCTCCCCGGTCTGCTTGTGCAATTCAATCTGGTCCATCGGATGGATATCTTTGGCGAACACTTCCATATTAGTTCTAATGTAGTCAGCAGCTGATTGGGGTTGCTGAGTTGTAGGTCTGAAGTGACTGAGGGTCATTCTCCCTTCCTGGATGTCATAGGCTACCATTAGCCTTTGCTGATTGGTGGGGGGCATCCTTATTAGCTGGTTGTACAGTTGTGATCTTACTGGCTCATTCCTAGATTTGATATCAGTGAATGCTTTTTTAATGTCTGAGCCTTGTCCGCCTTGTTGCCTGGTGGATGTTACCTCTACCCCCTGTTTTCTCTCTTACTCCTAGTGAAAGGAGTTGGCCGACGTTTCCATGCTTGGGGGAACTTGCTGTTCAGTGGGCCCCTCTGGCATTTCTTCCTCCGAAAAAGGATTCAATCTCTGTCTTTTTTCTCCTATGTGCCTGGAGGGTCTCTTCTTGTCTGTCCCTTTTCTTTGCTCTTTCCTGATTAAGAGGTGTCTATAATACTGGGATCTCCATCACCTTTGCTTGAGTAGAAGGGTCTTGCCCTTGACTTTGTTCATCAGTAGAAGTATGCCGATCTGCCATTGTTTCTTGTTGTCCCAAATTGTGCACTTGTTCTTCTGAACGCTGTGCCTCTTTTCCCTTAGATGTCCCTAGTAGTGGGGCACTTTCTTGAGCTGGTTGCTGGGGGGCCGTGGCAGATGAGGTGCCTTCTCCAAGGTGCTGAGGAGCTGTAAAAACTAATTTTTCCAGGTTCTTTATTGCTTTTTCGGTTATCTCTTCTTCAGTAAGCTCTTCCACTAATGTGCCCTCTACCCATTCTTGTTGATTGGCATATTGTTCAATTTGAGGGATATTGCAATGTACATATCTTGCAAGCTTATATTTGATTCTTCTAAGGCTTATAAAGTGATTGATATTGTGCAAAGAGTTTTGCAATCTATGGGCTAACAATGTTTTATCTACTAAAGAAGAATATACCATCTCCCCGGTCTGCTTGTGAAATTCAATCTGGTCCATCGAATGGATATCTTTGGCGAACACTTCCAGATTAGTTCTAATGTAGTCAGCAGCTGATTGGGGTTGCTGAGTTGTAGGCCTGAAGTGACCGAGGGTCATTTTCCCTTCCTGGATGTCATAGGCTGCCATTAGTCTTTGCTGATTGGTGGGGGCCATCCTTATTAGCTGGTTGTACAACTGTAATCTTACTGGCTCATTCCTAGCTTTGATATCAGTGAATGATTTTTTAATGTCAGAGCCTTGTCGGCCCTGTTGCCTGGTGGATGTTACCTCTACCCCCTATTGTCTCTCTTGCTCCTGGTGAAAGGAGCTGACCGATGTTTCCATGCTTGGGGGAACTTGTTGTTCAGTGGGCCCCTCTGGCATTTCTTCCTCTGAAAAAGGATTCAATCTTTGTCTTTTTTCTCCTTGCTGTTCTGTGGATGTCCCTGGAGGGGTTTCTTCTTGTCTATCCCTTTTCTTTGCCCTTTCCTCATTAAGAGGTGTCTGTAATACTGGGATCTCCATCACCTTTGCTTGAGTAGAAGGGTCTTGCCCTTGACTTTGTTCATCAGTAGAAGTATGCCGATCTGCCATTGTTTCTTGCTGTCCCAAATTGTGCACCTGTTCTTCTAAATGCTGCACCTCTTTTCCCTTAGATGTCCCTGGTAGTGGGGCACTTTCTTGAGCTGGTTGCTGGGGGGCCGTGGCAGATAAGGTGCCTTCTCTAAGGTGCCGAGGAGCTGTAAAAACTAATTTTTCCAGGTTCTTTATTGCTTTTTCGGTTATCTCTTCTTCAGTAAGCTCTTCCACTAATGTGCCCTCTACCCATTCTTGTTGATTGGCATATTGTTCAATTTGAGGGATATTGCAATGTACATATCTTGCAAGCTTATATTTGATTCTTCTAAGGCTTATAAAGTGATTGGGATCATATGGTGACCAAATGAAACTTAGTCTGAGCTTAAGTTTCTCTCTCAGAATCTGGTCAGCATCCTTCCATGCTTCTTCTCTCTTATTGAAAATAAAGGGGCCCAATTGATGTCTGATTTTCAGCTGTGCCTTTTTGCTTTTGCCATGGAAATGAATCATATCTGCATTACCAAATTGCCGAAAGTATTCTAAGGCAAAGAGTCTCATAGGGACATATTTTGGCAGTTGGTAGGGGGCTAATTCACAGCCATAAATCCTGATTATTGTGTGGCTTTGGTAAAAATACCAGTCACCAACGTTGTAGCTTTTAGAAAGCTGTAGAATCTTTTGCATCTCGTCAGTGAGTCTAGGAGGAGGATCTATTGAAAATAAGCAGGTAGCTGGATAGACAAAAAGGTCAACGAACTCACAATATGTGTATGGGGAGTAAGTAACATGATGGAATACTGATGACCAAAATATGACTGACCTCCTTTCCCCCCTAGCATCCAATTTTTTGAGGAAGACTGGGAAACTTTCAGACTGATAATATAGCAGCAAATGATAGATATATGAGGTGTATTTGAATACCCTTTCCCTTTCTAGGTTCATGAATTGCTCATGAATCTTATTAGCTATGAAGGTGGCATAATCATACTGGACAGCAGGGGGCTATCCCGGAGTGAAGATAGACATCAAGGCAAAGATAGTGTTGTCCACAATTTCACTTGTTCTAAATCCCAGGATGTAGGAGATCATATCTATAAGCATTTTTCCCTCCTCAGTAAATGCAACATGGAGATAGGGGATTGTGAATCTGGAGTAACAGTCTGGTGGCATAAACAACTTAGCAATTCGGTCAATCTCTGCAGAGGGCAACTTTGAGGCTTGATCCAGTAGATTCTTCATGGAAAGGGGGACCAAAGGCTGAGTTGGTTTGAATTGCAACATCTCATTGATAGACTGAGGAGTAATGTAAAAGAGGACTTTTCCAGCAGGGTCCATCACTGCCCTTTGAGAGGGCTCATAATTTGAACAACATTGATGGACTAGGTCAGGAAAGATATTTACTGAGGGCAGGTAGTACATTGGCATGTTGGATTCCCATATTCCCAATGGGTCATATTTGTTTCTGAATTTATTCCTTATCTCACAGAAAGCCTGAAGGTGAGGCTTGTCTCCTTGCATATCAACAATTTGATAGTCTCTATCTGCCAGTGGAATCCATTATAACTGTCTATGGGGTGCATTTAGTGGTGCAATATTGAGGGCAACTGGGGCCTCCATGTTTTGACTGCGATTACAATTGGATTAGGCCTGTATTTCAGCAAGGAACAAAGTTATGATAATGGTTTTCTGGGCAAGGAACTCACAGTTTTAAGTTCTGTGCAGAGATGTTATTGATGAGTAAAACTCAATGAAATGAAGACTGTGCAGGGCTTTGCACTAAGTTCACCTGAAAGGGAGAAAAATAAAACGACTTTTGCAGACATTCTTCAGTCGTTTTGCAGGAGAAGTGGAGTTGAATTTCGATTTTGATGGAAATTTTATAGGGGATAACAAAGTTGTCGGGTTTTGGTCACAAATTAATTTATACAGTCGGGTAGAGAGGAGACGCTCGCGGGTGCGAACTTCTTCGAGGTGAATTTTTAGGTGTATTGGCAAATTTTGCAGAGAATTTATGAAAAACAAGGTTACGGGCGTTTTTTTGGGTAAATACCTGTTCTTTCGAGAGATTGTTGTGGTGAAGAGTTGCAGGCGGAGGCCGAAGAGGTCGGGTTGCAGGTCGAGTACGCCTGGTGGCTGACGGGAACGTCGAATGCGAACTGGACGTAAGTTTCATGCAAGAGCTTGCACTGTTTACTTGCATAAAAAACAAACAAAAATGACACTTTCGCGAGTTTTAACGCAAATTTGTGTTTTTGCGGCATTTTGGCACTTTTGGCGCTTTTCTGCGATGACGTCAGCATGATGTCATCGGCGGGTCCCGGGTATGGCAAAGTGACGTGGCAGTTGACTGGGGCGATGACGTGGCACAGGACACGGTGGCAGGGTAGGGACACAGGCAGATGCGGTGGCAGTGACACGGAGCAGCGGCGGGTTGACGCGGAGGTGACGTCACGGGGACGTGGCGCCCAGACAGAAGGCGGTAAGTGGTTTTATCGGACCGCCTTTGGTACGGGGGTGGTAAGTGTCAGTGCGGGCCCGATGCAATCAGAATGGGCCATGCGTCCCCGCGTACGGTGGCAAAACCGCCCTCCATTGGGAGCTAACCCTCGTACATCGGGGCGGCTCCGAAATCGGCGAGGGCCGTCGGATCTGGGAGGGCGGATCGGAGGGTTGACGGGACTGCGAGCTGGCGGGATGTTAACGTACGAGACCTGCCCGAATATTTAATCTTTATATAATGCTGCGGGGGTTCAGAACTATGGGTTTGTGGGTTTTATATGGTTATGCACCGGGGGTAGAGTTTAATTGTTTAATCACAAACAAAACCCGAAAATGTGAGTGCACAGGGTAAAAAAATAAGGCTTACGGGTAAAAAGGGGGAGGGAATGGTTATTAACTTAACCAAATGTTCAATCAACCCCAGGTTTGAATGCGGAAAGGCTAATGCCAAGCCCCAAATGAACTTAGCATTTCCCCGACCTTATGTTATAGGGCTATAGTGCCAAGGGGTGGGAATACTATTTTTGGGTTTTTATATAATTTTTTTGTATAATATGGGATAAGGAAGTGATCTAGGGAGCTAGATAATAGAGATAGAAGTTAATATGACCTTGTGAAATGAAAGTGTAGGGGCATGAAGCTAAGTTTATGAAGGAAAACTTAGATATAAGAAGTGAATGGAATTTGGAATGAGGATTTTTACACAAGAAATGTGGTTTCTTTTCCTTAATAAAACCCAAAACTTGACTCAGTATTTGACAAAAATGAAATGAAAGCAGGACTTATTGGGCAGATCCCAAGGCCCTTAAGGGGATGTTAGTAAGAGACTTTTTAGGGGGATTGAAGGGGAATTAGACATGCTTCCAAAGTTGTGCCATCAAACAACTGCTTTGACATTTCTTTCATCGATGAGATGAGCTCTCCTTGACAGTATCATAAGTGACCAAAACCTTGCTTCTGCAACCTCAAACTACCTACCCAGCCTAATACACCTAGCATTTTTTCTTCCTTTTGAATGGGTGCACTTAGACTTGCAAACCCTGATTGTTCTCTTTTCTTTTAGCTGCCCTCCTAGCTAAATCTACCCTTATTTCTTCCAAGGGCCCAGATTAAGCAGTTGGGCTCCTTAATTTCTCTACCTAGCTAGTGATCTGCCAAGCTTAAACTGTTTGGACAGATATTTTTTCTCTATTCTACAACAAGCAATTTAAACTTGGACTGGTCCAGATTGAACTGTTGGGCCACCCATCAAGTGTGATAAACAACAAGACTTTGCACATTGTGAACTTGCAAATCAGCTAGCAGTGGCATTTTGGCTGGCCACTTTCCTGGTCTTTCTTTGGGGTTCATTTTTATTACTTTTTCTTGACCAATTCACTCTTTTTTCCCTTTGATTGTTCTTTTAGGGCATACCCTCTTTACATTTTTTAATCCTCTCTAATCCTTTTACAAAATATGGAACCTTTGCAGTATGAAAAGATGAACATATTTGGCACTTCCACTGTCAATAATGAAAAATGAAACCTATTAGTATAGGAACCTAATAGTGGCTCCACTTGGGGATGGCTTTTCCTGGTGAAAAGCCAAGAATAGCAGGTCAGATTGCCTTGTTTTTCAACCTTTGGTGTGGTCTGAAACTTCCTTGTCTTGGAGACCAATGATCTGAACCTTTGTATCCTGTATGCAGTCCTTATGAGCTGATCTGTACAAAATTATAGCTCTGCCTTTACTGGTTTCTCTGAGTATTGATCATCATCTGTATACTTCCCAAGTCTTCTTCTTGATCTGCTTTGTTAATTTCAAAATATACACCAAAATGGTGTAGCTCCTTGGCTTTTTCTTCAAAATACGTTGAATGTAGTTCCTTATTTAATTTCTATAAAATATTAAACTGCTGGAAATACAAATATTTATGTACAATACACAGTGGTGTTATGCTGATTACATGGAATCAAAATAATGCTTGAGCATTCGCCCATTGACTGGGCCTTCCTCAGTATTTGTGCCATCTAAACTCCTCAAGAAATAGGTATTATTACCTTGTACAACATGTATGACATAAGGTCCTTTCCACAGAAAATCAAATTTCCCATGTTTCCCTTTATCTTCTCTCCTAGAGTCCCATCTCAACACTTTGCTTCCTATGAAGAAATCTTCAGCTTTGGTTCTTTTATCAAAGATCTTCTTGAGTTTATCTTGTAGGACCTGGGTTCTCTGATATACTTCTTCTCTTGTTTGCTGTAAGTGGATAGTTTGATTGATCCTTCTTTGAATATCATTAGGTTCTGCTTGTATTTCTTGTAATAACTTGATCACAGGGATTCCCAAAGATGAAGGGAAAACAACTTCTAGACCATATACTAGTTCATATGGACTTGTACCAATAGATCTTTTGGTGGTCAATCTGTCTGCCCAAAGTGCATTTACAAGTTTCTTGTGCCAATTCTTTTTGTTCTCCTCCAACACCGTTTTAATGATGTTGATGAGGCTTTTGTTGGAGGACTCAGCTAGGCCATTGCCTTGAGGGTAATAGGTTGTGGAATGGCCTAAGGCAATGTGGTACTTGTGGTAAAAGTTGATCATTCTTTTGGATTTGAAAGCAACAACATTGTCTATAATCATCTTTTCTGGACAGCCAAACCTTGACAAGATGTTGGTTTCTAAAAATTGCATGATGATTGAGTCATTGGCTTGTCTACAAGGGATTGCTTCTATCCATTTGGTGAAGTAGTCTGTGGCAGTCAAAATCCACCTATGTTGGCCAGAGGATGAAGGGTGGATTTCACCAATGAAGTCTAAGCCCCATTGCTGAAATGGTCTTTCAGTTGAGATAGGTTTGAGAGGTAAAGGTAACAGTTTCCTCTTGCCTTCAAAGATCTGGCATTTATGGCAAGACATTACAAAATTTTTCACATCAGCAAACAGGGAGGGCCAATACAATCCAGCCCTTAATATCTTATTAGCTGTTGATTTCCAGTATAAGTTTCCTCCACAGTCACCTGCATGAAATTCCTTGAGGACATTGTCAATTTCATCCAATGTTAGGCAATTAAGTAAAATTCCTTCATGATTTTTCCAAAACAAAACATTGTCTATGATACAAAACTTTGATGCTTTCATTTTTAGGAATCTTTTCTTAGTTCTGGACAACCCTGGAGGAGCTTGCAGGTTTAGCAATACAAAACATATATCAACATACCAAGGGGATTGTAAAAAGGCTTGTTTGATCTGTGGAGTCGCCATCTCCTGTTCATTGTCCAGTTCATTGATATCAAGGGCTTGGAAATTGGTTTCAGTCATCAGTTTGGCTAGCCCTTGTCCTTTTATCAGTTTTGTAGGCTTGATTTCAATGTCATATTCTAAGATATTGGCAATCCATTTGCCCCTTTTGCCTTCAATTCCTTCTTGAGTTAAAATGTCTTTAACCACAACATTTGGGACATAGGCAATCACATGAGAGTATAGAATGTAAATTCTAAAATCCTTGATGGCCTTTACCAGGGCATAGGCTTGCTTTTCCATGATCTGATATTTTACGGGAGCTTCTCTAAGAGCTTTGCTGAAAAAGCCAATGGGCTTCTCACACCCTTGGTCATCTTTTTGCAACAGGACAACAACAATAGTATGCTCAGAGGCAAAGGAAAAAATGATGAAATCTCTATCAAACCTGGGACTTGTGAGGACTGGTGTATTTGTCAAGGCTCTTTTGATGTCCTCAAAGGCTTGTTTGGCTTCCATAGTCCACTTGACTTTAGAATCTTTCTTCAACATATTGTTTAACAGTCTTATGAGCTCGGCCAAATTAGGAATGAATCTTCTCAAGAAATTAATTTTCCCTAGAAAGGCTTGTAGTTCTTTGATGTTTCTTGGATGAGGCACTTGAAGGATAGCTTGAATTCTGTCCGGGTCAATCCTAATGCCATCTTTTGAAATGATTTGACCTAGGAGCTTGCCTTCCTCTAGGCCAAATAGTGATTTCTTTGGATTCAATGATATGCCATATTTTCTGCAAATTAGGAAAACTTGCCTTAAATGTTCTAAGTGTTCTTGGTCTGATTTTGAAAAGGCAGTAAGATCATCCAGGTATATAACTAGGAAATCATGGATTTCTTTGGCAAAGGCTATGTCCATTGCCCTTTGAAAAGTGGCCCCTGCATTTTTAAGCCCAAAAGGCATTTTCACATATTTGAAGGTTCCCCAAGGTGTTGTAAAGGCAGTTTTGTCTTGATCATCCGGGTGTACTAAAATCTGATTGAATCCCGAGAATCCATCCAGCAATGAGATCCTAGAGGCTCCTACTACCCTTTGTAGGATATGGTCCATTTTTGTAAGGGGTAATGGTCTTTGAGGGAGACTTTGTTCAAATTTCTTAAGTCAACACACAGTCTTATCTCTCTTGTTTTCTTTCTAGTAGGCACCAGATTTGAAATCCACTCTGAGAACCTAATTGGAGCAATGATTCCTTTCTCATATATTCGTTTAACTTCTTTTTCAATCAGAGGGAGAAGGACAGGATTCACTTTTCTAAGATTCTGTTTAAAAGGCTTTTGATTCTCTTTCAAGGGTATCGTATGTTGGATGACTGAGGTATCATAAGATTTGAGGTCTTCATAACCCCAAGCAAACACATCTTGGAACTCCTTAAACAAGTCAATGTATTTCAATTTCTGATCAGCAAGCAAGGCTTTGGAGAGTTTTACTATTTTGGGATTTTGTGTGGTTCCAATGTTACAGTCCCCAATTTCAGCATTCAGTGGTTGTATTTTTGGCTTCCTTGAAATGTCATTTGAATCGAATAAATCCTCCAAAGGGGTTAAACCTGTGGGCAGAAAATTGTCTTTTAATTCAATTACTTTAGCTTCTGCCTCAGCTATTTCATCTTGTACATGTAATTAAAAGTAGTTGGATGCAAAATCAGATTTGTTGTTTCAGCTGATATATTCTGCTCAATTTTGTCTGTCTGTTGTTGATCATCCACGGTCCTGGTATCAATGTTGATGTTGTAGAATTCTTCCTTCAGAGTCAGGAAGTTATTTATCTGTGTATCACTTTCAAAGATTTGCCAATTTTTTACATTATCTGGGACTGCAAGCCTATGCTTGATTTCAGCAGTGAAATTGTGGTTGGGTTCAAATGGTAGCTTGCATGTGCTGGCAAAGGTTGCCAAGCTATGTGCATGTAAATTATGCTTTCTTGAGATTTTGGTGAGCTGAAATTTTAATAAAGTGTTATGTATTTCAATGGCTGCACCTCTGTAAGCCCTCAACCTAGGATCATTTGTGACAAAATTTCCCTTCATTTGCTGTATGATTAGATCTGAATCCCCTAAAATTGAGACTTTGGTTATACCCAGGTTTTTGATGAGCTTGAGTCCTAGCAAAAGGGCTTCATACTCGGCCATATTGTTTGTGCATCTGAAGTTTAATCTATATGCATGACCTTCAGCATGGTCATTTTGCATATTGTGCATCCAGACCCCTGCCCCTGCTCCTAATTTGTTTACTGAGCCATCAAACTCTAAGTACCATAAGATTTCTTGGTTATGAATTGCATTGAGAGTTTTGGAAATTTGTTTAGTGGGCAAATTGGGTTCCTGTGAATCATATGATGTGTCATTTTCCTTTATTGTATTAGTCATATTGACAATTTTTTGATCTGGATCAGCAGCTTGTTCATTCATGCTTTCAGGTTGTGCTGTTATTAGGATTTTGGTATCAGTTTTGGGGCACATGTTAGCATTATACAAAATGAATGAGTCCATATCAGAATGTCTTGAATAGATGGGGAAGTTTTGGGGCTTTTCTTGACTACTCACCACATATTTCATCAGTGTTTCATGGTACAATCTCTTTGGCTGTCCAAAGACTGAAATAGTGGCATAGGACATGTCCAATTGCAAGGATCCTTGGAGTTTGGCCCCCCATGATCTTGATAAAAGCATACCGTATTTGGGTGGAATATCAACTACCACCACATCCATCAGAATTGTTTTGGTTGGGTATTGGACTAAGGATACACAAAGGTCTTTGATTAGTCCTAGACACTTGACCTGGCTGGAGTCAAATGAGAACAAATCTTTGTAGGGTCTTGTGATGTCTAGGTCTAGTTTTTCCATCACGAATTTAGGCATTAGGTTATGGGATGCTCCTGAATCAAGCATTGCATTGTGTAACACTTTTTCTTGAATGTTTAAACTGACATTAAAAGGTGGAACTCCTCCATTTGCTGTCTTTCCATTAACTTCAGGACCAAAAAGTAATTCAGGTTGATCGTCTAAAATATTTACAGCATCCCTATTGTCTGGTATTTGGAGGGACCTATTGATCTGTTGTCTGTATATCTCATGTTTGGCCAATTCAGTAAGAGGAATAACTATTTTCAACTTGCCAATTTTTGTTTCTAAATTAAAGGGTTTTTCTATTTGCATCTTTATGTTGTGGACAGCAAGCTTTTCTTTTTCAGCTGGATTTTCAATGATCTTCTCTTGATTTTGAATGTTGTTTTGAAATACCTCTTTTCTAGAGATATTGTCAGGAATACTGTTTGAATTTGCTCTCGTGGGAGGACCTGTAAATGTCTAGTTTTTTGTGGGTTGTACATCTGATATATCTTCTACAATAACTTCTCGTGGGTTAAGGTCTGTTTTATCAGTAGATTATGTGAGCGCAGCTTTATATTTTACTTTCTTTGGCTGATTAGTATCCTTGAGCTTGGTAGGTTCAGGCACATCTATGGTTCTACTTCTTAATTTGTATTGTTTATGAACCTCATAGACTGCTGCATCATAGCCTTCTCTAAAATCGAATGACTCTCCTGATTTGGTTTGAAATTGATTGAAATTATGGGCCTCTTGATCTTCTTGTGTTAGAAAGACTTGGTGTTCATTGTCCAAACCCATCAAGTTGATATGAGGGTCCTCTGTTGGTTTGGAGTCTTCGTCATAGTTTTCTTGAAAGGGAGGTCTGATGTTCTGGTCGGGACCAGCCCTCCAAACATTTGGATTTTGATTCTTTCTAAAGTTTGGGTTTCTTGCAGTATTTGGTTGCCCTTCCCATGATGACTTTCTTTCGATGGTTTCCACCCTATCCCCAAGTCTATCCATGCCTTTGATGATTGCATCAAGCTTTTGTTCAAATGCTGAAGGTTCTTCCTTGAAAGTAGTTCTTCTTTCAGCGCTTGCCCTGTTTCTTTTAGCGATTAGGTTTACCTCTACACTAAAAGCTATATTCTGCATATCTGCCAAGGTTGGGGGGGATCTTTCCCTCAGTTGATATGCCATGTCGGAATCAAATCCATCAGGGAATTTAATCAAAGCTAAATTAGGTGGAGGTCTAAGGTTTTGAGGGATGGCATTGTAGACATTGTTGAATCTTGCACAATAGTCTAGGACAGTTTCTTGTGGGCATCTTTTTATAGTGTCATACTCAGATAAAATGTGCAGTGGATCTTTTTTCTTTTCCCATCTGTTGAGAAATGTTTGGTAAAGAGCATATGGATTGGCTATTGAATTTGCAGCAAGTGCTCTAAACCAAATTCTTACTTCACCTGTTAAACTTTGGACAAAAATTTTCATTCTTACATCATCATCGTCAATTTCATAATTCTCAAAATAGTCTTGCATTTTCTTTGTATGCTGTAGGGATTTATATGTACCTGTACCATCAAAATAAGTGATCTTACTTTGATAATCCTAAGGCATAGCCCCAGGATTTCCAGGTAATTGTAAAGGGGCATATCTATTTGCCATATTTACAGGAACAAATGGGACAACAGGAAGAAATGGGACAGCTCGAACAACAGTGACGGTGTTAGAAATATGGGTAGTAGATGGTGGTGTAGAGAAGGTGCTTTTAGAGGTGGATGAATAAGAAGGAGAAGTAGGAGCAATGTGAGGACGGACTAAAGCTTTAGCAGGGGTTGGAATATAGTTTTGCTCAACTGCTTCAGGGCTAGAATCAGCAAAAACTTCTTGTTCCTCTTGTTTCCTAAGGATCTTAGGGATTAAATTAGGATTGTCAAAAAAACCTGGAGGATCTGGGTCAGGATTTGACCTGGTATAACGAGTTTTCTTCTTTGGAGCTAGCTTCCAAATCTATTTTTGGTATTTTTCTGGGAATATTTCAGATTAGAAGGAAAATGGTGAAATTTTTGGAACAGCTATTTACAGCTTAAAACTAGAATGAAGATTGACTAAAGCAACTTTTATTTAATCCTGTAAATGCAAAGCAAGAACAGTTTCAAAGGCTTTCTGGCTGACATCCAGGCTTCATCTGTAGTTTTAAGGAATAGACAGCAATTGAAAAAATTCGTTCGATCCCCAGCTGAGTCGCCATTGATGTTATCTCTCAGGTTGTTCCCTAGCTGCAAAGGGAATACGACCGAGGTAACCACTAACCAATATTTTTGTTGCAGATCCTAGCCTACCTGCAACCAGAGAGGGCTCTCCCTTTATAATTTAACTTTGTTTTGGTGTAATTTTAGGCTAGTTATGATGTACAGAGTTTTGTTTTAAATTTGGTTGGATGATAATTTCAGGCAGAACTGGGATGCAGTTTCAGAACAGTCTAGACTATTGGGCAATGGAGTCAATGATGGTATATTGCTGTAAGTGTTTCTTGTGGAGAAGGTAATGCTACAGAGCCAGACAGGCATCTATGGAACAACTCTTCAAATCTGGGAATCGATGGCATGAAATCAGGGAATGAAAGGTAGTCAAGGATCTTTCACTATGCTGATAGAGGGAAAGTGTGAGAATATTATCTAGGAGCAGTTAAGAATTCCTAAACAACATCCATAATGAGAGAATCAGTTCAAACATGAGCAATTAAGAATTCATTTTTGAGACTAATTCTGAAGAAAACACAATTAGAAAAAGAGATTGAGCAGAGGGTGTATTCAAACAAGTCCTAAGCTATTCTTATTCTCTGTTACTAAGATCATGAAACATATGTGAAATTTGCAAACACAGAAAGACAAAACACGGTTTAGAATAACTTATTGTTCCATTAAACGACACAGGAATTCTGTAGCAGAACGCAGTTCATTACTTTCACATCCAGACAGTGCAGAGACCATGAACTTCACCAGCAATTTGTATTAAAAGTCTGAAAATTTACAGCGTAGCTCTTAGAGAGAATCACCAACCAACCCCAAATACGTTCTATGGGGAGGTATATATACAAAAATAAGATACAAAATATCTAGATGATGAGTTTTCATGCAATAAATTACATCACCAACTCTACCAAGGGAGTAAATGAAGAATTAAATGTTGCAGTTAATATTGGCTTGCTAGCTGTCCATTTTGTCAGAAAATTTTGACTTTCTGGGCTGAATGAGTCGGCTGCCTGCTGCGCATTTATTCTGCGTGTGCTGTTCTGATGCTGGTACGTTGCTGACTTTGTCTTTGTCTTCATCATGGGTGCTCGGCCTCTTTGCATTTATTGAGCTGTAGTGGTCATTCTGTTTCTGCCTTGCACTGCCTTTTCTTCCCTTTTGACAGGAGGAGCATGCCATATGTATATGCTGAACTGTAGTTTACAAAAACGAATTAATAACCAAAATCACCTGAGAAATGTCTCCATCATTCCTCTCCAGCAATCTCCTGTAGGTAGTTGATGCCTTTGTATCTTTATCAGTGTTTCATCAGCTTCTGTGTATCTACAAAAGTTTGGTTGGTCTTGAAAGAGATGGTTTATCTCATGTGCAATGTAGAATAGATTTTCTAGTTTATCAAAGACACTCTGTCCAGATGGAGGCCCTGTTTCTTCTAATGTGCTTGAGGAAGCTGTGATTTGATTGGAGGCATAATTGTTCACCCTATTGGCATAATGGTCATGTGACAACAGTCTTCCAGCACTGGTTACTAAACTTGGTAGCCCTCTGCTCTGTAATGCCATGATCTTTATCTTGAACTCATCCACCTCTGCTTGCATTTCTTGGCATTTTCTTTCCAATGTCTGCACAAAATTCCTAAGGGTCAATACCCTTTTTATTAGCAAGATAGTATCAGTCCTGTTCCTGATTCCTATTGCTGCTAGCTGCCCTTTGGTGCGAGTATTTAGGAATTGGATCATTCTATTAGCTTGCTCGAGCATATTTCCTAAAGATGCTATAGTTTTCTGGTTTTCGAACTGAGCCAAGCTTATCAAATCCATTTTCTCATGAATGGTTTCAATGGATTGCCATTGGTCTGTAATGGATTGGCCAATCTTGGCCCACAAAATTTTCTTGATATCTGCTAGAGTTTTATCAAAAGTAAGCTCTTTCTCCAGCTCCTTTATTCTTTTTTCCAGGGCTTTCACTTCCCTTGTCTTCTCAGCTACATCCTGCTTTGACTTGTCATATTTTTCCTCAATTCTAGCCAGATTTTCCTTGGTTTCTTTCAATTCCGCCATTTGCAATTCCAGGGCTTCTATTTCTTTCATCATATTGTCCATTCTCAAGCTGGTGCCTTGCTCTACAGGTGCTGTAGTAGTTGCTGAAATTGGTGCTGAGCTTGAGGTACCTACTTCTGATGCTGGGGTAGTGAGAGGGACTGTTGTGGGGGCTGTAGGAGGAGCAGCTGTAAGAATTTGAGCTGTTTAAATTGGCTGAGAGGCCAACTCTTCTGTCTTCCATGTAATGATGCTTCCAAGGCACTCTGTGTCTCTACCAACCTTTTATGTAAGGTTGTAAGCAAAGCTACCACATCCTGCTCTTCCTTTTGTTGTGCCACCTCTGTAGTTTGAGGATGTAATGTGGGTGACAACTTGATTTGTCTTCTAAGGGCGGCTATGTCTTCATCTTTCTTTTTTATCAAAGCTTGCACACCCTTGGGATGAGTGGGATCATGTCCCAGCTCTATGATGATCTCCTCCAAGGACTTGATTCTATTGTCCTTGGTCTCTGATGAAGCTTTCTCCAACTCTAGTTGGGTAGCGATATTGTGCAAAGAGTTTTGCAATCTATGGGCTAACAATGTTTTATCTACTAAGGTAGAATATACCATCTCCCCGGTCTGCTTGTGCAATTCAATCTGGTCCATCGGATGGATATCTTTGGCGAATACTTCTAGATTAGTTCTAATGTAGTCAGCAGCTGATTGGGGTTGCTGAGTTGTAGGTCTGAAGTGATCGAGGGTCATTCTCCCTTCCTGGATGTCATAGGCTACCATTAGCCTTTGCTGATTGGTGGGGGCCATCCTTATTAGCTGGTTGTACAGTTGTGATCTTACTGGCTCATTCCTAGCTTTGGTATCAGTGAATGCTTTTTTAATGTCTGAGCCTTGTCGGCCTTGTTGCCTGGTGGATGTTACCTCTACCCCCTGTTGTCTCTCTTACTCCTAGTGAAAGGTTCTGGCCAACGTTTCCATGCTTGGGGGAACTTGCTGTTCAGTGGGCCCCTCTGGCATTTCTTCCTCCGAAAAAGGATTCAATCTCTGTCTTTTTTCTCCTTGCTACTCTGTGGATGTGCCTGGAGGGGTCTCTTCTTGTCTATCCCTTTTCTTTGCTCTTTCCTGATTAAGAGGTGTCTGTAATACTGGGATCTCCATCACCTTTGCTTGAGTAGAAGGGTCTTGCCCTTGACTTTGTTCATCAGTAGAAGTATGCCGATCTTCCATTGTTTCTTGTTGTCCCAAATTGTGCACTTGTTCTTCTGAATGTTGCGCCTCTTTTCCCTTAGATGTCCCTGGTAGTGGGGCACTTCCTTGAGCTGGTTGCTGGGGGGCCGTGGCAGATGAGGTGCCTTATCCAAGGTGCCGAGGAGCTGTAAAAAAGACCTGTCCAAAAGATTCCAAGTCAACTGATTTTTCCAGGTTCTTTATTGCTTTTTCTGTTATCTCTTCTTCAGTAAGCTCTTCCACTAGTGTGCCCTCTACCCATTCTTGTTGATTGGCATATTGTTCAATTTGAGAGATATTGCAATGTACATATCCTACAAGCTTATATTTGATTCTTCTAAGGCTTGTAAAGTGATTGGGATCATATGGTGACCAAATGAAACTTAGTCTGAGCTTAAGTTTCTCTCTCAGAATCTGGTCAGCATCCTTCCATGCTTCTTCTGTCTTATTGAAAATAAAGGGGCCCAATTGATGTCTGATTTTAAGCTGTGCCTTTTTGCTTTTGCCATGGAAATGAATCATATCTGCATTACCAAATTGCCGAAAGTATTCTAAGGCAAAGAGTCTCATAGGGACATATTTTGGCAATTGGTAGGGGGCTAATTCACAGCCGTAAATCCTCATTATTGTGTGGCTTTAGTAAAAATACCAGTCACCAATGCTGTAGCTTTTGGAAAGTTGTAGAATCTTTTGGATCTCATCAGTGTGTCTGGGAGGAGGATTTGTTGATAATAAGCAGGTAGCTGGATAGACAAAAAGGTCAATGAACTCAAAATATGTGTATGGGGACTAACTAACATGATGGAATACTGATGACCAAAATATGACTGACCTCCTTTACCCCCTAGCATCTAATTTTTTGAGGAAGACTGGGAAACTTTTAGACAGATAATATAGCAGCAAATGATAGATATATGAGGTGTATTTGAATACCCTTTCCCTTTCTAGTTTCATGAATTTCTCATGAATCTTATCAGCTATGAAGGTGGCATAATCATACTCGACAGCAGGGGGCTGTCCTGGAGTGAAGATAGACATCAAGGCAAAGATAGTGTTGTCCACAATTTCACTTGTTCTGAATCCTAGGATGTAGGAGATCATAGCTATAAGCATTTTTCCCTCCTCTGTAAATGCAACATGTAGATAGGGGATTGTGAATCTGGAGTAACAGTCTGGTGGCATAAACAACTTAGCAATTCAGTCAATCTTTGCAGAGGGCAACTTTGAGGCTTGATCCAGTAGATTCTTCATGGAAAGGGGGACTAAAGGATGAGTTGGTTTGAATTGCAACATATCATTGATAGACTGAGGAGTAATGTAAAAGAGGACTTTCCTAGCAGGGTCCATCACTACCCTTTGAGAGGGCTCATAATTTGAACAACATTGATGGACTAGGTCAGGATAGATATTTACTGAGGGCAGGTAGTACATTGGCATGTTGGATTCCCATATTCCCAATGGGTCATCTTTGTTTCTGAATTTATTCCTTATCTCACAGAAATCCAGAAGCTGAGGCCTGTCTCCTTCAATATAGCAATTTGATAGTCTCTATCTGCCAGTGGAATCCATTCTAACTGTCTATGGTGCAATATTGAGGGCAACTGGGGCCTCCATGTTTTGACTGTGATTAGAGTTGGATTAGGCCTATAGTTCTGATAATGGTTTTTTGGGCAAGGAACTCACAGTTTTAAGTTCTGTGCAGAGATGTTATTGATGAGTAAAACTCAATGAAATGAAGACTGTGCAGTGCTCTGCACTAAGTTCACCTGAAAGGGAGAAAAATAAAAGGACTTTTGTAGATAGTCTTCAGTGGTTTTGCGGGAGAAGTGGAGCTGAATTTCGAGTTTGATGTAAATTTTGCAGGGGATAACAGTGTTGCCGTGTTTTGGTCGCAAATTAGTTTATACAGTGGGGCAGAGAGGAGAAGCTTGCGGGTGCCAACGTCTTCCTAGTGAATTTTTAGGTGTATTGGCAAATTTTGCAGAGAATTTATGAAAAACAGGGTTATGGGCGTTTTTCGGGTAGATACCTGTTCTTTCGAGAGATTGCTGTGGTGAACAGTTGCAGGTGGAGGACGAAGAGGTCGGGTTGCAGGTCGAGTACGCCTAGTGGCTGATGGGAACATCGAATGCGAACTGGACGTAAGTTTCATGAAATAGCTTGCACCATTTAGTTGCATAAAAAACAAACAAAAACGACACTTTCACGAGTTTTAACGCAAATTTGTGTTTTTGCGGCATTTTGGCGCTTTTCTGCGATGACGTCAGCATGATGTCATTGGCGGGTCTTGGGTACGGCAAGGTGACATGGCAGTTGACTGGGGGGATGATGTGGCAGAGGACACGGTGGCAGGGTAGGGACACGGGCAGATGCGGTGGCACTGACACGGAGCAGCGACGGGTTGACGCGGAGGTGACGTCGCGGGGACGTGGCGCCCAGACAGAAGGCGGTAAGTGGTTTTATCGGACTGCCTTTGGTACGGGGGTGGTAAGTGTTAGCACGGGCCTGATGAAATCAGAACTAGCCACGCATCCCCACGTACGGCGGCAAAACTGCCTTCCATCGGGAGCTAACCCTCGTACGTCAGGGTGGCTCTGAAATCGGTGAGGGCTGTCGGATCTGGGAGGGTGGATCGAAGGGTTGACAGGAATGCGAGCTGACGAGATGTTAACGTACGGGACCCATCCGAATATTTAATCTTTATATAATGCTATGGGGGTTCAGAACTTTGGGTTTGTGGGTTTTATATGGTTATGCGCCGGGGGTAGAGTTTAATTGTTTAATCAAATATTTAAACAAAACCCGAAAATGTGAGCGCGCAGGGTAAAACAATAAGGTTTACGGGTAAAAAGGGGGAGGGAATGGTTATTAACTTAACCAAATGTTAAATCAACCCCAGGTTTGAATGCGGAAAGGCTAATGCCAAGCCCCAAATGAACTTAGCATTTCCCCGAACTTATGTTATAGGGCTATAGTGCCAAGGGGTGGGAATATTTACTATTTTTGGGTTTTTATATAATTTTTTGTATAATAGGGGGTAAGGAAGTGATCTAGGGAGCTAGATAATAGAGTTAGAAGTTAATATGACCTTGCGAAATAGTGTAGGGGCATGAAGCTAAGTTTATGAAGGAAAACTTAGATATAAGAAGTGAATGGAATTTGGAATGAGGATTTTTACATAAGAAATGTGGTTTCTTTTCCTTAAGAAAACCCAAAACTTGACTCAGTATTTGAAAAAAATGAAATGAAAGAAAGACTTATTGGGCAGATCCCAAGAACCTTAAGGGGATGTTAGTAAGAGACTTTTTAGGGGGATTTGAAGGGGAATTAGACAATCTTCCAAAGTTGTGCCATCAAACAACTGCTTTGACATTTCTTTCATCGATGAGATGATGTTGGGTCCCTATAATACTAGTGATTACCCCATTACTAGTATAGTTATACCCCTTATTTATATTGTTGTGCCCCTATTACCCTCTTATTGTTATTTCTGTGCCCCATAGAATCCCTCTATTGTTATTTTTGTGGCTTTATATTATTATTGTTAGGTCGGTTAGATTATATTGTGACTCCTTAGACTCCTATATATAGAAAGGAGGTTTTGTCATTTGAATCATCCAAGAATTGTTCATTTATGTAATGTAAAGGAGGTTTCCCCCTCGAAGAGGCTGAATTCTAAGGCATGGATCTCTCTTTTCTATCTTTTTGTGAGCTGGTTTCATAACATTTGGTATCAGAGCTTTGGATTCTAGGGTTTCGCTGCTCCAAACAGGTCATCGTGGCATTTTCGCTATAACTTTTTTTTCTGTGACGTTTCAGAAGTTGCAAAAAAAACCCATTTGAGAAGAAGTCGTGCTGAACCTTGGGTCTGAATTTCAGAGCTTTTTGCGTGATATTTTCGGAGATATGATCTGAGGAAGTTGGTCTTTTTGCAGACTCCTGAATTACATTCAAAACAGGTGACCTGGGGAAAATTCTCATAACCTTCTCTCTGGGAATCAGATTGAAATTTCATAAAACGGTAGAGAAAGAGGAGGGACTGTAGTTTCTTGTATATCATTTTCAGAACCAAATATCGAAAATTGTACACGTGGCACTTCATACAACTTCACTCTTCTAGAAAGGTCTATAATCAGGTCATCTTGGGAGATTGTGCATAACTCTTTCTTGGAGAATCCAATTTGGATCAGACTGGTGGCATTGGAAAGAGGACATAGACAGCTACTATAGGTCAGAAACTTAGAACTAGATGATTGGAAAGTACAAAGATACATCAGAGGCAATATCGAGCTCCTACAAAGTGAAAAAAGGTGTGTAGATTTTTTTTAAATTTTTGCTTAAGCTTGGTTTGAAATTTTATTTTGAAGGAATTCAAAGGGCATAGTAGAGAATTATTATCGGTAACTGATGCCCCGAGGAAAGAAAATGCAAACACCTAGTAAGGAACCTGAAAGCTCTAGCATGACTCATGAAGAAGAGGAAGAAATGCTACATGATATATCAAAATTACAAGAACAAGTGCAACAAATGTCACGCTCACAAAAGTTAACATATGCTAAGATAAATAGCGTGGAAGCTAAGATAAATGGCGTGGAAGCTAAGATGGACAATTTGAGGATAGATTTGAACACAAATTTGAAGACAGGCATGACAGATTTGAAGACATTTGACAAATTTTCTACAATAAATACTTACTAATGGTGAAAAGGTAGTAAAGGAAACTCATGATGAGAACAAAAGAAATGTTAATCATGATTCCATAGACGCTAATGTTGGATCGAAGAATCACCATATTCCAAAAATCGATATGAGGAAGTTTGATGGCAAGGATCCCGCCACATGGATATTACAGATGGAGCAATTCTTCGATCTCAATAATGTGCAAAACACACAAAAGGTACGTATGGCAACTGTATATTTGGAACCAAATCAGTTTGTATGGTATCAATGGCTTTGTTCTCGTAAACAATTTATCACTTGGGCAATTTTTACGGAAGAATTGATAGCACATTATGAGGATACAAAAAGCAACACTTTTTTTAGCCAATTGATAAGTCTCAAACAAAAGGGTTCAATAATGGAGCACATTGAGGAGTTCCAAAAATTGAACATAAGGGTAAAAGATATTCCAGAGGAGCATAGGATTGATGTGTTCATAGGGTCTTTAAAGGATAATATCCAACATGATGTTCGCCTTTGGGAACCTGATTCATTAGAGAAGGCATTCAGGTTAGCAAGAAAAATGGAAAGCAAAATTATGGCAACTAGGAAGCATACCACTCACAACTATAAAGACGGAAGTGTTGTTGCCCCTAGTCTTCCACAACCTACAAGGTTGACACCACAACAATTGGAAGAAAAAAGAGCAAAAGGGCTTTGTTACAATTGTGATAGCAAATACACAAAGGTCATAAGTGTGCTGAGAAGAAATTATTCTACATAGATTGTGAAGAGGAAGAAGAAAAGGAGCAAGAAAGGTCAAAAGAAGAGGATATATTCCAGGAACAAAGCCTAGATGAAGAACAAATAAATCCGACCATATCTTGTAATGCATTGGCGGGAATTACCACTCCTCAAACCATCAAGATAGAAGGACAAATCAAGAAGAAAAAGGTAATAGTGTTGATTGATTCAGGAAGCACCCACAATTTTATTCATTGTAGGGTAGCAAAAGAATTGAATTGCTTCCTATATCCAGCACCAGAGTGTCAAGTGATGATTGCAAATGGAGGAACAATAAATTGCTCTGGAAAGTGCCATAATATCAAGCTATCCATGGGAGAATATGTATTGACTAGCCCAATGCTTTCCATTCCAATGGGAGGTGCTGATGTTGTACTAGGAGTCCAATGGCTACAATCCTTGGGTACAATAGCTTTTAATTTTCAAGAACTTTTCATGAAATTTTCTGTGGAAGGAAAGGAAGTTGAATTAAGGGGTATTGCAGGGAAACCAGGAAAGATAATCAGCTCTAATGGCATGACAAAGCTTCTAAAAAAGGAGCAAAGAGGTGTAATTGCACAATTATGTTCGCTAGATGTTTCCACATTGGAATCATCTATTTCTCCAGATCTCCAAAAAGTCCTGGACAATCATTCCAAGGTATTTGAGACTCCCAAAGGTCTCCCACCTATGCGTGATCATGATCATGCTATTCATCTGATTCCAGGAAGTGTTCCTCCAAACATCAGGCCGTACAGATATCCCTATGTCCAAAAAAGTGAAATTGAACGTATGGTTGCAGAAATGCTAGAGGCTGGTATAATTCAACCGAGTCAAAGTTCTTTCTCAGCTCCAGTAGTATTGGTGCACAAGAAGGATGGATCATGGCGCATGTGTCCGGATTATAGGGAGCTCAACAAGCTCACTATTAAAGATAAGTTCCCCATTCCTGTCATTGATGAATTACTGGATGAATTGCATGGATCAATTTACTTCACCAAGTTGGATCTTCGTTCGGGATATCATCAAATCAGAATGAAGATTGAAGACATTCCGAAAACGGCATTTAGAACTCATGAGGGTCATTATGAATTTTTGGTCATGCCTTTTGGCCTTACCAATGCACCTTCAACATTTCAAGGTTTGATGAATTCAATTTTCAAACCATTCCTTAGAAAATTTGTGTTAGTATTTTTTGATGATATACTAATCTACAACAAGTCTTGGAAGGATCATGTTGAACATGTTGACAGGGTGCTACAACTATTGGAGGAGAAACAATTATATGCAAAAAGATCCAAATGTTTCTTTGGAGTCCAGGAGGTGGAATATTTGGGTCATATTGTATCTCATGAAGGAGTTAAGGTAGACCCTAGCAAAATTAAAGCCATTAAGGAATGGAAAATCCCCACATCCATAAAGCATCTGCGAGGATTTCTTGGGTTGACAGGGTATTATCGCAAGTTTGTTAAGAATTATGGGAGAATAGCAGCACCTCTAACAACATTATTGAAGAAAGATTCATTTTCATGGACTCCGGAAGCAACAAAGGCCTTTGAACATCTTAAAGAGGCAATGTGCCAAGCACCGGTCTTAGCTACACCGGACTTCACAAAAACCTTTATTGTGGAATGTGATGCTTCAGGAAATGGAATTGGTGCTGTTCTAATGCAAGATGAAAGACCCATTGCTTTTGAAAGTCGTCCAATCAAGGGAAAGTTTTTAAGCAAAGCTATTTATGAGAAGGAAATGTTGGCAATACTCCATGCACTTAAGAAATGGCGACCCTACCTAATGGGAAGACACTTCAAGGTAAAAACGGATCATGATAGCCTTAAATACTTTTTAGAACAAAGATTATCCTCTGAAGAGCAACAAAAGTGGGTCACAAAGATGTTGGGTTATGACTTTGAAATCATCTACAAAAAAGGGAAGCAAAATGTGGTGGCAGATGCACTCTCAAGAAAGGATGAGGATGTGGAAGCATTGTTGTGTGCCATTTCTATTATCCAACCAGATTGGATAAACGAAGCAAGGGAGGAATGGAAGAATGACGAAGAAGTGTGGGCACTTATTCGAAAGCTACAACAAGATTCCAGTACTTCTGATACATTTAGCTGGAAAAATGATTCGTTATGGTACAAAGATCGCTTATACCTCTGTAAGAATTCCCAGCTAAAACAAAAGATTCTTATGGAATTGCACACTTCTCCCTTAGGAGGGCACTCAGGATTTTTAAAAACTTACCACAGGGTTAAGAAGGAATTTTTTTGGGATGGCCTTAAATCAGATATTCAAAAGTTTGTGGCGGAATGTTTGGTTTGCCAACAAAATAAAGTTGAAACAATTAAGACACCGGGTCTATTACAACCTTTATCCATTCCAAGCCAACGTTGGGAGGAGGTTTCAATGGATTTTATCACAGGTTTACCCAAGTCTGAGGGAAAGAGTGTCATCATGGTGGTAGTTGACAGACTTACCAAGTATGCACACTTTTGTGCATTATCACATCCATTTAAAGCCAGTACAGTTTCTACTGCATTTATGGAAACAGTTCAAAAGCTACATGGAAACCCAAAGATTATTGTAAGTGACAGAGATCCCATTTTCACTGGAAATTTTTGGACAAAATTATTTTCTTGTCTTGGTACTCAGTTAGCTCATAGCTCATCTTATCATCCTCAATCTGATGGGCAAACTGAGATAGTAAACAAATGTTTGGAAGGATATCTTCGTTGCTTTGTATCTGATAAACAGACACAATGGGTCAAATGGTTGCCTCTGGCTGAATGGTGGTATAACACTTCCTTCCATACAGCAACAAAAATGACCCCATTTATGGCACTTTATGGGTATCAACCACCATCCATCACATCATATTTAAGAGAAAATTCTAAGGTTCAGGCAGTGGAACATCACATCGAACATCAACAACAAGTCCTCCAACTCTTAAAGGATAACCTCGTGTTGGCACAAAATAGAATGAAACAACAGGCAGATCAACATCGCAGTGAAAGAAGTTTTGATGTAGGTGATTGGGTATTCCTACGGCTACAACCATATAAGCAAATGTCCCTAAAGCAAGCTAAGAAGGATAATAAATTATCACCAAAGTATTATGGTCCGTACAAGGTGTTGCAAAAGATTGGTACTATGGCATACAAATTGGAGCTTCCTGCAGCTTCTCGATTGCACCCAGTTTTCCATGTTTCATGTTTAAAGAAGGTTATAGGCGACAAGCTCCCAATTCAAACAATATTGCCAGAACTTGACGAGGAAGGAAAAATTATATTGGAACCGGAAGCAGTCACAGAAACAAGAACTCGACAGCTACGAAATCGATCAATTTCAGAGTATCTTATCAAGTGGAAGAACTTATCTGCTGAAGATTCCACATGGGAGGATGAGAATTTTATGCAGAAGTATCCAGAACTACTCAAGCGTTGAGGACAACACTTTTTTGAAGGAGAGGGGCATGTTGGGTCCCTATAATACTAGTGATTACCCCATTACTATTGTAGTTATACCCCTTATTTATATTGTTGTGCCCCTATTACCCCCTTATTGTTATTTCTGTGCCCCATAGAATCCCTCTATTGTTATTTTTGTGGCTTTATATTATTATTGTTAGGTCGGCTGGATTATATTGTGACTCCTTAGACTCCTATATATAGAAAGGAGATTTTGTCATTTGAATCATCCAAGAATTGTTCATTTATGTAATGTAAAGGAGGTTGCCCCCTCGAAGAGGCTGAATTCTAAGGCGTGGATCTCTCTTTTTTATCTTTTTGTGAGATGGTTTCATAACAGATGAGCTCTCCTTGACAGTATCATAAGTGACCAAAACCTTGCTTCTGCAACCTCAAACTACCTACCCAGCCTAATACACCTAGCATTTTTTCTTCCTTTTGAATGGGTGCACTTAGACTTGCAAACCCTGATTGTTCTATTTTCTTTTAGCTACCCTCCTAGCTAAATCTACCCTTATTTCTTCCAAGGGCCCAGATTAAGCAGTTGGGATCCTTAATTTCTCTACCTAGCTAGTGATCTGCCAAGCTTAAACTGTTTGGACAGATATATTTTTTTTTTTCTCTATTCTACAACAAGCAATTTAAACTTGGACTGGTCCAGATTGAACTGTTGGGCCACCCATCAAGTGTGATAAACAACAAGACTTTGCACATTGCGAACTTTCAAATCAGCTGGCAGTGGCATTTTGGCTGGCCACTTTCCTGGTCTTTCTTCAGGGTTCATTTTTATTACTTTTTCTTGACCAATTCACTCTTTTTGCCCTTTGATTGTTCTTTTAGGGAATACCCTCTTTACATTTTTTAATCCTGTCTAATCCTTTTACAAAATATGGAACCTTTGCAGTATGAAAAAATGACCATATTTGGCACTTCCACTGTCAATCATGAAAAATGAAACCTATTAGTATAGGAACCTAACACAGTTACCTACTAGAGGAGTCTGCATGGGCTTGCACTTCTCCAGGTGGAATCTCCTGAGTATCTCATTGGCATACTTGCCTTGGGACACAAACACTTCCCCATCCTTCTCCCACACTTCCATGCCTAGAAAGTAGTGCATGAGACCCATTTCTTTCATCTCGAACTCTCTTTCAAGGTCCTCCTTGCAATACATGATCAACTGATCATCACCTGTCAATAACAGATCATCAACATAAATAAAAATGATCAACTATTTACCTTCTACAATGATGTGGTATAGGTTCGCATCCGCTTCACTATTTGTGAAGCCCAACCCAGTGAAATAGCTATCGATCCTGCTGTACCAAGCATGAGGTGCTTGCCTCAGCCCATACAAAGCTCTCTTGAGTCGACACGCATGTGACTCATGATAAAAGGTCTCAAATCCTTCTGGCTTCTCTATGTACACCTCTTCCTCAATCTTGCCATTGAGGAATGCAATCTTCACATCCATGTGATGGATCTTCCAACCCATCTATGCTGATAGCGCCAACATCAATCTGATAGATGAGTACCTTGCTACATGAGCAAAAGTCTCATCATAGTCGATCCCCTTGACCTATGAGAAACCATGGGAAGCAAACCTTGCCTTATGTTTCTCCACACTACCATTAGCTGCTCGCTTTACATTGTAAAGACATCAGGAACTCACCACTAACTTGTTCTACAGTCTTGGAACAACATCCCAAACACTGTTCTGAACTATGGAGTTGTACTTCTCCACCATAACATCAACCCAGACTGGCTGCTACATTGCTTCCCCAAAGGAAGATGGTTCGGTCTCTATACATTCCCTAACCAGGCCATGTAACTAGTGTACCACTCAGGTGATCTCCTCTATCTGCATTGAGAAGATGGCTGTCCCACATTCTCTCTCGCATCCATCAACAATCTTTTAGCTTCCCTTAAGCGTTTCCACCCATCTCTGGAAGACTCTGCGTGAGTGGATGTCTCCACACCTTGATCCTCTGCATGTGGTTGCTCTGCATTATTCTGAGGCTCCTCCTCCTTAGGAATCAAAATTTCCTCCTCTGCATGCAACTTGAGCTCCCTCTCAAGGGAAACTCCTATGGACTTCTGCTTGTCGAAATTTAGATCTCTGCATACCACTGTCCTCTGACTGGTAGGCAAGAACACCTGATAGTTGTGGGGTGTATTAGTGTACCCCACAAGTATCCCCAACTCAGCTGTTGGCTCTAGCTTCTTTCGGGCATCTTTGGTCACATGGAAAAATACCGATGAGCCAAAGATCTTGAAGTGACTCACATCCGGTCTCTTCCAGAAGAAAGCCTCCTCTGGTGTCTTCATCCCGAATATACGATGCAGGCTTCTATTATGAAAGTATACTACTTTATTGCATGCCTCAGCCCACAAATGAAGTGGTAGGCCTTGGTCATGCAGCATCGCTCGAGCTGCTCCCAAAATAATTCTGTTCTTCCTTTCGACCACCCCATTCTGCTGTGGGTTATGGGGTGTCGTAAACTCCTGTTTAATTCCTTCTGCTGCACATAAGTCCTTAAACTGTTAAGAGACATACTCTCCACCATTGTCACTTCGCAAGGCTCTTATTTTCTTTCCAGATTCTTTCTCAACCAAAGCTTTGAACTCATAAAGCCTTGAGAAGGTTTGATCCTTCTTTTGCATGAAGTAGTTCCAACATCTATGAGAAAAATCATCAATGAAAATAACATAGTACCTTTGTTTAACAGTGGAGGTTGTTGAGAATGGTCCACACACATCTATATGAACTTTCTCTAGGATTGCTCTGGCTTGACCATCTCGATCCTGAAAGGAAGATTTTGCATACTTACCCAAAGTAAAACCTTTACATGTATCCACTTGCTCCAGTTTACCATTGGGAAGTTTGGTATAAATCTGTTGCATGATCTTCAAGGCCCCATGGTGCAAGTGGCCCAATCTTCTATGCCATAGCTCGCTAATATCTTTGCTTTTCTCCAACTCTGCTTTGGAACTCAATGCACCAAAGTCATCTACCTCTAGCTTGTAGAGATTCTTTATTCGAATCCCAATCGTCTTGGTCTATCCCATCTCGATGTGCCTCAAGAATGCCTCTCCTTTACTAAAGACTACATCATAGCCTTTGTCTTCCAACATAGCGATGGATACCAGGTTCTTCTTCAGTTCAGGCACATACTTTACATCAGTTAGGGTGAGAGGAGCTCCATGCTCCCTCTAAAACACAACCATGTCTTCACCTAAAACATGGCACTTTCCATCATCACCCATCTCTATGCACATCTGGAGGTCCTTCTCCTCCAAGGTACTGAATAAACTCTTATCGCCAGTCATGTGGAATGAGGCTCCACTGTCTAGGTACCAAACACAACCCACCATCGACGAAACCATGCATGCGATGAGAGTGAAATCCAATTCGAACTGTGAGGCCAGTGCTTCACCATCTGATCCTTTTAAGGATCCCTTCTTGGATTCCTCCTATGGACAATTCGTAGCATAATGGCTGACCTCATTACAATGAAAGCATCGCACTTTCGATTTGTCAATCTTCTTCCTACCATGGCAAGAAATCGATTTGGAATGGGAAGCTTTCCCTTTCCCTTTCCTTGCCTTACCCGATAAGGCTAGATTTTCTTCATCATCATGCTTTGATGAAGAACCATCTCTGGTGCTTCTCCTTATCTCCTCCTACATCAGATCCGACCACAGTCGTTCCCAATCTGGTAGTTTCTCTCTTCCATTTATTGAGTCTAGGTAGCTATGCCAGCTCTTAGGAAGACCGAGGAGAGCAAGACTCACCATGTCATCATCGGTTGTCATGATTCTTACACCTCCAAGCTCATCCCTCTAGGTGGTGAGCTTGTTGAGATATGTAGAGATCGTGTTGCCCTTTTCACACTTGATTTTCTGAAGCTTGTCTTTCAGCGCCAACTTCCTCTGATCATTGTTGTTCTGATATAGATCCTTCAATGTTTCCCACATTGAAAATGATGTCTCCTTCCCATGGAGACTCGAGAAAATGTGGTCTCGAACTCCCTCCAGAAGAATCCTCCTCATTCTAGCCACACATTACTTCCATTCCATCAATTCTTGGGCATTAGCAGCTGCTGGCTTTGGGACTTCTTGATCAATGAAGTCCTTCAAACTATTGTCATCTAATACCACTTCCATGTGATCCTTCCAGGCTATATAATTCGAGCTGGCATCCAGGGCATACTCAAGTCTTAAACCATTGAATGCCATTGGTGAAATTTGAGATGTGACAAGAATTCGATTTCTATAATCAAGAACTTCAAACTTCAAACTTCTCCCTTATTTGTATATAGTTGTCCACTTTTATCACCTTTTATCTGACACCATGTATAAATTTCACCGTAGATCACCTAATAATGTAATATACTAAAGAAAAATACTTGAACTACTTCTACAAACAAACTTGCGAAATGTTAATCAATTTTGGGCAAGATCAAATAGAACACATATAACAGATGAAGTAGAAACAATCAAACATTAAAACAAAAGAATACTCTGAAACATTAACACAAAAGAATACTATGGGCAAAGGCTTAGCTAAAATCCTAGATCTTTGTATTATCATACAAGTGGAAATATCTTTGGATTACACAAAGCTTTACCTCACAAGCTATCCAGCTCTTAGTACAATCCCTCAATGCTCCACATAGACAAAATAGACAACACATATGCCTTCCTTCAGTCCTCCAAGCCTCCTATTTCCTTACACAGTTTCTCCTGGGTCCTCTGGCTACCACTTGTGTGAATTCTCCTCTCGCACACAACACTATCCTCAGACTAAACTGCACAATCCTCAAGGAATGAATTCCTTTTTGATGGAAGAGATATCCTCATGGGAATATTCTTGCAACTGATAGTACATTGTCCCTTCCTTTGATCTCAACTGGGTCACTGACTAAAATGACATGCATGAGTTATTTATGAGAGAATATTCAGTTATCTGAAGTACACTAGTTACATGCATGCATGCATTAACTAACTTAACTCACAATCAGTTCCAAAAATTGTTGGAACTAATCTAACTAGACTTAACTCAGGTAATTGAGCTAACTAATTACAACTCAAAGTACAACTCATCCTGATCTCCTTAATTAAGTGATAACTTCCTCAATCAAAGGGATAACTGTTGCATGTCTTCACATAGACTTCATGTTTGATTTTCTCCAACTAATTAACTCAAGATGAATTAAATAATTATTTTTCAAACAGCTGCTATGACCAAATTCGAATTTTAATTCTCAATTTTAGTTCAGGAACTAACTAAAATTGGAACGTATCCCGAAATTCTATTTATAGCAATACTATTTTTAGCATTTCTATATTTAGCATTTCTTGTTGCCATTTTCAACACTTGATGAGGAAGGAAAAATCATATTGCAATCTGAAGTAGTCATAGAAGCAAGAACTCAACAGCTACAAAATCGATCAGCTTCAAAGTAACTTATCAAGTGGAAGAACTTACCTGCTGAAGATTCCACATGGGAGAATGAGAATTTTATACATTGTTACCGGGAAAAGTGTCAATTTAGAACTGGTCTATCCCACTAAGGTGTGACAGCTGCCTTAGAAACAAACAGAGAAAACTACTTTTGTATTTCCTTTATGAACTATAGATAGAGAGGAATAGAAAGAACCAACCTGTGTCTTGCGCTAATCCTTTGATCCAATCCCTCTCTTCTTTGACAGCTTCCAGCTACCTGCTCCCTTACTTACCCAGCTTCACCAAGTACCTGTAAGATCACAGAAGAAGAACACTCTACAAAGACATGGATCTATATTCATAAACAACTTAGGATCAGATTTAAGTTAACCATACAAATGTAACAAGCATCAATGATACAAAAGCATGGAGGAAAAACTCAAATAGGTTTTATTGATAAACAAGAAGATCCAGGAGGGGTTACAACCGATCGTTCCTGACCCAGCATCAACGTCCCAGCAAAGAAGCCCCTCTTCACCTCCAACAAAGCATAAATCACCCAAAACTCTGATGTTTGGCTCAAAACCAACAGAGATTCCTTACAGTGTGCAAAATTCCAGCCTCTGGATCTCTAGGATGAGGGATCCATATATAGATATGTGTAAGGAGGATGAGTCAGCCTGTGATTTGATTAGTTTCTTCTCTCTGTCAGTTCTTGCTTCCACTTGGAGACTGAAGGCCTCTTACTCATCCTTGGTTGAATTCAGTGAGGCAAGTGTCATAGGAGAAGATTCTGGAAGCTTCCATTGTCTCTCCACCTCGCGGAATGACACTGCCATTTGTCATTTCTCACCCAACGCACCCTCATAGTGCATTTAGGTGCGTTGCAATGCACCTAGCCAGTGTATTTAGGTGCAATGCAACGCACCTAGCCAGTGGAGCAGCTGAAATGATCCTGTTTTGACTTATTCTTAGCAGTTTCTGGTGGAGAACTTCTGGGAGAAGCTGTAATTTGTTGACCTTGTTCCTTTAGGAGTTAGAGCAACACTTTTAGGGACTTAGGATCCCTTGGTTTATGGAAATTTCATGCTTGGAGTTGTAAGGCACAAAAATGTCTATAACAGTTTCCCCCTAAAGTATGAGGCCATTAACCTTTTGGTGTCGGGTGAAATGCTTTATTATGAGGATCCGAAGTTCTTTCAATGCTGGGAGGAGACCTGTAATAAGATACAATACAATACATTCTCTTCATACTGTTTTTCATGATCTAGCTGAGGCGGGCATTCCCATGCTCAGCTTTATAAATTCATTTTCATGTACATAGGACAGACAATCATCTGATTGTAGACTGATGATTCTGATAGAGCCATCATCCTTTTGGTAGGATGATTATCTGTGCTGTAATGTTGTACATTTAATGTCTTTATTTCCCTGGATATATATCACAGCCCGGATGGATGAAACTAGATCCGGGGTCTTCAATCTCGTCCGATCTTCACTCGAAGTACAAGTCGATCCATGTGAGAAATGTTCTGAAGTCGAACATGGAAAGACATCACTTGATTACCAGTCAATGATGTAAACTGTTAACAAGCGCGAGAGGAATCACCGATAATGATAATGATCCTCAAGGTACTGTAGTACAATTCATGTGGTGTGAATAAAGGACTTGGCATCGAACACCATGCAAAATCTTTTGGTCAAAGGTCATTGATGTAAACCTGTCATCGGAAGTGAGAAACTTGCCATTGAGGCATGCAAGCTTCAAAGTACTGAATGGGGTGTTCCTAGACCAACTTCTTGGATAATGCGCTGATGTCGACAAGAAGTGATCCGTCATAGGAGGGCCTTAATGAATCCCACATCAATGACATGGAATGGAGCAAATGATTCTGATGGAGGTGAAAATGATCTAATGATATACGGTTTAGGGTGGTGGTCATGAAAGATGGAGTATAATGTATGGTAGTGGTTGGGACACAGGTGGCTTCTCTGGATGACTTCTCTTGAACATGTCGGCGACACTGATGTGATGGATTGGTAGCATTAACCCCAAATGTGGATGGTATGGTGTGACCATGGCGATGTGACCGGTGAATGAAACAACCCAACCCGACTCGGACACGGAGTGGAAGTGTCATGTTCAAGAGCGACTTGCTACCAATAAAGATTCTTTGATTTTTCTTCCCAATTTTTCCCCAGTCATTGCTGACCAGTACCTCTTTATTTTTGTCACGCTTGAGGAGGATAACATATGCTTGTTCTATAATTTGCCCTTCGGGCAAACCCATCGCTATGTTTTAACAAGCCTAGCGATAGTGAAACTCGTTCTCATCTAAAGACAAGTTTGTCGCTATTAATCTTTTTAACGAGTTTAACGACAAAGATAACTCGGTCCTTTTCAATTTTAGAGAGTCTGAAAAGGTACGTAAAGGTAACTCCAAAATTCCTTTTTCGTCATCTAATCCCTTAAGTCCGAAAAAGTATAAAACAATACAGAAGGAATGAATTTTCGATAGTTTTAATGAGCCGAAAAAGACAATCGCTCGATCTTTTTGTGCAATAATCCCTCAAGTCCAAAAAGATTAAAATCTAGATGACGGATAGCATTTCCTATCCCTTTAACGAGCTGGAAGGCCAAGGACTCGGCAATATTTTCATATTTTACGAGTCAGTTGAAAAGAGCTTAAAGAAGACTCGTCTTTTGAGGAACGAGTGATAAAACGGGTAGCAGCTGATTCCAGGTAAGGTTTGGAATTTTCCAATCATTGCAGTGTCACAAGGATGGCTAGTGAAATCACTCTTCGCAACTGTTCCTCAAAATGGGTAAACAATCAAGTGGAGGTGAATGATCGGCCAATGAAAAAGTGGAGGTGACGGTGCAAACACGACCAAGGCTTTAATGGCTGAAGTACTACATTCATGGTGGTTATTTACTGGGGAATAGTTCATTTTCTAACGAGCTTAAACGCGGGTGGAAACATTTGCTCATGTCTTATGTTTATTTTTTAACGAGCTTGAACTATGTGCTAAAACTGCTTGATTAATCCAGTCGTATGATAAGAATGTCTCATATAAAAACGGCAACTTTTAGAGTTTTGCCCCACATCCTTTCTTTATGCAAGTTAGGAGACGACCAATCCTACGAGTTTAAAGGGTTAGAGGTCCTAAAAATTTAAAAAATAAATAGTTGCTCTTCGCTTGCACGCCAAAAGGCTTGCATGCCCCTAGGTATAAAACAGAGTTTCAAGGTCACCCTCTATTCGAGCTGACAAAACATTTGTTTTATCAGGAAGGGTATACCTCTTACAGGTTACCCAAAGATTGTTCTATTCACAGCGCAAACAAAACACTTCTTCGACGATGTCTACCGAGATAAAAAAAGGTGAACGGACGGTATAGTGTGACCATCCCTGACATAACTTTGACAAGAGGATCTTGTTCCAGTCCAACTACCTCTTCCACTCACGGACGGGAGTACGGAGGTCATATTCTCTCGTGGAAACCTACCTTATTCTCGAAGTTTTCCTGCCGAAGCAGACCAGGATGCATGCCCCCTGGGTTTCAGTCCTATCCCTCCAAATTACTCGCGCTCATCGGGAGGACGGACTGGGGATTGAGACATTTCTTGCGTGAAAATACCATTCAGGGATGGTATATGACTATTTGCTCTGTATGATACGGGAAATGAAAGCTGGTCCACGAGCTTGACCACTCTTCCTTCGTGCGGAAAACACATTACTCTAAAGAGTGAGGAGATAATTGCTCCCATGCAATAAATATAGTCTTGTCCAAGGAGTAGATTGTAATCCAGTGGTCCTTGAACTACCATTACGTTCATGCAAACTGTTTTCCTTCTCAATGTTATGGGCACATTGGGCAGGATCCCTAAAGGTCGACTGGTTCCTTTATCAAAGCCTGTCAGATTTCTCATCTCAGGCAAAAGCGATGGTGAACCAAGCACTTTCCAAGCAGTTGAGGAAAGGATACTCACAGAAGCCCCCTCATCTATGATGGTACCAGCCATAACCATTCTATATATTTGAACGATGATTCGAGATGGTACGCTTGCTGGTAAACGGGGTCTGCCTAGTTCATTCCAGTCGAAGGAGACAACTAGGTTGCTTGGAGGTGGGACCGAATAGACGGCCGGGTACGGCTCTGACGAACTTCCTTCCTGCAGTAAAGGAATGGGTAAATTTCCCCGTTGTTCGTCGGAGTCTGTGTTTATGAAGAGAATTTGGACGGTGTCATCCTTGTTCTCCTCAGTGACTGTATCATCTGAAGATGAAACCTCTGAAGGCAAAACTAGGTCAACTGCCGCCTCGACCTTTTGACTTTCATCTAGTATGGATCTAGATGGTTTATCTTCAATGATAGGTGCTTCAGCCGACCACCTGAGCGGGCCAGCCAGATTTTCAACTAGTGACGGACTCAGCAAGTGTTTTTATATCTAGGAGGACGTCGTAATGGTGAAACCGGACGATCATCCAAAACTCTTTTAGCTTCATCTAAGAAGGGACAACGGTGGACGGCATGATCGCCTTTGCACAGTTTACAAGGAAATCTACATTTCCCTTTTTGTCCTGGGGCTTCACTTTCACTAGTTGATGGTCTGCTTTCAACATGATCATCAGAGGTTGACGACACCGAGTTGTGCAAACGAGGAGACCAGTCCCTTAATATCCGAGGGATGTAAGGACAATCTCTGTGAAAGTGGTCTCCTTTGCAAATGACACATGGCGATTTAGGCCTGGTCGGTGCAGTGTGTGGACTTTCGTTAGATGACACTCGTTTTCCCCCATTCGCCTTTGGCTCCTTCTTATTTTTCTCTTTCTTCTTCTTTTCCTTCTTCTCCTTAGGAACTTGACTTTTGGCTTTACCAGCTCCATCAAGAGAAGAGAAAGGAGGAGAGGAAGAATTAGAGGAAGTAGAAGGTTGGTGGGCAACTCTGGACTCGTCTAATTGCTTATTCGATTGTTCAGGAATAGTGGTGTTCTGAACGACAGAGGTTGAGAAGAGCCATACAGGAAAACCAATCGTTAGCCCTGGAAGCGACAATGTGGCCATATGAGGTGCACCAACATCTCCCCAAGAGGAGAAGGGACTAGGATTTCCTCCAAGGGGAATTCCTTGGTTGGTAGACTCCATTTTCTCAACCCAATATCAACGTAGGAAAGGGTAACGAATATTCCGTTTAAAATAAATTTTATACGCTTTGACACAACTTGTTTTTTCAGTTTTTAAGAGTCGAGAAAAAACAAAAGATGACTCTAGTCTCCTTCGATTTTTAATGAGCCTGAAGTGACAAGTGCTCAGATGGACCTTTTCCGTTAAGGAGTCTGAAAAGGAAAGAAAGGGACTGCTCTGGAGGTCTAGGTAGAGGGAGTACCAAACCAATCACAAAACTGCAGAATACTTTTTATGGTACGGCAGTCAATCTTCCTGAATGTTGTGTTCAGTGCATTGCGATCGATAGGGCGGCAGACACGGCTTGCTATGGATAAAGGATTTAAGCCTATAGGGGTCTCCTAAAATATACCCGACGGTACATGGGAGCACAAGTCCGTACTGGCATTTATCGTCTCAAAGTGGAGGAATCACCCAACCATCAGTGAGGACAATAGTTACCAGGCTTTACGACGCCGGAATACGTCTCTAGCCTAGACCTCTAAATGTTGTGCGTTAAGTTCCAAAGCGTTGTTAGATTCATTGAATTTATTTTAAGTTGATCTTGCTTATGAAGTTTACCTTTTGGGTTCACCACGAGATGTAGATGTAATTCCTAAAATGCAATCTAAAGATGATAAACAAACTTGTATCACTTTTGTGCAATGAAAATCCTAGCTATTAGAGGAAAAGAAAGACATAATCTTTTCACAAAGAGCAAAGAGCACACTGTAAATGCACTTTCCTAAATCAAGCCAAACAGACTGTCTATATGCAAATGCACATGCATGTATTTGTTTTAGACTTTCTTAGTATTGATGCTAACAATAAAGTTGATGTACAAATCTGAATTTCTTTTCAAGCGACAAATATAAACAAGTTCTTTTCGAAATCAAAAGATAGAGACGATTACGACACTTTACGATTTTGAAATGAATATTCGTTTTTGACACTAGAAAATCACAAATTCAGACCAAAGGCAATAGTAAAAGTATAATCGACCATCAACAGCAATCAAACTTTCTCCTATGATCGAAATCGACACTTGCGACAGATCTAAATCAAAGGACGACAGTACAACTATTCTACTTTTGTAATGGAAAACTGTAAACGACTCAACAAACGCACAAAAACATCTACGGTTCTTTTGTACAAAGGAGGCGGAATAACAACAAGGAAAAGGGGTTTTGAACAGACATATACTGATCACAGGCAGCAAAATTCAGAGATAGAACTGGAGAGAATGAAGCACAAGAACCTCAGCTGCACAGGGCTAGTCTGATCAGCGCACCTGTAACATAGAGAAACTGGATTGCAGCACAGGTTGCCCTTTTGGGAAGTGCGCTGAAATTCAGGATCTCTTAACAGTACCTGCACTGGGCCAGAAACCAGAATCTGTCCGGGTTCTGGGTCACAGTTTGCAGTTCAGTCTTTGGTTTTTGGCCGAGTAAAAGCGATCAGTAATGCACAATCAGGGGTAGATCTAAGGAGGGTCTAAGAGCTATCACAAGGGCAATCAGATAGTTTGCGAATCAGCTGTTCAAATCATAAACAAATCCAGTGAATGGAATGAAGCAGCAGATGTCTACTTTGCATTTGTTATGGTAAATGGAGTTCGAATGCTACTTATAAGTTTATGAAACAAACAACAAAGAGATACAAAAACAAACTAATTAGACATAGTCCCCAGTGGAGTCTCCATTTTTTTACTGGGAAAAGTGTCAATTTAGAATTGCTCTATCCCACTAAGGTGTGATAGTTGCCTTTGAAACAAACAGAGAAAACTACTTTTGTATTTTCTTTATGAACTATAGATAGAGAGGAATAGAAAGAACCAACCTGTGTCTTGCGCTAATCCTTTGATCCAATCCCTCTCTTCTTTGACAGCTTCCAGCTACCTGCTCCCTTACTTGCCCAGCTTCACCAAGTACCTGTAAGATCACAGAAGAAGAACACTATACAAAGACGTGGATCTATATTCATAAAAAACTTAGGATCAGATTTAAGTTAAGCATACAAATGTAACAAGCATCAATGATACAAAAGCATGGAGGAAAAACTCAAATAGTTTTTATTGATAAACAAGAAGATCCAGGAGGAGTTACAATCGATGGTTCTTGACCCAACATCAACCTCCCAGCAAAGAAGCCCCTCTTCACCTCCAACAAAGCATAAATCACCCAAAACTCTGATGTTTGGCTCAAAACCAACAACAATTCCTTACATTGTGCAAAATTCCAGCCTCTGGATCTCTGGGATGAGGGATCCATATATAGATATGTGTAAGGAGGATGAGTCAGCTTGTGATTTGATTAGTGTCTTCTCTCTGTCAGTTCTTGCTTCCACTTGGAGACTGAAGGCCTCTTACTCATCCTTGGTCGAATTCAGTGAGGCAAGTGTCATAGGAGAAGATTTTGGAAGCTTCCATTGCCTCTCCACCTCGCGGAATGACACTGCCATTTGTCATTTCTCGCCCAACGCACCCTCATAGTGCATTTAGGTGCGTTGCAATGCACCTAGCCAGTGTATTTAGGTGCAATGCAAAACACCTAGCCAGTGGAGCAGCTGAAATGATCCTGTTTTGACTTATTCTGAGCAGTTTCTGGTGGAGAACTTCTGGGAGAAGATGTAATTTGTTAACCTTGTTCCTTTAGGAGTTAGAACAACACTTTTAGGGACTTAGGAGCCCTTGGTTGATGGACATTTCATGCTTGGAGTTGTAAGGCACAAAAATTTCTATAACATACAAAACCTTCTAGAACTATTCAAGCATTGAGGACAACACGTTTTTGAAGGAGAGGGGCATGTTAGGTCCCTATAATACTAGTGATTCCCCCACTACTATTGTCACTGTAGCCCTTATTGTTATTACTGTGCCCCTATTTTTCTCATAGTGTTATTAGTGTGCCCTATAGAAGCCCACTATTATTATTGTTGTGCCCTTATATTATTATCGTTATGTCTGCTTTGATTATATTGTGACCCCTTAGACTCCTATATATAGAAAGAAGGTTTAGTCATTTGTATCATCAAATAATTGTTTATTTGTATAATGGAAAGGAGGTTTCCCCCTCAAAGAGGTTGATTTTGAAGTCGTTGTTCTATTTTTTCTATCTTTTTGTTAGTTGGTTCATAACACTATCTTTCTACCATAAATTCATACTCCTTCAAATTTACACATGAATATTTGTAATTTTCATGCAGTTATTAAATGCATAGTCTAATACAACAAGAATGTCATTTAAGGAAAATTTTAGCAGCCAAATTTCGCAATTGGGCTATTTTTTAGACATTTTGTGAAAACAATATTCTCCAATTTGTTTAAAAATCATCTATTTTTTACATATATATGATGAAATGGATATTCACCAAAACATTACCAATTTTAATTGTAAAGTACATGTCTTTTATTGAATTTTTGCCAACATTATATACATATTATTTTTTCAAACCAGAATAGTTGCCTACAATACTATGTATAGGAAAATATTTAAATCCTTAAAAAATAGCCTAGGACTCATTTGTTTCACAACAACTGTATGTATAGTTCTTCTTCACTACGATTATTCTACCTTGGTTGCATCTTTCTATTTTATGTTCTCACCCACTTTTATTCTAGTTTCGAGGGTTGGTTCTTGCTAACACTCCCTATTCAAACCCTTAACCAATGTCTTATGTCATGATGTCTATAGATTTCTTGAAAAAAAATAGTCCATATACACACATATACAATTTTTTTCATTGAAAATAGGTTAGAAACATTCGTCCATTCATTTAGTTAAAACATAGAGGGAAACATTAAGAGCCACACTTAGATTTCTTACTTAGAACCACTCATAGCTCTAAACTACATACTGAATGAATTTAACGTAGATTAATTTCTAGGTTGTCATATATATTTATGTAGGAAATCCTTGAAAATATATAAGGATTTCGCGTTTCACGAAACCATGAACAACAAATTTTAGCAGTTCTCCCTGATCACTACTACTTTCTATTAAAATAAAAAATTAGTAGTTCTTTTACAATTCACACCTCCTTGACCGTTAACATTTTTCTACTAATTTATATTTACAGGTACAATATTTCTCTCTCGTTTTCCTTTCATTAATTTAGTCTTCGTTTAACTTCCATGGTCCCATTTAAATTAGTTCCACTCCATGAAATTTATATCTAGCCATGAATTTTCTTGGTGGTCTATGCAACCAATAGTCTGGAATTATGGTAAAAGGTGGATGATTCTTCTTTTGTTCTTATCCTTCCCTAGGCATAATTTATTCCAATTGTTTTCCTAATAGTTAAGAGTCTAGTCTCACATGATAACCTTTAATGTATTTTCAAGAATGATAACACAAAAAATCATTTTTTAAAATAACTATTTACATTATTACATCATATTACTTACTTTTCGCACCTTCACTTTCAGCCACATGTTTGATAAAAGCCATAAAAATAAATTTCCAAGGGGTATTCGAGTCACTTATACATTTAATATTATATTGTTACCTGTACTTGGTTCTATAAGTATATATCTTCTTTCCTTTGAAAGGCATATCTTTAATTTACCTCGAAGACCTCGCTTATTCTTGTTTCATGATATCGTTAGCTAGTTTAATGTTCTTACTTTACACTACTCTTATGTAATTTTTCATATTATTTTACCCTATGGTACGTAACTTGCTTTTGAAACTATGGGTATAAGAATGTAGCAAATGCCCCTTCCCATAATGGCGCATGATTATGTTTACGTAGGTGATACATCCGTTGTGTTTTGAGTGTGTATTGGACCCCTTCTGCATGATGCTTTCGTGCTTGAATTTAACATTTGGTTATGGCCTTGCCTTGGCTTCATTTAGGATTGAGTTATAATATAATTGGGTTCCTATACATGCATTCCTAGACATTTAACTTAAATAATGACTCAAACTATATGTGAGCTATATCAATGCTAATGTGCATGTGAAAGCTATAACGTGCACTGATAAAATGGCGAAACCTCACCCCTTCTCATGTTAACTAGCAAAGGATAAATGATGGTGACTAGGGGTGAGAATATAATGGTTGTTAGATCTTCTCTGAGGCATTTAGGGTAGCTACCCCCATTCCCTTGCCCATGGCAGCATTCCCTCATGGAGCTCTACTTTTGTACCTCTATAAACCCTCAGTGATAAAAACAAAAAAAACTTGTTATAATGGCCTTCAAGAATCATTTTTGTTAGCCTACCTACAAGTATTCCTCTTTATGTTGCATTGCCAAGCTTATTTCATTTTATTTATCTCTTTTACCTTTATGTGATGGACATTTCCTTCCTAAATCTCTACATTTCATAATAACTATTTTCCATGGTTTCCTTAGGACATTGACCTTGGTTTTCTCATTCTTTTTTTTTGGTCAAGTAAGAATGGATCCTTATATTAACCGTACAAGTACATTACATATGTTACACGTCTTTGCAAGTGCAAAGACCCAAACAAGAACCAGCCTGTTGTGGGAATGCCATCAACAGGAAAAACAAACACCAGGATCAAAACAAGTCTCACGGATTTCCAAAAACTTTTAAACAAGAAGGAGTGTTAAACATCCAAGGGCTCTTTGTCATCCACTGACAACTTTAGAGCTTCCGCTAATATAACAGAACCCTCCAAAAAGTTGCAGAGTTCCACTAAACTTCCACTAATCGAGACCTGATGGTAACACAAACCACAATTTAAAAATTTTGAAATCTGCCCCACTAAAGAAAAATCAGTACTTCTTCACCGTTGATCTATCCAAGATCGAAAGGTCACAATAGTTCCTGACTTCGAAACATGCTCCTCATCTATCAACCATCGATCTCGCTTCACCAGATCTAACGGATCACACGTATAATGGCCAATTAACTTGTGCACTTCAAATCCACCCGAAAAGCGGTTCCCCTCTCTCAGCTCGTTGATACGTGTCACTGAGGGAGTGGAATCGGAGCCAACTGGGAAATACCATTTACAGATTTTCCTCCACACGAATTCCACTTATGGGTTTCCCAACCTGTTTCTACTAATCTAGACCTGACGGTCACTCAAACCAAAGTTTTAAAAAAGTTTGAAATCTACCCTTCTAAAGAAGTGTTGGCACTTCTACACTGTTGATCTATTCAAGATCCAATGGTCACAACACTTCCCGACTTCGAAACTTTCTCCTTGTGTGTCAACTGTCAATCTCGCTCCACCAGTTCTAACGACTCACACCTATTTTGGTCAGTTAACTTGCACACTCCGAATCTGCTCGAAAAGTTGTTTCCCTCTCTCATCTCGTTGTTACATGTCACTGTGTGTATGGAATCAGAGCCAATGGGGAATTACTACTTACGGCCTTTCCTCTGCCCGAAGTCCACTTGTGGATTTCTCCAACCCAATTCTTCTCATTAATTGTCGGGTAACTCCCTCGCCTAAACACCATCTATCTAACTCAACCAAGATCTATCGGTCCAAAATCAATCTCCATGCCACTTCGTCCTTGGTCTTCCTCCACTGATCTCAACCATCTGTTCAAATCCATTAGAATATTGATGCAAATAAAATCTATGGACTGTTGCCAATCAACAAGAAAGCAATTTAAGCATCCATGTACTCCCTCCTGTCTCCTGAACGTCATCGATCTAGCTTGTCAATCCATCGATCCCTATCTTTGGCAGCTTGACAGAGACAATCCTCTAATAGTTTTCCTGGGGTTATCAGCTCCCAAACGAGCCGAGTGTCCCTTTCCTTACTAATCACTCCTTCATTCGCGAGACAATCAGCTAACATATTAGATTTTGTTTTCACATGGACAAAGTTCATAGTTTTTAAAGTTTGCAGGTGGGTATAAATACAAAGAAAGAATTGCGATAGCCTCTAATGCTTTGACACTTTATCTGGTGCCGTACCATTTCATATTTTCTTAGCTGCTCTAATAATCAATTCCAAATCTGCTTCAATGATGACATTGTGTAAATTTGAGTCCACCATGATTTCCAGGCATTGCTCTAAGGCCATGAGTTCTGCCATGTTATTAGTGGCCTTCCCTAAGTGGCCATGACAGATCTCCTTTATTTGTCCCTATTCATCTCTTATAACACCCCCAAAACCAGCTAACCCTGGGTTGCCCTTAGATGCTTCGTCTATATTTACTTTTAAGAAACCATGTGGAGGAGGCTTCCAAATATTTACATCTACATTTATTTGGCTCACACCCTTAATTATTCCCTGTGGGCCATAGACTGGAGACCCAAATGTAGTAGTATACACGCATCTTGGGGAAGAGGAGGGTCCTTGGGAAGTTTCCACAACAAGCTTCTGACTATATCTTTGAGCTGCTTTAAAATTTGATCAATTATGTGCTGGGGCTTGCTTGCTTTGTTCTTTAAGATCCTACTATTACCTTCTTTCCAAACATTCCAGATAACAAAGCCTGGAACCAGAGTCCAGGTTTTATTGATGATTTCATTCCCTGAGAATTTCTTCCTCCAATTCTTCAAAGTGTTGGAGATGTTGAGTCTATCCCTATGAGTGTGCCTAAAGATTGAAGCCACCAATTCCCACATGGTAGAGGTGAAAAGGCAGAGGTTGAGAGGTGATCCATCATCTCCTCTTGGAGGTCACAGAGGTAACATTTGGATGGGCCAATGAAGCCTTTTTTCAGGAGATTCTCCCAAGTTAAAATTTTCGTTTGATGAACTAGCCAAATGAATAGCTTTATTTTCATCCAGTGGGGGCTCTGCCAAAGATTCTTCCATACTTGATCAAGGTTTTGGTAGTTAAACCCTGTTACTACCTGTTTAGCTTCTTTGAGGTTGAAGTTTCCTTCGGTGTTCCTTCCGCATCTTAGTTGGTCAAGCAAGGAGGATACCAAAATCCTCTTATGTTGTAGATCCTGAGCAAGAGAGTCTGCTTGGGCCTTCAGAGGGCTCTCTTCACTATGGCCTAAATCCTTCCAAATTCTCCATTTTCCATTGTTCCTTACCTAGTCCCAGAAGTTATTTACCATGAGTAGACCTTTGTTTTAGATTTTAAGCTTCTGTGGAAGTTTTTTGTGTCATGATCCGGATTATCCACAGTTTCTAGTTCATTCTGCCAATGTTTCAAACCCCAAAGGGGGTCCATCATCAGGACAAATCAGAAAGAATATGAATGAAAGACTATTGAGAGAAGAGAGCCTTGTGACGTGGATATAAATAAACCAAGAACCCTAATTTTATAAAGGCCGACACATGATTTATTATTTTTATTAATTATTATTTTATTTTTATTTATTATTTTCCTTTTTATAATAATTTTATAAAAATTTTATAAAATCTTTATAAAATTCTATTTATAAAAGTTTTATAAAAACTTTAATTAATTATTTAATTATTCATTATTAGTTTAGGTTTAATTATTTTAATCATGAACAAATAAGTTTAATTTACTTTATTTTATTAATTTTGTACTTCATTTATTAATTATTTTATTTTTAATTGATTAATTCTTTTTTATTTTTATTTAATTAATTACTTAATTTAAATTAAATTATTAATTATTTTTGCCTTCCTTTAATTAATCAATTATCAATTAATCAGTTAATTAATTAATTAATCAACTAATTAATTAATTAACTAATTAATTAATTAATATATCTAATTAATCTAATTAATTAATTAATTAATTTCTAATTTTTATATTTTTATTTATTTATAAATTAAATGTTAATTTTTATTTGATTAATAAATTGACTAATTAATACAATAAATAAATTTGTTTTTAATTAATTAATTAGTCCCCATTGAATTTAATTAAAATCCAATTAAAATTGATAAAGAAATTAATTTATAATACTAATGCTATAATTTTTATTTCATTTAAAATTTTTTATTTGATTAATATTTAATTTATAATTTCTCTCTTTTCCTATAATTAATTGATTAAATTAAATTAATTTATTTTATTTAATTATTTTTGATTTAAATAATCCTCATTGAATTTAATTAAAATCAATTAATTCATATTTCATCCTAATGCTTTAATTTTATATAATTCTAAAATTTTTATTTTGATTAATATTTATTTGAGAGATCTTAATTAGATCTTATTCTTATTAATTAATTTTACATTCATAATCAAAGTTATTTTTTGGGTTATTATTAATCATTTGAGTAGTTATGTTTAATTTCATATTTTAATTTAATTTAATTTATTTTATTTTTTAAGAATTAAATCATTAATTTAATTTAATTTAATTAATTAAATTAATTAAATTAAATTAAATTAACTTAAATTAAATTAATTAATTAAACTTTTGAAATGAAAGACCCCCTTTTTTTCTTTCGATCCTATGCTTCCAAGGGTCCGGAGGGGTTTATTTGTTATCGATATCATGCTTGAGAGCTGCTAATTCATCCTTATACACTTTGGGTTCCTGTTGCCAGTTATCCTCCCAAAACTGATCCATGTTCCCATCTCGGATCTCCTAGAAACTATGCTGCTGAACAATACCTTTATTTTCCCAGGCAAAGTTCCAAATGTGGGAGCCCTTAATATGCCCTAACATTCTAATGTGATCCTTCTCCTACCAATTCTTGGCATATTTTTGTTTCCAAATCTTGGCCCAGGGGGTTGTCGATTCCTTGATCCACCTCCGCCCGAGTTTAGCTCCTGAAACTCTGCTGAGGGTTTCAGGGTCATTAAGCCACAAACCACCATGGTTCTTGGGTTTGCAGATCTTGTCCTAGGCCACTAGAGCCCATTTCTTTTTCTCTTCTCCTCTGCCCCATAGAAAATCCCTTTGTATGATCCTGGTCTGTTGCTGAACTCCTTTAGGAGCAGGAAGAGTTGAGAACATGAAAATGGGAATTGCCTGCAAGACAGCCTGTGTGAGCACAAGGCACCTCGGCAAATTTAAAGACTCACATGTACATTTTCTGATCTTGTCCTGAAATTTATTTCTTATTGGCTCCCATACTCCCTTGCTTTGAGGCTTATCTGTAAGAGGCATGCCCAGATACTTGGAAGGTAACCAGTCCCTTTGAAACCCAAGAATCCTGGTAATGTTTCTCTGAATAGCAATGTCAGTGTTAAAGATTTTTTTTTTTTGATTTGTTGGGGCTTACCTCTGTGCCAGCTGCCATAGCAAAGTCATTTAAGATTTGTTTGATCGCTTTGGCTTCCCTGACTGTGGGTATGCCTTGGAACATTGTGTCATCCACAAATGGTTGATGAGTATTTGCTGCTCCATCCAAGGTGAGTTTGATACCCTGGATTCTTCCTTCAGAATTTGCCATTTTAATCACTCTGCCTAGCTCTTCCATCATGAGAACAAAGAGGAAGGGTGAGAGCGGATCCCCTTTTCTGAGACCTCTGGAGGGTGTGGAGGTTCTTGAAGGAGCTTCATTGAGCAAGATGGAAAGAATGGTCGTGGTAACTAGTGCCATCACCCATCTTATCTAGTTTTGGTTGAAGCCATATGCTCTTAGAACTTTCCTTATATAAGACCAAATTAGCTTGTCATAAGCTTTCGCTAGGTCTAGCTGAATGATCCTACGAGCTTGTTTGTTGCTTTTGAGAGAGTGTACCACCTCATGAGCTTGGATGATGTTATTCAAGATTTGTCTTCCTTCCACATAGCCCATTTGCTCCTCTAAGATGAGAGCTGCTAAAAGGGGCTTGAGTCTATTGGCGATCACCTTGGAAATAATTTTGTACACCACATTACATAAAGCTATGCATCTAAAGCCATCTGGAGTCATGGCTCTTTCCTATTTTGTGATAAAAGTTATGAAGAAATCATTAAGAGCCTTCAGAACCTTTTTGGATCTTCTTGATTCTTCCACCACCTCAAGGATATCCTGTTTGACTATTTTCTAGCAGTCTTTGAAGAAGTCTACATTGAACCCATCTGGCCCTAGAGCTTTTCCATTTTGCTTTTCATTAATCACTTTACTGACCTCCTCTTCCGACACTAGCCTGTTAAGATTGTGGTTGCCCTTTCTGGTAACTAGCTGAGGGATATACTGAGTGAAATTGTTGATGAACCTGGATCTATCCACTAGAGGCTCCTCTACTATACTGAGGAAGTTTTGAACAAGGACAGATTCCATATCTTTGTGAGAGACGAGTTCTATCCCTTGAGAATCTTTGAGCTTTGTGATTCTGTTGTGTGCCTTATGATCCATGGTGGATTTGTGAAATAACTTCGCGTTTCTTTCTCCCTCTCTAATCCACTGCAACATCGATTTATGTCTCCAAAAACTTTCCTCTTGCATGCACCAATCTTCCCATTCTTCCTACAGAGAATCAACTAGCTTTTTCTGCTCCTCGGTAAAGCCATTTGTGATTCTGATCTGATTCATCTCCTGGAGCTTCTGCTCAGCTTCTCTTTTGGCTTTGAAGATATTGCCAAATTCCTTTTTGTTCCAATCTTTAAGCCTGAATTTGATATGTTTAAGTTTCTGCTGGAGCAAGAACATTCTAGTGCCTTGAATGTTTAGATCCTCTCTCCACCATTTGTCAATATTGCTGGTGAATTTAGGGTAACAAAGGCAGGCATTTTCAAATCTGAAGGGTTTGTTTCTTGGTGTGCCCATAAAAGTGGCTTCCAGTTGTACAGGCCAATGGTCCGAACCTCCAAAGGGAAGAATAGAATCTGACATGGTAGGGCCTGAAAGAAAGAGGTCCTCTGAAATAATAAATCTATCGAGTCTAGAGGTGACTTGTGAAGCCCCTCCCCTCTTGTTATTCCAGGTGAAGGTCCCATTGATTGTTTAAGTGTGCACTAACCCCATTTTCCTTATGAAGTTCTGGAAGGCCATGGAGTCTCTGCCTAATTGTCTGATACCGCCTTTTTTCTTTGTAAGAGATATTATCATATTGAAATATCCTGCAACGATCCAGGGCATATTAGGGTGTCTTGCTCTTAGTTCCTCAAGGGAGGTGAGAAGCCTGAGTTTATCTTCTTGGTTTTGAGGTCCATAGGCATTTGTGATCATGTATATCTTCTGATCACCTAAAGGTTGACATACCAAAGAAAGATAGTTCCTGGACACTTCAGCATCCAGGATTCCAAATTTATGGGGATCCTAGAGTGTAAGAAACCCCCCCGCTGAGTTATTTGCTTTAACCTCTAGATACTCATACTTGATTAGCGATTTATTATGAATTTCTCTAATCGTATCCATCAAACATTTTGTCTCCTGAATAAAAACCACATCTAGTTTTTCTTCTTTTATTCTATTACTGAGATTTCTTTGTTTCCCTCTATTTCCTATGCCTTTAATATTCCAGGTTTTGAGCTTCATTAAGAAATTTTTGTAAAGGAATAACTAGTGAGATCTTTCATCTTACTTGAGTTGATCAAGAGTTTCGCACATTCGTTCAACAACTCATTTTGTCTTTTTCTTCCTCTTTTCCTGCCCAGGTTCTTTGGAGATTGTGCCTGTATCTCCTCCATCATTTTGACCCCTCTACGCTCCTAGCTTTCATGATTTCTTTTGACTCCAAAGTCCTTCGGTTTTGATCTCCATAGAAAGAGCTGTTGGACCCTATCATATTCCTCTTTTGGCAAGGAGTCCACTCCTTTGGTCGTCCCTTGTTCCAGAAATTTCTCTAGATCTATATTTTCCCTTTCTAGAATCTTCTGTAGTTCATGGTCCTCCGTTCCCACCTCACTTGGCATGTTCCCTACTTATCTCCATAATTCTTGGCAGATCCTCCTTTTGCTGGCTATTTTCTATGATATCTTCCATGCTAGCATCCCTTTCCTTCTCAGTGATAATGTTCTCCATTTCTCGGTTTGTTTCTTTATTTCCATCTTCTTCTTCTACGATCTTAAAGATATTGTGGCTTGGTTGTCTTTCCTCATTGATATTTTTTTGTGGCCACTTCTCGCCATCGCTTTTCCCCCAATCTTGGTGAAACCCTCGGGATTTTTATCCACAGTGGTTTTCACATTTATCTCCATATTGTTTGTTTGGCAGTCTTTGTATAGATGCCCATGTTCATCACATTTGTGGCACCTAAATGGGATGTTCTCATAGTCCACTACCTACGCCCATTCTTCATCATATACTTCTAAAATTATCGCATCCGGAAGTGCTCCAGATAAGTCTATTTCCACACATATCCGAGCGAAGGAGGTGTATTTTCCTTTCAGAGTCGCATTTGAGATCTTTAGAAAATGCCCCATTTTGTTGCCTATTGTTTTTAGAGATTCTGATAGCCAATAATCCAGAGGAAGGGAGTATAGTCTTATCCATACTGGTACTGATGCAAATGTTTCATGCTCTGGGACAAAGTTCATCATCCATGGTGATCCAAAATGGATTTCGGGTAGACTCCTAAGTCTAAGTGTTCCTCAATGGGGAAAAATGAAAGTCCAAGGAAGCTCCTAGAACTAGCTCCATAGCAGATATCGTCTCATTCTGAATCTACTGTAACTTGAATGGGAAAAAACTGACTTAGGATGTAGAAGTTATCCTAAAATGAAATTGCCTCTATCCTTTGGAAAAAGGAGCAAAATCCCCTAAAAAGGGATCCTAAAAACCCTCTAAATCTTCAAGTCATCTAAAAATCCAAAAATCCATCACAAAAGAAGTTTTAGACTTATCGGATTACACTATAGGAAGGCAAAAAACATGAGAAAACAATGAAAATCGAGCCTATCAGAGGTCAATAGACCAATGAACATGAGCTGTCAGATCTAGCCGATAAACAGTCGAGATCCGATCGACAAATCACATCTCATGAGGAAAAGAGGAGGACTTAAGGTCGGGCGGAAGGCACCCTCGATCAGCGACCTCCAATGATTGAATCGATGGGTCAGATCGGAGGAAGGAACATGTGATATAACATAGGGGTCGGGCCGAACAATATGCCAATCGCTGATATCGGCAGATTGCAATCGGCGATGCCACGAGGCAACGACGGGACCCCGCGATACATGCGACTTGTGATATATATATATATATATATATATATATATACATACATATATATACGGACCCGACGGGATGATAAATGACATTTGATATATTTTGGAGTCTGTTAAAAATGTATTTTTATGTGTATTTTGCATAATTCGTTTAATAAACGAAAAGTGAAGGAATGCACCGATCCAATGAAACTGGACCCGAAAGGGTTCTGAAATGGAAATGCATCTTATTTTAAAATTCGCCATAAGGCCATCTTCCAGATTTTTAATGTTTTAATGTATTTTTATAAATACAAAGGGAAAGCCACAGAATGGGCAGTTGCGACTTGCGACAGCGATTGAGGGTAGACCCGATCATGTTATAAAGCGGAATTAAGGACTTTTTAAGTTTGATGAACAGTGATTTGGCGATTTTTCCTATGTTTTACATCGTTATCTATGTAAACAGGGAACGACTATTTCTGGGGGATTTTAAGAACCAATGCACTCTCCCATTACATAATAGATGGCATCCATCCCTGGGGGCATTTACCAATGATTGCTAATGCTCAGAGAGGGGATTTGAGCAGACAAAGGTTGGAATACAGAGAGCCCAAAAGGGAAAATGAACCAACAGTGCCAATTTGGCTTAAAAGCCACAAAATGACAAAGAAAGGGATTATTGTTGGTTGTTGAGGTTGTTGTTGGGGTTTTGTTGCTGAAAGTGAAGCGAAAGCAGGAAGCTAAGGAAAAAGAGGTAGCGTAGAAGCAAAAGGTAGCCAAGGGAGTCACTTGGAAGTCAAGTGAAAGGCCAAGAGGGCTGTAAACTGATAGAGAGTAGAAAGGAGCCAAAGCTGAAGAGCAAGAGCCAGAGATAGAGCCGAAGAGTCAGAGTCAGAGCCAAGAGCCAGAACCAAGAGCTAAGAGCCAGAGCCAAGAGACAGAGCTTCAAGAGCTATGGGATGAAATGGTCTCTGAACCCACTGTTTTTGTGTAGAACATCAAGAGTTGAGCCAAGAGCTTGTAAAAAGGACTTATACCATAATCCCAGAGAGCCTAGTTGAGTTGACTAGAGCTCATGGAGATGTATCCCAAGAGTTGTGGGTGAACTCCTAATTAAATTGTTGTTTCTGTGTAATTTGTTAGAGACTAGATTTGCATCAAGCGGAAAATACAAGGTTCTAGGTCCACATCAAACCACGCTCAGCCTCATAGCTAGCCATACGAGGACAGGAGAGGGCTCTCTCCGGGTCAATCTCAGCGAAAGATAATCGATGGGGCTTGAGATGACTTAAAATGGGAAACTGATTTTAGGCTAGTAAATAGATATGTAAGAGGTAGTTGATTGAAAGATTGAATTTTTTGGGTTGTATAGGACAAAGGACAACCTGAGCTAAGAAATTAAATCAAAGAAACAGAGTATTTCATGAGGGAAGATAGGCAGGAGGTTTAGCAATCAAACTGAAATAATATGGAGTGGAAAGACTGTTAAGAAGCTGAAAAGGGCATATACATGAATCCTTTTCAGACAGAAGAAGAGACACAAAGCATGAATGCCTTCCCAAGGTAGAGAAGTAAACTGGATTCTACCTTTCTTACTTAAAAGTATTCAACTGGAAATGATTATGAATTGACAGTAAAGGATAACAAGGTACATAAAACAGAAAGAAGAAACATCTACTAAACTCATACAACATGAATCTCATGAATCAGAGCTGCAACATTTTATTAATTTCTTGCCAAACTGTACAATGAAGCGCTGAGTTTTTTCTCCACACCTTTCCTAGAAACTTTAACCCCTTACAAAATGATTTACCACATAATAAATAAGCTTTAGAGGTGGGAAAATGATCGACACAAATGGGGAGTTGTTTAATCATTAACTAATAAAAGCAAGAAAGCCAACCACCTATTCTGAAAAAGAGCAGCGTTACATCTTGTTTTTCTCTGGTGACCAATTAAAAGGCAAAAAAAATGTAGCGTGGATCGTAATGAGATTGTGACTTGAAGACAAAAATAGACCATACGTTCCTATCTCTCTGCTGCGATTGATATCTTCATTCTATTTTTGGCTTTCAATCTTTGTCGTTTGAATAAAAACCAACTTCTTAATAAAAATAGTTTTGAATTTTGCTTTTGATGACGAGAAATAGAGTTCCGCCAATCCCAAACTGACACCCCTTGGACCTTTTGGGCCATGCCCTGGGACAGCTGTAGTTTTCCCATCGACTCCTCCAGCATTTGTCCGTCATTTATTTAAAAGTGGATTTGTATTTCAAAAGATGATTGTAAAGTTTTTTACGGAATTCCTCTTGCATCTTTGTTTGTGGAGCATGCCAGTATTACAATAGACTGAGAGTAACATTCCATACATTCTTGGGAGTTAATCAAAACAATGATCTACAAGCGTTATTACACCATATTACGTGTAGCATTTGAAACTGGCCCAGATAACCGCCTTTGCCTTAGACCATCATGATTAGATTGCCCAGCATCAGAAGATGCTTCCAAAATCAATATCTTCAATGGAGGACTCTAATTGGTCTAATCATGTGTGACTACGAACATCTGAGTTTGGTTCATCTGTAACTTAATTTGCATTCCATAGATCTTTTGATGGCGTAACTGGAGATGATGAACCAACACGTAGCCTGTGAAGTGCAGCAATTGATTCTCTCATAAAACCGGCTTGGTGCAGAAAATTTGAGTCATTTTGGAAATTTGATGAAAAAATGGTGAAAAACTGCTTTGGAGGCTCTGTGCGCCGCGTACAAACCCAATGTGCTGCATCGTGTGGATGCACCGCGGCCTTTGGAGAATGCACAGTGTATTTCAGCTCTGTGCGCCACACTCTGTGGGTGCGCCGTGCTCTGTGGGTGCGTTGCGCCCTATCCCAATGCCCCGCGCTGAATTCATTCACACAGTCGGCCTTCTAAACTTACAACTTCATTCCTCCAAACTTCAACTTTGAATCGATCTCTTGGATGCAAATGGCTATTCAAACATTGAAATATCTATATAAAATCATGGCTTTGATTTTCTCTTTGTAAAGACCCACTTTGTAATGTTTCAATATTGACATTTCTTCACTTTAATACAACTCTGTTTTTCAAAATTTCCTTTTTGATTTTCTGAGCTTTGAACGTTTCCTCTCTGATTTTCTGAGCTTTGAATGATGGCTTCTTGGTTGATTTTTGCAGGGATGGTGGCATTTGGACTTCGACAAAGAATGACCAGAGGCTGCATTTGAACATTTTCAACCAAAAAAACTTGAAAATATACATGGCAATTCTTTCAAAAGACAAAAAGATGACTTTTTCTTCAAAACAGGGTTTTGAAGAAAAGCCATGATCAATCAGTATGACAATGAAATTTTCTGATAAAAACTTATTCTTATCCTCCCTTTGGCCTGCTGGCATTAAACCGTAGACCTAAAAAACTCTTAAAAAACTCTTTGCTGACCTTGACATCAAACAGGGCTGTAAGTAACCTTAAAATTGATTTGATGAACTTCGATGAATAGACCTGAGCCACTAGGTATGAAGCATGAGGGGTAATGAATAACAAGACCCTCTTCCCAGATTATGGCATGCCCCTAGCGGAATGCAAATAAAAGAACTGAATGAGACACCTAAAAATGAAATGAAATAAGAGAACTGATCTCTGACGGAGGGATGTAAAGACCGACTCTAACATGACTGTTTATTGTTGCATTGTTATTGCTATATGCATATATATTATGTTCAAGCACATTTACATATCAGCTAAAACAACAGATTATTAAAGCATATATCAGTTTAACACAAGCATAAGTATATACTAAATTTTCAAGCATATTATCAATTCCGCATTGGTTTATCAATAAGACTTGGGAATATTCGAGCTTGTGAAGTGGGAGAGGTTCTTGTAAGCTGGACAAGAAGCTTGAGTGCCCCATTTTTAGATCACATGGCCGCATGTAGAGGCCTACAGCCGCGTAGAAATATGGTGCTCCTTTGAACACTCTATCTTTATCCTCTGGGCTTGTGAACACTACTGTGAAGAAGCCCTTAGATCCCAGATGCAGGTTTATTTCCCCCTTTGGTTTCTAGTGGCTCCTTATCCATATGTGCAACGCCCTCTCTGTCGGCCATATCCCCATGAATTTGCATATAACCGCATATTCTGCCATATGATCCCTATGTGCTTGTAGCACTCGGTCGCTTAAGATGACTCGGGGAATGATGTTCGACTTGGGTTTGCATACCCCAATTTTCCTTATAGAAGTAGTTTTTTGACTGCTACCCCCTTTCTCCTTCTCCTTACTAGCTTCCTGTTGATCCCCTTCCTATTCATGAGGTCTCTTTCTTCCCAATATTTTTGTGTTACTTGCCTCTGTTGTCTTCTCCAGAGGTTTCTTGAAATGTTGCTTTCCAGCATCCTTGCTTCTATCCATAATTGCTGGACTGTAGGAGGGAGAAGCACTCCCCCTTACGCCCCCCGCCATGGTACGCAACATCAAACCCTAATGCCAACCCTAGATCAAGCTTCAGAGCCTCCGATGTCCGCTCATTTCGAAGTATTATAGGATGTATTAGGGTTTTCTCATTCTTAATTTGTATCCTTGCACATAAATTATGATGTTTTGTTTCTTGCATGTTAAAGCCCAAGGAGATTTTGGTGTTTTCCTTTAGTTGGTTGAAATCCTCATACTTCAAGAGTTTCTCCTTTACCTTTGAGCTTGGAAAATAGAAAAAATTTGAATTTAGCAAAGAATGTGTTATGCAAATTTGGTTCTTTTGAACCCACCCTTGTGCTTTTTAAAATTTAGGAGACATGAGAAATTCACTATTAAACCATTTTAAACCCTTATTATTGATTACCATTTTAAGCCCTTATTATTGATTGCAGGTTAGTATTGGACTAAACTAGTTGTTTTTTTCTAATAAAGAGATTTAGGGATTTTATTCAAAATAATTTTAGGTATTCTAAAAACTCAAGCTTCCCTTCTCCATGTTCATTCGTTACAATTTTTAATTTAAAATAGAGGATATATGAACAATAGGCCTAGTCCTAGATGAGTCTTCCAGAACATGCAAGTCAATATTTTTGTTTACCCCTTTCGGACTTTGGTCCATATTTACTAACCTCCCTATTATTAATTAATAATTGTGTGTCGACTTTCCTTAGCTTTCAAATGTGTCTGTTTAAGCTCGCTAGATCTAAACCTAATTGATACCATCTAAAAATTTATTAAACATTGATATCAGTGCCTTAAGATTTATGTTCTCATTTGGAAGTTATGAAATTTCCTTTCGAATATTTTTGTGTAGAATATACACCACATGAGTTTTATTTTTAATCCTTGAGGGAATTCGATAATATTTAAGTATTTGGTTGTTTATGATTACACACTTAGTGTAATTTGGTTTTAGCCTTTTCTTTTATGATAAATGTGTACTTTCAATATTTGTCTTTTAAAATTCTTTTCTCTCTCCATTTATTGCATCTATATTGATACTAGTGTATATCCATATGATAAATATGGATAGACCTAAGCGTAGAAAGAAGAGTTATGGTTCCTAGATTTTAGGATTTGAAGGTTTCTACAGGACTCGTCACTTAATGGGGATTGGCGCTTAAAGAAAGTCTGGAAAGATCTCTAAAGTTTTTCAGATTTATTCTTAAACCACATTAACCATGCAACAATAGTTTCATACTTCACTCTATATATATATAGATAGATATAAATTGTGCATTATGGAATCATACTTAGGTCAAATATTTTCCTCTATCTAAAGGACTCATAATTTCATTATAAGATTGGCTTTCTTTTTTCTAAGATTTAGAAAGAATTCCTTCTTTACCACACAATAGACACATGTGAGACACATTTTCTCTTATAGTTTATTTTATACACATTCATTTCTATAAGATTCACTATTACATTATTAACCTTCTTCCTTTAATAACCATATTATTAGATCTATTGATACTTGCAACCACTTTTGTCACATGTTTAAAATAAAAAAATTGAATTTGGCATATTTTAATCTGAACTTAACTATAAAATAACTCAATGACTCATCTGAATCTCTAAAAATATAATAGGTGCTGCCACACTGCTCCCAACCAATGAACTGTCATCTTAGCAGTTCCCTCTGATCTCTAGACTCCTTTTCTGCTAGGAAACAAATAAACAATATTTCAAAGTTTCATCTCCTCAAGCCCTAGGTCCTACAAATTCTCGCTAAACTTGTCCTCTACAGAGGTCTAGTGTTTATGTGCCATTGGTATCTTGTATTTGAATTTACATTGCTTTTATCTACCATTGGTATCTTCTATTTGAATTTAGGTTGCCTTTATCTCACGCAATCTTCTTTTTTACATGATCTTAACCCATGAAATCTATTTCTAGTCATGATAAGTCTAGTGGCCATAGAAAAAGCGATCATCCCTTTTTCAAAACTCGAGTATTTTATTTGTTTATATTTATGTCATTTCTTGGACCATAACTAATTCTAATTGTTGCCTAAAAATGAGGAGTCTAAGTACTCATGAGGTAAATCCTATTATCTTTTCAAATAAACAAATAAACTAAATAATATTTTATTCACAACAATATATTAAGATTTACATTTGTGAATTCACTTTAGTTTTAATAACTCCTATTATCTTTCAAAATAAACAAATAAATAAAATAATAATTTATTCATTACAATATATTAACATTTACATCTACCAATCCACTTTAATCTTAACTCTTCAACCAACAATATTCACATGTAAATATAAATAATAATATTTGCAAAAAAAACATACCCAAGGTATCACAATCAACCTTATTATTTTTTATATAATAACAAATTGACATTATTCATTTTCATATTTTTATTATAAAACAAGTTATTTTTTAATTTAATTAATATTTTTATTATAAAAAAAGCTATTTTTTAATTTAATTAATATATTATTTTTATTTTAAAAGGTCAAGAGCCTAATTTAAAGATAGAAGACATTACTAAACTCACTCGTAATTTACCCAACTCATTCATTCTCCCATGTCGACACAATAATATTTTATATTTTAAATTTATATAAATAAAACTCAACCTTTAACATGCAATCTTTATAAATGTATTTAATAATAAATTTATAATTATTTAATTAATATTTTTTAATTAAAATATTTATTTTTCCAATTATAAAAATATATTAACGTGTAATATAAATATCTTATAATCTACTTGCCAAAACTAGACGTATTTAAAATTAAATTTACAATTATTTTATTAATATTTTTAATTAAAATATTTATTTTTTCTAATTAATAATAATAAAAATATATGAAACGTGATCCGTGCGTTCATGAGAAACTGTGGAATAACTTATGGGATCAGAATTACGTCCTGGTGAACGTCATATCCCCAGGGCGGCCTCACCCATGAAAAGCTTACGTCCTCGTGAATGTCATATCCCCAGGGCGGCCTCACACATGAAAAGCTAAAGTCCGTAATTTCTATAGCATGAATCATGATGCCTCAGGAATTCATATTTTAAGACTGTAGAACTATAAATAATTTGGTTTTGTTCATGGTTTCCACCGGCATTTATTTTTGTTGATGCTTCACTAGTGCCTGGTCTACCCATCGATTGGTCTGCCTCCACTCCGTTAATCGTTCGTTCTAACGAACTGCTTACGAAATTTAAATACTTATAAAAGCGCAAAACTGGGCCGATCGCACCGAAGATATAAAAATGTTTAATATACATTTTTTGTTCGGGATCTTCGGTGCGTATACACGCTCTATCCACTTTAATTTCTTGGTTCCAAGAAGTTTGTTTCAGGCTTCTTAATGTTTAATTTGTTATTTCATGACAGGCAACATCACTGCCCTGATACTCTTCTTAGTTCCTTTGTGAGTTTTCCAACTTATGTCGTCATTTAATGAGAAAACTTATTAATGCACATATAATTCATAATTGTTCTAGTTTATGATCCGACTGGTACTGTGCAGAATTACGTTCTGGAAGATTATTCAGAAAAAATCGACCGAACAGTTCTCTGGATTTCCGTATGTTTCCACGCTTCTGAATTGCTTACTTTCTGCATGGTATGGCATGCCGTTTGTATCACCCAATAACCTTCTAATGAGCACGGTTAACGGAACTGGGGCCGTCATAGAATTCTTCTACGCAGTTGTGTTCATCTGCTATATTCGCGACAAGAAATACAGGGTAAGTATAGTATTGATTAATGAAATTGTTTCCGAGCAGGGTGATCCCCATTTGAATGACGGTGGATGAAACAGGGGAAGATATTTGGCCTTCTGGTAGCTGTTCTCAGTTTTTTTGCAATGGTCGTTCTGGTATCGCTCTTGGCACTGCACGGACATGTTAGAAGGTTATTTTGCGGCTTCGTTTGCGCCATCTTCTCTATCTGCATGTACGGGTCTCCTCTGTCAGTAATGGTAACTCTCTTTACTTCCTCTTTAGCAAAACCAATTTTCAGTGAGCATTGTTTGAGTTGCTCTAATGGTTAAGAGAATATGGTGAGGGTCACATATTCAAAATTAGAGGGTCACATCTCAAAACTAGAGAAATAAAATATGTTGGACAAAACCTTAGCTTGTAATTGAATTATTATTATTATAACTATAAAATAATATTAGGATCTCTGAAGCATCATTTCGATGGTGTGCAGATGTTGGTGATTAAGACGAAGAGCGTGAAGTACATGCCATTCTTCCTGTCTCTCTTTGTCTTCCTATGCGGCACCTCCTGGTTTATATTCGGCCTCTTGGGAGGCGATCCATTCGTTTACGTAAGTTTAACGACACTTATAATACATGATAAATATATTTGCACGAGAAAGAGAAACATTCACCATTTGGGTAAAGATCGTTTACAAAAATAAAGTTATGCATAACAAAATAAAATAGGTAAATAGTCAGATTACATATCTTAGAACATCATTAAACATCACTACTTATATTTTTAGGGTGAGCGGATTCAAAACTGTAGATATGATATTTTTAATTATGTGTATGATCCTCTGATTTCTACAAGCTCGCTATAAGAAAGAATGAAATAAATATTATTGAACACACCACCTTCAGTACTCTATTATATTCCCTTACCTGCAATTTGCACCTTTGCCACCTAAAATCCTTGTAAAACCCGAATTTAGAGAAAAGTCTATGTTAACACTGTATTAATGAGATGGATCTGTTAAAATTTTCAATGGATCTATGTGTCCACAGGTACCAAATGGGTCTGGAAGTTTCCTCGGAGCATTGCAGTTGATTCTGTATGTTATTTACAAAGACTGGAAGAAGGAGGACAGTGATACGTCGTCTCCTCCTCCAGAAAAGGAGTCAAAGGTACAGGGCGTTGGTCAAATGAGCGATGTGGAAAAGGGATCTTATGGGCAGGCAAAAGCGGATAGTGCTCCTGCTTCTCAAGTAAAAGTTTCGAATGGAAATCATACTGGAGTATCAAGCATGAATGGAAATCATACTGGAGTATCAAGCATGAATGGAAATCATACTTGATACGTTGAGTAAACATATTAGCGTCATCAATTCTTCCATTTGAGATTATTAAATGTTGAATTTCTCAAATGAGGAAATGTTTGGACTTCTGTTTGGGTTCTAATACCAGTAAGTTCTTTCTTATTCATAAGAGTAATATATACAGAGATATAAACATTGGAAAAGATTCTTATTCATAACAGTGATATATATAGAGATATAAACATTGGAAAAGATTTATATTGGAATTAATTTTCATCTGAACTCTGTATTATTATAGAGGCCATTCCATATCACCCTTCCATATTAATAAAGGTATTTTGTTTTGGCTGAGATGGTTATTGTGTTACCTACCCTAAAGAATATCTAGATAACAATTGTGTTTTTTCACACCATATTTCTATTGGGTATATATAAGCGGTACAAGTGATGATTGCATTTTCTATTGGGTATCATACAAGTGGTACCAGTGTTATCATAGCAAGTGATACAAGTGATCATTGCATCTAAGGGGTTGGTAGTAGGTGGTCACAAAATTGATGTAATAGAGTTGTTTTTTATTTACATCATAATAAAGACAAGATTTGTGTTTTTTTTGCTAAGGGAAGGGTTTCCAAGTTAAATTAGTGTACACTTTTATTGTTGTCTTGCTACTTGTTAATTTAATTAGATAGAATGATTTATTGGAGTGTAAAATTTGTAAAATACTAATTCAGGCTTCAGTACATCTTGATTCCCATCAATTTTCTTCTATTTTTGGTTCTTATATCATTTTACAACTAACACCCTTTTGACTTGCTAGAAATAGAATCAAATCCCATATGTGGTTGGAAATGAGCAAATTGTGTTCCTCCTTCTTTGTTTCTTCCCAATTGAGGTTTTCTTTAGCCTCTTCATAAGATTGCATACCAGTGCATGGTCAAGCATGGTTTTGTAACTCTAAGTAAATGTGGAACTTTTTCCACTTGAAATCTCCTGACGGGATCATCTAAGATATCACTCATGAGCTCCCAGTTATGTGTTAAAGGTGGTGGGGAATCCGAATCTTGTATGGCCTTGTCATTAGGTTTGGAATTATCATGTGAAGTGCATGAAGAATCATAATCTTGAATACCTTCATCTGGAAATGGTTGAGTTGTTGAGATGTTTCCTTTGGAGTTGCATGTAGAGGATCTTCTTCAACATTTAGACTCCTCTCAAAAAATATTTTTGCTATGGAAAGTGTTGGGTGTAGTTGTTGTACCTATTTACTATAGTTTATTACCCATTTTTGACCCCTTTCCCTTATGACCAACAAAACTTTACATGTTAAAGGCCTTTTTCCTTATTGTGAACAACATATTTTACCATCATATTATTTTTCCATTTTTGCTACATATAATGATGCAATATTATTTTTTTATGGCTAACTCGGATAAGCATTGGAGGAGTCTTTTGGATCCTTTGCTTTTTTTAGGTGTTTCCCGCAAGAATGAGGTTATGGAATGAACAACCGCGTCAATCGGTCTAAGAGCAGGATGAAACAAATTGGTGTTAGACTCTGTGTGGTGTTACAATCTTGATGTTACACCACTATGTTGTTACAGACATTGTTGTTACACTAGGTTGATGTTACAGATTACTGTTGTTACACTACACTGTAGCTATCTTGGGTACTATTCCAGACAACAATTATTGGAAGTTACGAATTGTCTATTTAGAAAGTGATAGATCCAAGCTATTATTATTGTAAACGATGTATTTGAATAGAATTCGTATTTAGGAACTCGTTACAACAATTTTTATTTTATGATCATCATGAGAATAGTGAGATTCTCATGACTTATATATTCCTAATTTTTGGGTATGTAATTTCTATAAGAGAAGCTCAATCCCTGGGGACAACATAGAGAGTATTGTTAGTTTGATCATGTAACTTTTAATTATTCTTAATATCAAAGACACTATGGTGATGATGTTGTTTTTTCCAAGTTGAATTCTTAACTAATCTCGCGTTCATTCTTGTGCCCCTCCTAGGGAGGAAGGGCCCTCCTGTTTAGCAAGTACTGCAGTGGTAGATTAGTTGTACATTAGTGTGACACGCTTTTGCTATGGTAAATGTGAAGTGTGATTCCATTTCTGTAGAGTGTTTTTAATTTCTCCATGAACTGTTAGTTTTTGCAATTGATTCAGCCACATTCTTTATTGTTTTCTATTTTCACTATTGGTTGTAGTGTATTGGCATAGATATTGCAAAATCCATTAAATAACATACTTACCCTGGGTTGACAATTAAATGGTTGAAGTCTTGGTCAATTAGGATTGAATAAAAAAACGCTACATTTTGGTGTTGTTGCGAGGGATGGTAGTTGACGATACAGTGAGCCAAGTTGTTTGTTTGATGATAGAGCATTCCTCGTCCATAGTTGTTGGACGATAAGACGAGAGGTAAGAACCTACGCATCACTTTAATATACTTGGGTGGTGGGCTCACAATTGTGATCACTAGGGCGCTTAGGGTGTGGGATTTTGGTATTTTCTTAAAGTGTGTCTTTAGCTCTTTAGTTGTTGGCGGTAAGACGAGAGGAAAGAATGTGTGTGTCACTCTAATATACCTGGGCGGGCTCATCATTGTCGAAACTGAGACACTTAGGGTGTGAATTAATACACATAGGGTCCATGTGTGCAACTATAGGAATTATAGAAATACCAAACCCCCCCACTCTAAATAGTGATAGGAAATGGTTGTAAAAAGGAAAAGAAGAGTCTAGATTTTGGAAGGAAAACATTTATCCATGAACTGATCTAAAGGGCAGAAAAGGAATAGTGAAGTTCACAAGGAAAACAGGGCCACAAAAATCTGTTACTCACATAACAAGAACAAAAGCCTCTAATTCTTCTGTCTCATGACCATATCATTCTAAAGCTAGTGAAAACACTCCCTAGGCTAAGCATCCAATTCAGGAGAAGAAAGGGGAAGCTAGTAATCAGAACCTTAGGACCGAGGGAAAAGGGGCAACTGAGGGGGAACATCAGAAGCCTGAAATAGGAGAGCATTTATTGGTTTATCAATATCCAGATTGAGGCTGCGCAGTGAAACAACTAGCCCTGAAGCAACATGGCGTACCAATTTCACCCATAAGACAAACACAAGAATGGTTTGAAGAACACCTATTACAACAGGGATCAAAAGGATTAACAATGGGGGACAACAATAACAACAACACTAAAACCGATGCTACTATCACCATCTTTGAGTTCCGAGATATCAAAGGTGAGGCTCCCATGAAAAAATTCCTTTATCGCCTCTACCATATTTTCAAGGAATGACCCTGGAATATCATCACACCTTCTTGTTTGAATTTGATGTCTTGTGCAAGAGCTATGACTATGTCTCAGATGTTCAGAAACTAAAATTATTTCCTACTACTCTAAAAGGAACAACCCTGTGATGGTTCATGGGGTTAGGCTTTACTTCTATTCGAACACTGAGTGACATGAAGGAGACATTTTTTACCAAAGTATCAAGAATATTGTAGAACCATGGAATGAAGAGGGGAAGTATTTAGGATGACACAAAAGGGGGACGAGAGACTGGAGGACTATCTGGAGCAATTTCATTACAATTTGCAGCAAAAATATGCAAGTGGAGGAGTAACCAGAGTAGAGATTGGGAATTTATTTGAAAATTTCAAAACTGACATCCTCAATACTTTATCTAGCCAGATAATGACGACATAGATCAAGAAGGAACAACGAGAAGCTGATATAACTTTTTTTGTTTTCTGTCCAAAACGCAGAAAGAATAATCCCTTGAGGGATTGTGAGATAAACATCATCAACTTATGCAATATTTGTGAGGTGGAACATCTTACAGGTCAATGTTTGGAGCTTCCCAGACTGAAAGAAGTGCTTAGGAAATCGAGCGAGGAAGTTCAGTCATCTTATTTCATCAGGCCAAGGAGACAGTGGTAGCCACGACCCTCGGGTATGTCCCAAGATTTTTCTTCTTTTAATTGATGGAATAATGCATATAACACTTAGCAATATACATCGCAATACTCTGCTCCTTCTTGAGCATAGTTTCCTTCACCCTTGAGTGAGTGGTCCCCCTCTCTGTCTATTCAATATCCTCCATCTCAATTGTATCCTTGGAATTAGAACTAGAGGGGGAATGCCCAAAGTCCAGTTCCATCTTGATTACCAATGTAGCAACAACTACAACTACCCCCTTTCCAAACTCTTGTTCTTGAACTGCCTGTGCGACTCTAATTACATGTGCGACCTAATCCTAACCCAAATAATAAAGCAACCTAGAGTATAGAGGCTCTGACTACCTTCCAGACTTACATTATCACTCCCATAGGACTTAATGAAATTCAACTACAGTTGGGTAAGGTGATTAAACCAAACCACTTCCCTATCATCACCGAGGAGGAATGTGAGCCTTCCAGAGAAGCGACAATAGATCTTGAGGCAGTTGTTATACCCATAACATCTTATACAAAGTAGATTGTTACAACTATAACAATGAACACGAGAAGAACTGTTACTACTATAACAGCCAACTCGAGTAAGGCCAACACACCTGTAGTAGTGGATTAGGATGTTATGACTTAGGATCCTTCATATCCTCAGAGATTAATTAATACTGGAATGACCTCATAACCCGAATATGATTTTCTTAGGGAGTTTCAAAACCTTCATGTACAGAGTCCTCTGCTGCAATCTCTTAAAGAAGTACCTATTTATGCCAAAACAGTACGAGACCTGTACATTAAGAAACATGGAACGAAGCCTAAAGACCCTGCTACTATACACGTGATGGCGAAATTGTCTGAATCAATGATTGTGTAGCCCCTTTTAACCAAGTATAATGATCCACGGAACCCTACAATTATTGTTTATATTGATGACTGGTCCATAACTAGTACATTGATTGAGCTTGGGGTGACCATTAATGTAGTGACAAAGGACCTCTTTACCACCCTGGGGCTACATGGACTTATACATATGCCTACCATACTTGAATTAGCAAATAGGTCCCATGTTAAACCTGAGGGGGTATTGGAAGACATAGTAATCGTAATAGCTGCCTGGAGGTATCAGTCTGACTTTCTTATCCTGCAAACTAAATCCAACCTACGGGGACATCCTTTGATTTTAGGTAGACCCTGGATGGCCAATGGAGATGCGTTTATAGGGTGCAGATCTAGATCTATTATGATTTTAGATGGTGAGGATACAAAAAACCTTAATCTTCACCCTCGAGCAAAACCAATTATGGATTTGAACAATCCGTGGTGGGATGAATTTGAGCTTGAATTAGATTTGTCCCTACTGCTCGTCACTCTTGGAAAAGTCCAGTATTTCAACAATGAGACAAAGGATGATATCATTAATGGCTTTATTAATGACTCACTTTCTATCACCTCTATTGAAAAATGAAGGGAGGAAGAGGAGGTAGATGATGTAAACTTTTAACAAATTAGAACCACTCCACATACTAATAGTAGTATAGTTGAAATAGAGCGAGGAAAATATTTGAATATTAATCCCAACCCAACTGCTGAGCAAAATAAAATGTTGTTACAACTATTATAGAAATACAACAAGGCATTTTCATGGGACTACACGGATATGAAAGTGATTCATCACAGCCTGTGCACTCACCACATTTATTTGAAACATGGCTTCAAACCAATTAGACAACCATAGCACCACATGAACCCTATACGTAAGGAGGTAGTGAAAGAAGAATTACAAATTCTCCTAAACGCTAACTTCATTTATCCAATCTTGACAACCAGTGAGTGCCTGTACTTGTCATTGTCCCTAAGAAGAGTGGAAAGTGGATAGTTTGTGTGGATCATAGAACTCAATAAAAACGTTCTCAAAAGGACCATTTTCCTTTACCATTTAGAGATCAGGTCCTTGACACCATTTCTAGAAAAAGGTTTTTTTCATTTTTAGATGGGTTTAGTGGCTACAACCAGATTTAGATTACCCTAGAGGATCAGAATAAAACAACATTTACATTCCCTTAGGTAGCCTTCACATATAGAGTACTCGCTTTTGGACTCTGCAATGCGCCAACAACTTTTCAAATGGAAATACTGAGAATTCTTTCTGATTTGTTGAATCACTGCCTTGAAATCTTCATGGATAACTTCACACCTTATGGTGATGCTTTTGAATAGCGTTAGCTAATTTAGAAATAGTGTCAGAATGTTGTATACAGAATAATCTTGCTTTGAGCACCGAAAAATATCACATGATGATGAATGAAGGGATCATGCTGGGACACTTCATTTATGCTAACGGGATCAACATAGACGGTTATAAAATAGAGGTAATTATGAAAAATTCAAACTCCCAATATACAAAAAGAGGTACGTAGTTTCTTGGGACATGAAGGGTATTACAAAAGGTTTATAGATAATTTTTCAAAAATTGCATCACCTTTGTTCTCCTTACTTATGAAATATGTGGATTTTGTGTGGACAAGAAAGTGTGAGCAAGTCTTTTTTAAGTTGAAATGTTGTGTATCAGCAACTCCTATTTTACGTGTACCTAATTGGGAATTGTCATTTCACATAGCTACAGATGCATATGATATTGCTGTAGGTGTTGTTCTGGGCCAGCTGGAGGATAGGAAACCTTATACTATTTATTACATAAGAAAGAATTTGACTCTGGTTGACCTTAACTACACAGTGACCAAGAAAGAATTCCTAGCAATAGTGCATGTCGTCAATAAGTTTCGACATTATATTACAGGGTATCAAGTATTTGTAGACACTGACCACTTTGCCATTTGTTTTTTAATGAATAAGCCAATTACCAATGGTAGAATTACATGTTGGTTATTGTTGTTATAGGAATTTGATATCACAATATTAGATAAACATGGAAAAGATAATGTAGTAGTAGATTTTCTTTCTAGGTTAGCTATTGATAACAATTGCATTCCTACTCAGGATTCTTTTCCTGATGAATACCTCTTTAATATTTCTACTCACTCACCATGGTATGAAGATATATCCATTTATCTTGTTGTAGGAACATTTCCACAATACTTATCCTCCAAGGAAAACATAAAAATCATCCAGTAGAGTGCTACTTACTCCTGGATAGAGGGGAATATCTCACAATGGACCATATTTTCAGATCATACATTGTGTTAGGGAAGATAAAATATTTGACATCCTTAAGGCTTGTCATGAATAACCTTGTGGAGGGCCCTTCGCAGACAAGTGAACAAGATACAAAGTCCTCTCGACATGATATTATTGGCTGACAATATTTTAGGATGGTAAGAAATTCGTGAAAGCGTGTGATAACTTCCAGAGGATGGGTGAACTGTTGCAATCAGATGAGATTTCATTACAACCTCAAATAGTCTTAGAAACATTTGAAAAATGTGCCTTGGATTTTGTGGGACCAATTAATCCTTCATCTAGACAGAATCCTTACATCTTGGTCTGCACTAACTATGTCACAAAATGGGTTGAGGCAAAAGCACTAAGCAAAGCCACGAAGCAGGTTGTTTTAGACTTCTTGTTTGAAGACATTTTTCTCTGTTTTTGGATACTGAGCGAGATAGTGACAGATGGAAGGCCCAAATTTACATCTCCCTTGATCCAAAATTTCGTTGAAAAATATAAAATCCATCATAGGATCATGTCACCTTATCACCCAAAAGTAAATGGTGAAGTGGAAAGCACCAACAAAGTCATTAAGGGGATTCTTACTAAGACTGTGGCTAGTCACTAAAGGAATTGGGCTGATAAACTTCCATAAGTTATGTGGGCATACAGAACCACATGGAGGAATACTACGAGATTCTCACCATATGAACTTATGCATGGTAAAAATCCCTTATTCCCTATCGAGTTCAAAATCAAGCCATTGATAACAACATTGCAAGTAAATTATGATCTGGCTACAACACAAAAGCAAGGGTTGAACCAACTCAATGAATTGGAGGAGAAACGACTCGTTGTTATCCAGCCAACAATGATTATCCAGAAACAGAGAGGTAAGTGGCATGACATGTTTACAAAAAGAAAGAAATTTCAAAAGGGAGATTGGTCTCTTTTATATGATTCGAGATTCAAGGATTTCAAGGTTAAGCTCTGCACTAGATGGCTAGGTCCCTATGAGGTAGATCTAGTCTTTGACAATGAGATTGTGAATTTGGCTACCATTGACAGTGTGAGGACACCATTGCTTGCTAATGGGCACCATCTTCAGTTATATCATAAACTTTCTTCAAGGGATTCATTTGTTAACATTGTCACAAATTCAGAATTTTAGATTACAAGAGCAGGGGAAATCCCCCTTGTGCTACCAAAATTCTAATTTTTCAATAAGTGTAATAGCTGAAAACCAAGCTCTGTTGGCGGTTGTTACACCTACTAAAAAAAAATTATATATATATATATATATATATATATATATATATATATATATATATATATATATATATATATATATATATATATATATATATATAAGTAAATAATGAAAATAATATGGCTATGAAAACCTTTTCTTTCGGGCACAGACAAACAATTTCTGTGACAGTTGAAAACCACTCCGTAGCGGTTGTTACACACTTTTATTGAAACAGAATTTATCATTTTAGGCACATCTTACAATAATGATGTTACACGACTTTATCTAGTTCTTTATTTTTATGTTTAGTGGAAACTAATAATACATGCTAGTTGTCGTAACAACTAACGACTTCTAAAAAATTATCCAAGTGAATTATCTATTGTGATATATAGCATGCATCACGATGACTCAGGAGAAATTTCTATGACTGCCGGAATTAATATCGCACACATCATCACCAATGTCTTCTCTCCACGTTATACCAGGTACGTCATGAAATGATAATATCGTTGTCCTCTTTTATTTAGTAATTATGGAAATTTAATGTGATATCCTTTTGATGGCCAAAGATGGCTGTCACACTTAAGCTCATGGGAGGATGAATTACATCATGACATGACCTGTGCGTGACGTGTGCACCTTAAAATCGAAACTAAAGTATGATGATCCCATAATCATTAACATTTAATGATTGATCATGTTGAAAAGGGAATTGTAACTAAGACCAAACCTTCCATAACTTAAAATTAATGATGAAATTATATTGTGCAGTACAAACACTAATTTGAAATCCCCACCTTTAACCTCACTACGTCACCCTACCATTACCCACTACTGAAGAATTGCATCCTCATTCAAAACTCTTAGACATCAACAGAGGAGAATAGTTTTCCGAGCCAAAATAGCTAAGTATTGTGTCGATTACTTTAGAATTTATCAAAGAGAAGAAGAGAGGAGAACAAAATTGTAAGAACGTAGCAATGGGTGGGACGGAAATTCAACATGAACTACAATCAACCGAGGCATTGGAAAACTATCTTGAAGCATACCAAATTTTCAAGGATGCATGTTGGTTTGAGTTTTCCCAAAAGCTAGAGGGATCAGACGAAGCAATTGATATGGAATTTGCTAATAATTTGAACGGGAATGAAACAGAGGTCAGGGGATTGCAGCTGGAAGTTACAGAGGAGGTAATATATCATGTGATGGCATTGCCAACTATGGGCAAGAGGTGGTTCAATAGAAAAATAAATGACTGTTCTTTGGAGGGGGATTTTCTTCAAGGGGAAGAACGACTAGTAAAGAAAGGAAAAGGAATTGACAGGCTATCACCTCTGTTATAGACATTTTTGGGCACTGCAACCCCAAGCATAAAATTTCCATAAACCAAGGCCTCCTAAGTCCCTAAAGGTATTGTTCCAACCGCTAAAAGAACAAGGTCAACTGATCACAGCATCTCCCAGAAGTTCTCAATGAAAAACTACTCAGAACTGGTCAAAACTGGACCATTTCACCTGCTCCATAGGTAAAGTGCGTTGCATCCCACCTAAATACACACAGTAGGTGCGTTGCATTTCAAAAATCCCTTCTATTGGGTGCGATGGGTGAGAAGGGACAAATGGCAGGGTCAATCCGCAAGGTGGAGAAACATGGAATCGTCCATAAACTTCTCCAGTGACACTTGCCTATCTGAGTTCGACCAGGGATGAGTAAGAGATCATCAATCTCCAAGTGGAATCAAGAACTATCAGAGAGAAGACACTAATCAAATCACAAGTTGACTGATCTCCCTTCCAGACATCTATATATGGATCCCTCATCCCAAAGATCCGGAGGCTGGAATTTTGCATCTTGTAAGGAATTGTTGTTGGTTTCTTGAGGCAACATCATAGTGTTGGGTGATCTAACATTTTCATGAGGTGAAGAAGGGCTTACTTGCTGAGAGGATGATGCTAGGTCAGAACAATTGGTTGTAACTCTCTTGTCTCTTTCTTGATTGTCAATAAAGCTATTCAAGTTTTCCTCCATACTCTTGTGTGATTTATGTTTTATGCATTTGTATGGTCAATTTACATCTGATCCTAAATTGTTTATGGTAATAAATCTATGTTCTCGTATAGCGTTATGCTGCTTTGATTCTATAGGTACTCTGTGAAGCTGGGTGTACAAGAAAGCAAGTAGCAAAGGACTATCAGAAGAGAGAGGAATCGAACAAAGAACCAAGCACTAGACAAAGGTTGGTCTCTTTTATTCTTCTCTCATATATCTTTCATAAAGGAAAATCAAAGTAGTTTTACTTTGTTTGTTTCTAAGGTAGCTACCAGCCTTAGTGGGATTAGCAGTTCTGCATAGACACTATTCCCGGTAACAAAATGGCGACTCCACTGGGGAGCGAGTAGATTGTTTGTTCATCTACATTTGTTTACTTTATAAACTTACAGACGGAGCCTGAAGTCAAGCCAGCTAGCCTTCGAACTGCATTTGCTATGCAAGTGCAAAGTAGATCAACGTTGCTTCAGTCAATCTCTGGGTTTTGTTTATGATTTAAACAATTGATTTACAAGCTCTCTAATTGCCCTTGTGGTGGCTCTAGTAACCTCCTTAGATCTACTCCGGTGATTGACTTATTAATTACCACTTGCTTGGCCAAAATCCCTGAACTGAATTGGAAACTGTGACCCGGAACCCAATCAAAGTCTCGTCCCTGGTCCAATGCACTGTCTGTTCTGTGAATCTCAAATTCAGTGCACTTCCCGAGTGTAGTAGGTGCGTTGCATTTCAGTTTCACTGTGTTACAGGTGCGCTGATCAGACTAGGCATTGTTCCTAAATTTTGGTTTCTGTGTTCACTCTTTTCAGATCTATTCAAGAGTTTTGCTGTTTGTATTCAATACACCTCTGTTTGAAACCCCTTTCCTTGCTGTTATTCTGCCTCCATTGTGCAAAGAACTGTAAATGTTTTTATGTATTTTTTGAGTCATTTTCAGTTCTCCTTTACAAAGAAGTAATGTAATTGTACTGTCGTTTCTTGATTTGAGAGTGTCGCAAGTGTCGTTTTCAGTCATAGAAGAGAGTCTGATTGCTCTTGATAGTCGATTACCCTGTTACTATTGTATTTGATCTGAATTTGTAGTTTTTCTAGTGTCGAAAGCAAGTTTTCAATTCCAAATCGCAAAGTGTTGTCATTGTCCTCATTTTGTTTTGAAAAGAAACTTGTTAGTAATTGTCACTTTGAAAATAATTCAGATTTGCGCATTAGCTTTCTTTTTATCATTTACACATTAAGAATGTTGAAAACAAATACATGCGTGTGCATTTGCATTTAGATTGTTTGTTGGTTTGATTTAGGACAGTGCATATAGTGTGTCCTCTTTGCTCTTTGTTAAAAGAACGCCATCTCTCTTTCCCTAGTAGCTAGGATTTTCATTGCACAAAGAAGATAAAATGACTATTTATCATCTTAGATTGCATTTTAGGAATTGTACATCTACATCACGCGGTGAACCTAAAAGGCAAATTTCTTAAGCAAGATCAACTATAAAATAAATTTAATGAATCTAACAACGCTTTGGAACCCAACGCACAACATCTAGAAGTCTAGGCTAGAGACATATTCCGGCGTCGTAAAGCCCGGTAGTTGTTGTTTTCACTGTTAGTTGGGTGATTCCTCCACTTTGAGACGATAAGTGCCAATATGGACTTGTGCTCCCACGTACCTTCGAGTATATTTTCGGAGACCATAATAGGCTTAATCCTTTATCCATAGGAAGTCGTGTCTACCGCCCTATCGATCGCAATGCACTGAACATAGCATTCGGGAAGATTGACTGCCGTACTGTAAAAAGTATTCTGCAGTTTTGCGATTGGTTTGGTAATCCCTCTGCCTAGATTTCCAGAGTAGTCCTTTTCGTTCCTTTTCAGACTCCTTAATGGAAAAGGTCCATCTGAGCACTTGTCACTTCAGGCTCATTAAAAATCGAAGGCGACTAGAGTCATCTTTTGTTTTTTCTCGACTCTTTAAAATTGAAAAAACAAGTTGTGTCAAAGCGTCTAAAATTTATTTTAAACGGAATAATTATCACCTTTCCTACGTTGGTCTTAGGTTGAGGAAAATGGAGTCCGCCAACCAAGGAATTCCTCTTGGAGGAAATCCTAGTCCCTTCTCCTCTTCGGGAGATGTTGGTGCACCCAACATGGCCACATTGTCACTTCCAGGATTGACAATTGGTTTGCCCGTATGGCTTTTCTCAACCTCCGTCGTTCAGAACACCACGATTCCTGAACAATCGAGTCAGCAACTAAACGATACTGGAGTTACCCCCCAACCCTCTACTTCATCCAATTCTTCCTCTCCTCCTTCCTCTTCACTTAATGAAGCTGGTAAAGCCAAGAATCAAGTTCCTGAGAAGAAGAAGGAAAAGAAGAAGAAAGAAAAGAAGAAGAAGGAACCAAAGGCGAGAAGGGGCAACCAAGCATCGTTAGCGAAAATCCACACACTGTACCGACCAGGCCTAAATCACCATGTGTCATTTGCAAGGGAGACCACTTTCATCGAGATTGTCCTTGCCTCCCTTGGATCTTAAGGGACTGGTCTCCTCGTTTGCACAATCTGGTGTCATCAACCTCTGATGATCATGTTGAAAGTACACCGTGAACTAGTGAAAGTGAAGCCCCTGGATAAAAAGGAAAATGTAAATTTCCTTGTAAACTGTGTGAAGGCGATCATGCCGTCCAACGTTGTCCCTTCTTAGATGACACTAAAAGAGTTTTGGACGATCGTCTGGTTTCACCGTTACGGCTTCCTCCTGGATATAAAAAACTCTTGCTGAGTCCGTCACTAGTTGAAAATCTGGCTGACACGCCCTTGTGGTCGGCCGAAGTATCTATCATTGAAGAAAAACCATCTTAATCCATACCAGACGAAAGTCAAAAGGTCGAGTTGATAGTTGACTTGGTCTTGCCTTCAGAGGTTCCATCTTCAGATGATACACTCATCGAAGAGAACAAGGATGACAACGTCCAGATTCTTTTCATAAGCACAGACTCCGAAGAACATGGGGGCAGTCTACCCATTCCTTTACCGCAGGAAGGAAGTTCATCAGAGTCATATCCGGCTGTCTATTTAGTCCCACCTCTAAGCAACCTGGTTGTTTCCTTCTACTGGAATCAACTAGGTAGACCCCGTTTACCGGCTAGTGTACCATTTCAAATCATTACTCAAATATATAGAATGGTCATGGCCAGTACCATCATAGATGAAGGCGCTTCTGTGAGTATCCTTTCCTTGACTGCTTGGAAAGCGCTTGGTTCACCATCGCTTTTGTTTGAGATGAGAAATCTAACAGGCTTTGAGAAAGGAACTAGTCGACTGTTAGGGATCCTTCCCGATGTGCCCATAACATTAAGAGGGAAAACCGTTCACCTGAACGTAATGGTAGCCCAAGGACCCCTGGATTATAATCTACTCGTTGGATGAGACTATATTTATTGCATGGGAGCCATTGTCTCATCACTCTTTAGAGTAATGTGTTTTCCGCACGAAGGAAGAGTGGTCAAGCTCGTAGACTAGCTTTCATTTCCCGGTTCACACATAACAAATAGTCATACACCAGACCTGAATGGTCTTTTCACGTAAGGAGTATCTCATCAATCGCTAGTCCGTCCTCCTGATGAGCACGAGTGATTCGGGGACATCACTAAAACCCAGGGGGTATGAACCTCGGTCTGCTTCGGCAGGAAAACTTTAGGTATAGGGTAGGTTTCTGCAAGAGATATATGACTAGTCTGACACTCCTGTCTGTAATTGGAAAAGGGGGTTAGACTGGAATAAGATTCCCTTATCAAAGTTATGTGGGTGGAGGTGTCTACGCCACTCGCCTTTGTCTATTTCGGTAGACATCGCCAAAGAAGTGTTTTGTTTGTGACACGGATAGAACAATATTTGGTAACCTGAAAGAGGTAAGCCTTTCCTGATAAAACAAATGTTTTGTCTACAAATTGAGGGGTAACCTCGAAACTCTATTTTATACCTGGGGACATGCAAACCTTTTGGCATGCAAGCGAAGAGTGACCATTTATTTTTTTAAATTTGTAGGTCCTCTAACCCTTTAAACTCATAGGATTGGTCATTTCCTAACTTGCATAAAGAAAGGATGCAAGGAAAAGCTTTGAAATAATGTTGTTTTAGATGAGACATTCTTATTATACGACTAGATCAAGCAGTTTTAACACGGACTTCATGCTCGTTAAAAAATAAACATAAGCAATGAGCAAATGTTTCCCCCAGCATTTAAGCTCATTATAAAATGAACCAATTTCTGGTAAATAACCATCGTGAATGTAGTATTTCAGCCTTTGAAGCCTTGGTCGTGTTCTCATCATCACCTCCACTCTGTATTGGCCGATCATTCACCTCCACTTGATTGTTTACCCCTTTTGAGTAATAGCTGCGAAGAGTGATCTTGTTAGCCATCCTTGTGACACTGCTATGATTGGAAAATTCCAAACCTTACCTGGAATCAGCTGCTACCCGAGTTTATCACTTGTTCCTCAAAGACGAGTCTCCTTTAAGCTCTTTTCAACTGACTCGTAAAATATGAAAAGATTTCCAAGCCATTGGCCTCTCCAGCTCGTTAAAGTGATTGTAAGTGCTATCCCTCCTTTAGATTTTAATCTTTTTGGACCTGAGGGATTATTACACAAAAAGATCGAGCACTTGTTTTGTTCAGCTCGTTAAAAGTACCGAAAATTCATCCCTTCTGTATTGTTTTATACTTTTTCGGACCTAAGGGATTAGATGACGAAAAAGGATTTTTGGAGTTTTGTTATGAAACCAGCTCAAGAAAAGATAGAAAAGATAGATCAACGCCTTAGAATTCAGCCTCTTCGAGGGGGCAACCTCCTTTACATTGCATAAATGAAAAATTCTTGGATGATACAAATGAAAAGACCTCCTATCTATATATAGGAGTCTAAGGGGTGATAACATAACCAGAGCCGACATAACAATAATAATGTAAGGGCACAATAATAACAATAGTGGGCTTCTATGGGGCACATTAGTAACAATAAGGGCACTACATGGGTACATCAATATAATAAGTGGGTTGTACTAATAACAATAAGGGGTTACACTAGTAGTATAGGCGCCTAACAAGTTTCCTTTACTTTTGTTTTCAGACTCTCTAAAATTGAAAAGGACCGAGTTATCTTTGTCGTTAAACTCGTTAAAACCTAATAACGACAAACATGTCCATAATAGACAAGAACGAGTTTCACTATCGCTAGGCTCGTTAAAACATAGCGATGGGTTTGCCCGAAGGGAAAATTATAGAACAAGCATATGTTATCCTCCTCAAGCTTGACAAAAATAAAGAGGTACTGGTCAGTAATGACTGGGGAAAAATTGGGAAGAAAACTTGAAAAACTTTGTTGGTAGCAAGTTGATCTTGAACATGACACTTTCACTCCGCATCCAAGTCGGGTTGGGTTGTTTCATTCACTGGTCACATCACCATGGTTCCATCACACCGTCCACATTTGGGGTTGATGCTACTGATCCATCATGTCAGTGTCACCAGTATGTTCAAGAGAAGTCATTCAGAGAATTCACCTGTGTCTCACCCACTGCAATACATTTATGCTCCATTCTTTCATGACCGCCACCCAGAACCATATATCACCAGATTGTTTTCACCTCCATTAAAATCATTTGCTCCATTCCGTGTCATTGATGTGGGATTCATTAATTCCATCCTATGACAGATCGATTCTTGTCGACATCAGCTCATTATCCAAGAAGGCGATCTAGGAACAACCCTTCAGTACTTTGAAGCTTGCATGCCTCAATGGCAAGTTTCTCACTTCCGGCAACAAGTTTACATCAATGGCCTTCGACCGAAAGATTTTACATGGTGTTCGATGCCAAATCCCTTATTCACACCATGTGAATTGTACTGCAGTACCTTAAGGATCATTATCATTATTGGTTGGTAATCAGGCAATGTCTTTCCATGTTCGCCTCCAGAACATCTCTCACATGGATCGACTTGTACTTTGAGTGAAGATTGAACGAGATTGAAGACCCCGGATCTAGTTTCATCCATCCGGGTTGCGATATATATTCAGGAAAATAAAGACATCAAATGTACATCATTGCTGCATAGATAATCATCCAATCTAAGGGATGATTGCTCTACCAGAATCATTAGTCTACACTCAGACGATTGTCTTTCTCATGTACATGAAAAATGAATTTATAAAGCTAAGCATGGGAATGCTCGCCTCAGCTAGATTATAAAAAAAAATTATGAAGATAATGTATTGTATTGTATCTTATTACAGGTCTCCTTCCAGCTTGAAAGAACTTCAGATCCTCATGATAAAGCATTTCACCCGACATCAAAAGATTAACGACCTCATGCTTTAGGGGGCAACTGTTATAGACATTTTTGGGCACTGCAACCCCAAGCATAAAATTTCCATAAACCAAGGGCTCCTAAGTCCCTAAAGGTGTTGTTCCAACCCCTAAAAGAACAAGGTCAACTGATCACAGCATCTCCCAGAAGTTCTCCATGAAAAACTACTGAGAGCTTGTCAAAACTGGACCATTTCACCTGCTCCATAGGCAAAGTGCATTGCATCCCACCTAAATACACACAGTATGTGCATTTCATTTCAAAAATCCATTCTATGGGGTGCGATGGGCGAGAAGGGACAAATGGCAGGGTCAATCCGCAAGGTGGAGAAGCATGGAATCTTCCAGAAACTTCTCCAGTGACACTTACCTATCTGAGTTTGACCAGGGATGAGTAAGAGATCATAAATCTCCAAGTGGAATCAAGAACTATCAGAGGGAAGACACTAATCAAATCACAAGCTATCTCATCTCTCTTGCAGACATCTATATATGGATCCCTCATCCCAGAGATCCAGAGGCTGGAATTTTGCATCTTGTAAGGAATTGTTGTTGGTTTCTTGAGGCAACATCATAGTGTTGGGTGATCTAAGCTTTTCATGAGGTGAAGAAGGGCTTACTTGCTGAGAGGATGATGCTGGGTCAGAACAATTGGTTGTAACTCTCTTGGCTCTTTCTTGATTACCAATAAAGCTATTCAAGTTTTCCTCCATACTCTTGTTGATTTATGTTTTATGCATTTGTATGGTCAATTTACATCTGATCCTAAATTGTTTATGATAATAGATATATGTTCTTGTATAGTGTTATGTTGCTTTGATTCTATAGGTACTCTGTGAAGCTGGGTGTACAAGAAAGCAAGTAGCAAAGGACTATCAGAAGAGAGAGGAATCGAACAAAGAACCAAGCGCAAGATAGAGGTTGGTCTCTTTTATTCTTCTCTCATCTATCTTTGATAAAGGAAAATGAAAGCAGTTTTACTTTGTTTGTTTCTAAGGCAACTACCAGCCTTAGTGGGATTAGTAGTTCTGCATAGACACTATTCCCGGTAACAACTTCCCCAGCCATGGGCAGATGTCCCGCTTTACCTCATTAAGTATATCACCTATGAGGGAAGCCAAACAATTATCACTTCCCATTGTTAAGTCACCTCCGACATCAACAGATGATAAACCTCCCATATTTTCTGCTGGAGAATATCAGGCATATGGCTACAGCCATGAAGACAGTTGCACACCCATAGAACTACATCACAAACCACATTCCTATCAAGCTAATTGTGCTAGATGCTCTAAGTCACCAGGCAAATAGCCGGGATGAATTCATGAGGAAGAGGGCTAGTACTACCCAAAGGAATCGAGCTGAAACTTTTGAGGAAGCTCCAGTGGAAAACAAGGAATAGTCTGAGCCGTCGAAAGTGAGGGCTAAAAAGAGATCAGTTGACAAGCCAATAGGTGATAAGTGGACGAAGTTGAGAATAAGGGTTAGTATGTACCCAGAGTCGCCATCCACATATCAAAATAACAAGGAGGTGACAAGGCAGGAAGATGAAGAGAAGGCTCAGCCAGAGGAACCTCCCACATGAGGTAAGAATGAGACCCAATCCTTGCTTCTTAAAATTGAAAGTTTAGAAAGAGAAAATGAAAATTTAATAGAATATTTGGTAGAGGACAAGTTAGAAGAAAGGGCCTTGGGGTTAGATACTTTAGTTGTGGCTATAAATAAGACCAGGGAGGAAAATTTTCTGGGTTCTGTGTGCACGTCCTGTGCTAAATAATTATTAATAGCAGGGTATAGAGTCTGTTTAGTGGAAACCTTTTCCAGGGAAACACAAACCGAGCCCTCAGGAGCTGACACATAAGAACTCATTGAAGACGCTGCTGATACACATGAACCAATAGCTAAAATGGAGCATCCCACAAAAGGTAACTTGGAAGATGATACACAGGAACCTTTAGATGACAATATTGTTACAAAAGAACCAGTAGTGGAAGTGTTATCAACATTTTGTCACCTCCCTGTACTCCCCATTCCTCGATCGAGGAGAACATCTACAATGAACTTTATATGCTTTCCCATCATGAAGAGCATGCCTTTACATCCCTATTCATGAGCAAAACATTCCCCTCTTGCATCATTTCTCAAGAAGCTTCCTTCAATCCCAGTTTTCAAGACTGACGCTAGTGATCAATTCCTTCCCCCGCTACTTTACAAAGTTTGCAACTAGACCTAGTGTCGTACGGGACAAGTCAGGCCTTCCTCACTCACGCCGATCCTCTTTTGGCAAGTTTAAAATGGAGTTGATGCTTCCATCTCTAGAAGCTTCGTGAATGTAAGTTTGGTAAATGGCTGAGCTGGATAGAGCCGACGAAGTCTCTTTTGGATCCTTTACCCTATAAATATGGAACAAACCAAAGAGATAAGCCAATCCCATGATAAGAGGAACCATCTCCCCTCCATCAAAGCTATATAAACTCCTCATTTTCCAAAATGAACTAGTCTTTTTTGGAGCTTGAATAACCAGCAATATATCTATAGCTTTTTTCCTTCTAGTTTATGTGTGTAAAGGGAGAATAGTGTGTTTGGTTTGGTTTGGAACTAAAGGGAAGAAACCTTAAACTCCCATTGTTGAGGCTAACCATGAGATGCTAGAAGTGGTGTTGGAACCCGGATACATCGGAGGAGACCTGCAATGTCAAGGCTTTGGTTGTATCTCTTTCTGAGCTTTATATTAATACAACTAATATTTTATTTCCTGCATTAAGTGTCATATTACATTTAATGGCTTAAGATTCCTTGAATTTTTAAGTAAAATGAATGTGATTGTATGTCATTATGTTTGTTGTTGTCTCTTGTGTATTTGTTTCAGGTATTTGAAGGAGAAGAACTCAAAGGAAGTTGGAGAAAAGGAGCGAGGTCATCATCAAGCAGAGTAGCATTCTAAGAGGTAGGCCCACTTATTTGATTCTAGTTTAAGGAAGTTTTAATTAGGTTCTTCCATTTATGGCTAGACCCAATCTAGGGCTAGAGGGATCAACTTTGTGTGCTAAGGAGATTTACCTACTCCACAAATTGGCAACTCCACTGGGGAGCCATCCCTCTCTTTTGATTGGTTTTCATTTCTTGTTTTATGTGAAATTTTGTGGTATCACCCTTTCCCTTTGGTTTTACGTGCTTTTCCTGGTGTACTGCTTCGGTTCTGAAATTTAGAGTGACAAGTCTAGTTTTGAGATTTGAGATTTTCTATTTTTTCCTTGAAATCCTTGATCAATACATTTTATTTTCTGACAATTGCATCGATCATCGCGAATTTGTCTTAAACAGTTGTGACGTACCCCCTTGTGGCGCTTGTTGTTAGTTAGGAAATCATGCCAATTTGATGTAGGCGATGATCAGGGTTTCTCCTAAATCATAAGTAGTGTGTGTTGCCCTCATAATCTCTACCTCTTAGCCTGTTTCTTTTTGTTCTCCTTAGCTAGAAAGCTTCATTAGCTTGTTTGGTGTGCTTGTTGGGTTGGAGATTTCCTTGATTTTTTGAGGCTTTGGATGGTTTGTGGCCCTAGGGCATCTAGGTCATCATCAATTAATCTATTTTTTTGCTCATCAATTCAATTTGTTCGTTAGCCCACTCTCTGATGTGTTAAGTCTAGCCCTGTGTGAAGTTATTTTTTATTGTTTATTTGAATCCCTCAATCGACACTCTTTTTGGACAAATAGTCCTGTTGATAAATCGTATCAACTCTAGTTGTAGCCATGCCAATCGTGTCGATCAGTGCTAGTTTCAACCAAAAAATCATTCTGGTCTCTGAGTTAAGAAAAAATAAGAGCTTTTTCCCATGCCAATGATAGTGCGCCTTGAACGTAAGACTCTTTTCTTTTGCCTAGAAGTGACTAGGATGATTTGTTTGTTGGCTGTGATTTACTGAATGACTTGAAGTTTCATTGCTTGATTTTTTGAGTCTTTTTGGATGGTTTCTATGATCCTAGGGCATCTAGGTCAATTACCATTCATTTTTTAATTCACTCATTGTTTCATGTTTCTGATTTGCTACTTCATTTAATCCATATTTTAGTCGCGACATATTCATTGCTTCATTTTTAATTGAATGAGTGAAAGAGTCTTGTTTGTTCTGTTATTTTGAGTGTCTCTTTCCTCTTTCCAAGTGTAGATTAGATTGCTTGGTTTCGTGATTGAAGCATTTATGTGTTCGGTTTATTCAATTCAGGGAAGAAGTTGCTTTGACTTTCATTTATCATGCTTTAGATTTGGTTGATTCTTGTTTGATCGGAATTGTGAAATTTTTATTGAAGTGGTTTATGTGAAATATTCATTTTTCATTTTATGAAAAGAAGAACATTATTCTAGTTTACTTAAGCGAAAATATTGCATTAGTAGCATCATCGAGAGGCTAGAATTGCATCATCATAAGCACTGGAAATGAAATGAAACTTCTTTTGTTGTTCAAGGAAGATTAAGTGCATTTAAGACATGTATTAGTGAAAGATTTCATTCTTTGGTTGTTGCATTGATTGTGCTCTCTATCCCTCAATTAGTGTTAACTTTCATCAAAGACGTATTTCTTTTCTTATATAGCTAGATATAGGAGTTTACAGATGACAACTGTAGGGCCTTGTAATTGAAACCTAATTCAAGATCAACTGTTAAAATTTATTAAATTAACCTAAGGAAGCATCGAAATGTAACGCTTACATTTAGTGGTCTAGGCTAGAGACATGTTTCGACATCTTTAAATGTAGCAGTTGTCATTCGATTCGGCATTAGACATCGCTAGTATGAACTTGTTCTCCCCGTACCATCATGTATATAAAGGGAAACCCCTATAGGTTTCAATCCTTTATCCATAGGAAGCTGAGTTTTCCACCTTGTAAACATGATACATCGAACACAACATTTGGGGAGATTGCAGCTCATACTTTCCAGTTTTCCAAGAGGTATTCTGTAGTTCACGGTTACCTGGTAATCCCTTTTGCCTAGATTATCTTGAGCAGTCATTTTGGTCTTTTTTTACTCTTTAAATTTAAAAGATCATCGAGCACTTTTCCTTTCGATCTCATTAACTCCAAAAGCAACTAGAGTCACCTTTTGCCCTCTTCTCAACTCCTAAAATATGAAAAAGCAAAGTTTTGTTTTTAGTGTCTTAAAATACACTACGCACGAATTCCTGGTTAAATTTATCTTCCTTAATGATTCTTTAGGGTCAATTCCAATGGAAACATCTCCATAGTCTTGTAGTCAAGGATTCCCCTTAGATGAGAGTCTTGGTCCTTTTCCTTCTTTTATAAATTCTGGTGCTCTTTATATGGCAACGTTGTCCCTCCATCGGTTAAGCATTGGTTTACATGTCTGGTTATTTTCAACCTCGGTGCTCCTGAGTATCTTGACTCCTGTCTAGCCATCTCCTCCATTTGAATCAAATCACGTTGATTCTGAGGTTGACGTCTCACCTTCTTCCCCCATTTCTTCATCTTCCTCTTCTACTTCACCTAGTAAAAGTTTGAAATCAACTAGGAGAATAAGAAGAAAAATAACAAGAACAAGAATAAGAAGTCAGATAAGCAAGAGGCCAACCATGCATCTGTTACTCCAAATGAAACTCCTATAGACAAACCTTCTGATCCTCCACGGAAGGTCAGTTTCCCTTGAAAGTTGTGTAAGGGTGACCATCTCCTTTGAGATTGTCTTGGTATTCCCAGAGTCTTAGAGGTATGGTCTCAAAATCTGGATTGACCATCCCCATCAACCTCTAGAGATCATTGATGCTACACCATTGGCTAGCGAGTGTAAGAAGAAGGGAAAAATTCAATTCCCTTGTAGGTTATGTGGAGGAGAGAATATTCTTCACCTTCGTCCTCTTATCGATAAAGCTTCCAAAGTTTTGGAAAACCTTACAGCTCCTCAACCCCAACTCCCTGTTGGTTATCAGAGACTTTCTTCTAACCCTCTCCTAGTTGGTAAAGGGATTCACTTGGATTCATCTCTTGCCCATCCTGATCTTCCTGAGCATGACCCTCTTGTGTCTGTTCCTGACCAACCATTGGTCGAAAAGAGTGTCGACTTGGATTCTCTTTCAGCTATTCACTCTGCTCCCAAAGAGAGTAGTGATCATACTACTCATGTTCTTCTCATCTCCTCAGATTCTCATGAATCAAAGATTGACCCTCCCATCCTAGTTGTTCAGGAGAGTCCTTCTCCTTCTCTTGCAGGGCATGGGGGAGATCATATGATACCCCCACCAAGTAGTTTTGTTGTTTCTTTTGACTGGAGTCAATTGAGTACTTTCTACCTCCCATCTTATGTGCCTTTTTAGATCACAATACAAGCCTATAATATGGTCAGAAATGGGACTATATTAGATGAAGGTGTGTCTGTTAGCATCATGTCTTCCACTACTTGGCAAGCTTTGGGTTCCCCACAACTTGTGCCTGTCACGCAGAATCTGTTGGCCTTCAATAGAGGAACCAGTCAAACCTGATGGTAGTCCAAGGTCCCCTAGATTTCAATCTTCTCCTTGGATGTGACTATGTTTATGTCACGAGAGCTCTTGTTTCTTGTTTTTTTTTCCATGTGGTTTGATTTCCACATGAAGGGAGCATAGTGACTATTGATCAATTGTCATTCATTGGTCACCAGATGGCTCCTATGCAACCATCATCCCCTATTGGTTCTTTTTTGCAAGCAGTTCCCTCCCTGCCACAGGTCAATTATGTGGCTACCCATTCCGTCTCCACATCTATTGATGATCACATAGATGGCATAGTACATTATGTACTCGGTTCATTGGAGCCTAATCTATCATTGGTACCATTTGACATGTATTCCTCATAGAGCGTGGTTCTCCCATCTAGTGAGGACCTCTTGGGTGTTATGTTCTTGTATGGTCCATGAACAGGGGTTGTGAGAGTAGTTCATTGTCTTGTTTCAATCTCATTAAAAAATGAAACAAGGAATGTGAGCATAGTTCCTTGTCTTGTGTCAAGCTCATTAAAAAATGAAACAAGGAATGTGAGCATAGTTCCTTATCTTGTGTCAAGCTCATTAAAAAATGAATCAAGGAGACTGAGGATAGTTTCTTCCTGTATCTACCTTGTTAAAAAATGAAATAGGTGTTTGAGGATAGTTCTTTTACTATGTCAACCTCGTTAAAAAAATGAAACAACTCCCTTTTCCAAATTGAATCTTTGATTAATATCTGGTAAAATCCTAGTCGAGTCTTTCCTGGATCTTGAAACAGAACCTTCATTCTATCCACCTAGTTGAATGAAATGAAGCTTGGGGACAATGTACCTTGAATTGAGTCATTATGCTGGGGGCATGCAAACTTAACTCAAGCATAGTTTGTCTTTGTTTCAAGCTTGTATAAAAATGAAACCAAACTCAAGTATAGTTTTTCGTTTCAAGATTGTGTAAACATGAAACCGAATTCGAGCAGAGTTCCCCATGGTTCAAGCTTGTGTAAAAATGAACCCTTGCCCAATTTACATCTCATGATTTCTATTTCTATTAGCTAATTTCTGCTATATGAGCCTTGGTTGTTTCATTCCATTGCCACCATCTCTTTGGCCCATCGTATGCTTTCACTTGGTAGTTTTTCCTTTCCTGAGGAACCCCAACAATAAGTGGTTTTGTTAGCTAGCCTATTGACCATTACATGTTTTGAGTAGTTCCATAACTGGAGCCAGTTGCTACCCTTTATACCACTCATTCCTCCAGGACGAGTCACCTTTAAGCTCTTTTCTGACTTGTAAAAAATGAAAAGATTGTCGATTATTTTTCCATTTTAGACTCGTTAGAGGAAATAAAAGCGAGGAGTCATATTTGAGCTTTTTTCTGACTCTGAAAATATGAAAAGATTGATGATCTCTTGTAGTTTTGAACTTTTTAAAGGCTGCGAAACATTGTTTACCCATTATACATTTACCCCTTTTTCAAGTTGGGATAAACTATTTAAGAAAAATTTATTCATTGGCTGACATGGTCAAGCGGTTTTCTTAAGTATTTTTTCTACCTTTTCGGGCTTGAGAGACACAACTACATGACAAGGGACCTCTTGGGGTTTTCTTTTCCATGTCTTTTTTAAACACTCTAAACATGAAAAAGATACCGAGTTACACCTTTGTCGGACTCGTTAAACTTAAATGATATTGGATTCATCACCATGACGGACATGAGCTTCTCCTTCCTTGGGCTTATTAATCTTACTAGGTTGGGTTCATCCGAAGGATGGACTTATAGTGCAAGCATATGCTATCCCTTCAAGCTTGAGATAAAAAATTATTGGGCTACTCTCTAGAAATGGTGGAGGAAAATAAGAAATTTCCATTAGTTGTGTCGACAACTCACTCTTGAACATGACACTTTCTACTTCATGTTGGGTTGGGATATCCAAACTTCATCGTTGAATTTCCTAGGTTGGGCCGTTGATTTTGGGTGTTCCGTTTGATCTTTGCCTCATCATCATCACCTCTGATCCTATCGATCCAAAAGCTGCCAAACTCCAAAGTTGTGTTGCCGATATTTTCAAGAGTTATCCTTTTGAGGTTATACTCATTCTTGATTCTATGTATGATACATAATCACTACATCCTTTTAGCTCGCATCGATGATGTTGGATACATCATGGCCCTCCTTTGACAGGGTCACTTCCTGTCGACTTCAACTCATTATCTGAGAAGTTTGCCTAGGGACTCCTTTCTAGTACCTTAGAGCTTGCATGCCATAATGGAAATTCCTCCACACTTGATGACAAGATCAAATCATTGGCCTTTGATTGGGTGAATTTATGGGTGTTTGACTTCAGTCCCTTATTCACACTCCATGAATTGTGTTGCTAGTACCTTAAGAGCCATTGTCATTATTGATGGTTCCTCTCATGCCTGTTAATAGTTCACACCATTGACCGGTAATCAAGTGATTTTCTAGAATGTTCGACTTCGACACATATATTCACATTTTAGAATTTTTACTTTGATTAGGTCATGTTGGAGCGCAAGACACTAGGCTCAGATTACTAAAGTCTAGGTTACAAGGCGATGTGACATGATCATGCTAATATACATGTCTCTTTCAGATGGATGGTTGCAACCATACCATGAGATGTTATATGTGATCCTTCTCATTATTCAGATGGCTTTGACCATACCTTGGGTTTGATATGTTCCTTTTTATTGGATAGTTGCACCCATACCTTGGATCCATTTACCTGATATTTCTCTGGATGGTTGCGTCCATACCATGTTTCATATATCGTTTATCAGAGTTTTCAGTGATGTATATGTATCTATTCTTGCTTGTGGGTTTTCCTATGATGGTCTCTGGTTCCACGCATCTATTTGTAAAACATTTCACCCCTCACTCTAGTTCAGCCTTTGTAGAAATTCCCACTGTAGATCAACAGATTATGAAATATACTAAAGCAAAATACAAGATCTGCTTCTACAACAAACTTTGCAGAAGATTAATCAAATATGAGAAAGATCAATTAAAACACATATAACTAAGAATGAGAAATCAATCACACATAACACAGAAGAAATAACCTGGGGAAAGCCTCAGCCTAAAACCCCAACCTATGTATTATCATACAAGTGGAAATATGTTCGAGTTACAAAAAGAATCAGCTCACAAGCTATCTTGCTCTCTCTACAATCAAACAAATACAGCTCAGAGACTGAGTAGACACAAGATATTCCTTTCCTTATCCCTCCAAGCCTCCTATTTCGTTGTGCAGTTTTTCTCGGGGTCCAATGATGTCACATGTTTGAATTGGCCTCATCAAACTCACTAAACTGAAGAAGTAACTGTGCAATCTCCAAGGAATGAATTCCTTCTGCATGCAGGAGATATTCACAATGGAGTATTCCTGCAACTGATAGTACATTGTCCCTCCATCTGATCTCAACTGGGTCTCTGTCTGAACTGACATGCATGACTTATTTATGAGAGAATATTCAGTTATCTGAAGTGCAGCAGTTACATGCATGCATGCATTAGCTAACTGAACTCACAATTAATTCAACAAACTATTTCAATTAATCTAACTGGACTTGACTTAGTTAACTGAGCCAACTAATTACAACTCAATATTACAACTCATCCTTATCTCTTTAACTGATGGATAAATTCCTCAATCAATGGAGAAACTATTTCATGTCCCCACATAGAATTCATGTTTGATTTTCTACAACTAATTAACTCAGGGTGAATTAATTAATTATTTTACAAATAGTAGACCAAATTCAAATTTTACTTCTATATTTTAGTTTAGGGACTAACTAAAATAGTAAGGTATCCCGAAATGCTATTTATAGTAGTACTACATTTAGCATTTCTTGTTACTATTTTCAAAACTCCCTCTCAACAAGAAAGGGATTATCAATAACCATAATCCTATCTTTGTGGAACTTGAACTTGCATTTTGACAATGTTGTAGTCAAAATATCTGCATCCTGTTGCTTGGTCGAAACAGACAGCAACAACATGATCCTCTTGATCACACAGTCTCGAAGATGGTGATACCGGATATCAATGTGTTTGGACTTGTCATGAAAAATTGGATTCTCAGAGAGTTTGATACAACTCTGATTCTCGCAGTAGATCACAGTTAGATCCATCCTCTGACTAAACAATCCCACTAGAATATTTCACATCCAAATGGCCTCACATGCAGCCTGACTAGCAGCCATATATTCAGGCTCTGCTAAGCTAAGTGAAACTAACCTTTGCTTCCTGTTGTACCAGGAAACTGCAGCTAAACCAAGGTTGAAGATTCCTCCAGAAGTGCTCTTCCGATCTGATGGAGTCCCTACCAAATCTGCATCTGTGAAGCCCTGAAGCTTCACTCCCTTTGTATGTCTATACCACAATCCAAACTAAGATGTGCCTCTGAGGTATCTCAGTACATGCTTCACTACCTTCCAAAACAGCTTGGTAGGTTGAACCATAGCTTGACTCAGCTGGTTCACTGCAAAGAAAAAGTCAAGTCGTGTGTTCACCAGATACATAAGTGAACCCACGAGTTGTCGATAAATAGTAGCAGCTACTACCTCACCTGAAGTAGCATCCTCCTTCCTCTAGTTCCCAGCTAGAGGAGTCTGCATGGGCTTGCACTTCTCCATGTGAAAGTTCCTGAGTATCTCATTGGAATACTTGCCTTGAGACACAAATACTTCACCATCTTTCTGCCACACCTCCATGCCTAGAAAGTAGTGCATAAGACCCATGTCTTTCATTTCAAACTCTCTTGTAAGGTCCTCCTTGCAAGACTGTATTAGCTGATCATCACCTGTCAAAATCAGATCATCGTCATAAAGAACAATGATCAATGGTTTACCTTCTACCATGATGTGGTAAACGTTCACATTTGCTTCACTCTTGGTGAAGCCCAACCTGATGAAATAATTGTTCATCCTGAAGTACCAAGCATGGGGTGCTTGCTTTAGGCCATACAAAGCCCTCTTGAGTCGGCACACATGCGACTCGTGATCAAAGGTCTTGAAACCGTCTGGCTGCTCAATGTACACCTCCTCTTAGGCCCTATACTACTAGTGTAACCCCTTATTGTTATTAGTACATCCCCCTTATTATATTTTTGTGACCATTTAGTCCCCATATTGTTATTATTGTGCCCTTACATTATTATTGTTATGTTGGCTCTAATTATATTATGACCCCTTAGACTCCTATATATAGAAAGGAGGTCTTGTCATTTGTATCATCGAAGAATTGTTCATTTGTGTAATTTAAAGGAGGTTTCCCCCTTGAATAGGCTTATTTAAAAAAAAATAATAAGGGGGTTGTACTAATAACAATAAGGGGTTACACTAGTAGTATAGGGGCCTAACATGCCCCTCTCCTCCAAAAAGTGTTGTCCTCAAAGCTTGAGTAGTTCTTGATGCTTCTGTATAAAATTCTTATCCTCCCATGTGGAATCTTCAGTGGGTAAGTTCTTCCACTTGATGAGATACTTTGAAATTGATCGATTTCGTAGCCATTGGGTTCTCGTTTCTGTGACTGCTCTAGGTTCTAATATGATTTTTCCTTCCTGTTCAAGTTCGGGAAATATTGTTTAAATTGGGATATTCTGCAACTTTTCAATGAGTGACCACACTTCTTTGTCCTTCTTCCATTCATCCCTTGCTTCATTTATCCAATCTAGTTGGATAATAGAAATAACACAAAACAATGCTTCCACATCCTTATCCTTTCTTGAGAGTGCATCTGCAATAAAAATTTTCTTCCCTTTTCTGTAGATGATGTCAAAGTCATAATCCAACATATTTGTGACCCATCTTTTCTGTTCTTGTAAAGATAATATTTGTTCTAAAAAATATTTAAGACTATCATGATCCATTTTTACCTTGAAGTGTCTTCCCATTGGATAAGGTCACCATTTATTAAGTGCATGTATTATTGCGAACATTTCCTTCTCATAAATAGCTTGCTGGAGATGTAGCTGTAAAAATATCCAATCACCTACATCAATTTTTATTTCACTATGATGTTGATCTACTTGTTGTTTCATCCGATTCTACACCAAAGTGGCATTATCCTTTAAAAGTTGGAGAACTTGTTGTTGATGCTCGAAGTGATCTTTCACTACTTGAACCCTTTACTTCTTGATATGTCCTTCTATCTTCAGCATTTCAAGAGTGGTGATTTCTTCCAATACTTTACAAGATATGGTCGGATTCATTTCTTGATGTTTGATGTGATATTTCACTTCTTGAATGTTTTTCTTCTTGATATCTCCTTCTATCTCGAGAGTTTGAGGAGTGGTAATTCTTGCCAATGCTATACAAGATGTGGTCGAATTCATTTCTTCTTTCTTTGGGGTTGGGTCCTGGCATATATCCTCTTCTTTTGATGTTTCTTGATACTTTTCTTCCTCCTCTTCATACTCTAAGTAAAATAATTTCTTCTCAGCACACTTATGACCTTTAGTGCATTTGCTATCACAATTGTAACAAAGCCCTTTTTCTCTTTTTTCTTCCAATTGTTGTGGTGTAAACCTTGTAGGTTGTGGAAGGATAGGAGAAGAAACAATTCCATAATTATAGGCATGAGTGGTGGAATTACTTGTTTCCATAATTTCGCTTTCAATTTTTCTTGCCCACCTAAATGCTTTCTCCAATGAATTTGGTTCCCAAAGGCGAACCTCATGTTGGATGTTATGTTTTAAAGTCCCTATGAACATATCAATCTTATGCTCCTTTGGAATATCTTTTACCCTTATATTCAATTTTTGGAAGTCCTCAATGTGCTCCATCATTGAACCCCTTTTTCTTTAGATTTATCAATTGGCTAAAAAAGGTGTTTCTCTTTGTATCCTCATAATGTGTTGTCATTTCCTCCGTGAAAATTGACCATGTGACAAGTGGTTTACAACAACAAAGCCCTTTATACCATAAAATTGATTTGATTCTAAATAAATAAATGCAATACATACCTTTTGTGACAGTGGTACACCATGTAGATCAAAATATATCTCCATCTGTAGTATCCAATTTACCAGATCCTTGCCATCAAACTTCCTCATCTCATTTTTTCTTGATTTTAGGAGCTCTATCTTGAAATAGCTGTAAATCTGTACTTTCAGATCTTTATGTTCTAAAATTTTTGTCTATAATAGCCCTCTGAGTCCTCTTTCTAACCCCACAAGTCTGATCAAGATTGGATTCTCCAAGGAAGTGTTATGTCAAATCTCCCACAGTGACCTGCTTATAGACTTGTTCAGTAGAATGAACTTGTATGATGTGTTGCGGGTCACTGTTTCAACTTTAGTTTTTGAGAAGGGTACAGAAAGGACTACAGTTTGTCCTCATTCTGTAACATTTTACGAAAATTCAATCTGATGCTCAGAGAGAAGGTTATGACGATTTTCCCAAGCTGACCTATTTGGAATGTAATTCGAGGGTCTACAAAAATCCTAACTTCCTCAGATTATATCTCCAACAATACGGCACAGGAGGATCTGAAATTTAGAGCTGAGTTTCAAACCAATCTATTCTCAAATGGTTTCTTTTTTAGCTTTTGAAACTTTGTATCGAAAGAGTTACAGCGAAAATTCCACGATGACCTGTTTGGTGCAACAAAACCTACAATCCAAAGCTTTGATACCAAATGTTATGAAACTAGCTCACAAAAAGTTAGAAAAGATAGATCAACGCCTTAGAATTCAGTCTCTTTGATGGGGAAACCTCCTCTACATTACACAAATGAAAAATTCTTACATTCAGCCTCTTCGAGGTGGAAATCAAGAAGAATGGAAAGAAATACATTACAAGAAGCCGAGGAACAATTTTTTAGTCAGACATATACACAAACTCTAGTTCCTTAAGAAAAGGAAACTTAAAGATCCAGAGAAAGATTATCTCCTACAAATTTAGAAGTTCAAGCTACAGGATTTACATATTTCAAAAGGAAAAAGAAAAAAACATTCATGAAGAATCCTCAAAAGGAAAGAATTCATAGGAGTAGGCTATAGTGGTGTTGTCAATATTTCCTACCACTTTCTTTCCATAACTTGAAAAGATTACAAATTCTCCCGTGCCATCTATCTCTCAAGATACAACACAACAAACTATTTTTGCTAGATACGGAGAAATAAAAAAAGAATGAAGCATTAAAGGCTACTACTTATTTTGAATTCTGGAAGTAGTCTTCAACTCTCAAGCATAGAATTTTCTTTGCACTTGATACTGAAGAGGGACAATTTCAATTAGCCTTCTTAGAACCTAAAGTTCCAGTCCCTAAAAGTCCAGAAGATTATAAAACATCCATTTTTTCTTTTGACACTAAGAAAATTCATGCAATTTATCACATTGACCTTCATATGCATGCTGGTGAAATGATATATTCTAAATTTAGAATTACAGCCATGGTAGCCTCTGAACTACAAGTTTCCTTGAATAATATTTAAACACGCTTAAAAATGTAGACAATTTCATGTTTGGCTAAAGATACTAGAATCAAATCACTTGAAGATTTGGTGATTAAACTAGGATATGATCTTAGTGATATAAAAGTAGCTGAAGAGATGATAAATAATAAAAATGTTAACATTCAAGCATTGAGGAAGCAACTTAAACTTCTTACTACTGAACATCCACAAGATAAAGAAGTAGGTCAACTATAAAGAAAAAATGACAATATGTTTAAATTGATAGTTGAACAAAACCTTCAAATTTAGAAGATGGAAGCTGACATGGAAACACTCTTAAAATAAAAAGAGAAGCAACTCAGTATTTTTCCTTCCATTCCTATAGCGACAACTTCTACAATAGGTACTTCAACAACAGGGACATCTATAGTAACAACAATCACAATGGAGACACAGTCTACTGATTCAACAAACAAATTGTCAAATGCCATGGGAGGTGGTATCTCAAAATCAGACCCTGATAGGCTGCTGGTCAGGTTGACTCTAAGTAACTATTTCAAACCTACTTTAGGCTGAGGCTTAGCCTCCTCAACCTGAGAGGGCTCTCTCTAGATGAGTTAATGATTTTGATTAAGATAAGATGGCTAACTCTTTGTGAAATAACTGTGACAAATATGGATGTTGGAAAAACATTAAACAAGTTTCCATTGGGCCTATGGAGTCAACAACACCTCAATAAAAAATGATCTTGACTTTACATAGAAGTCAGGGCATTCAGCATTTGAATATTCAGAACATAACTCATAGGGAACCACAATTTATAAATGCATACAGGAAATCAGAGCACAATCAGTGAATTCTGAGTGATTATACATCTATACAACTGTAAAAAACATTAAGGGAAGGATAAGATCACACATTCTGAACATAGAAATCCTTCATGAATCTTGAGAAGTAAAGCCAAATTATATTACTGAAACTGTGTCTTCACATAAGCCAAATACAATGCTCTGTCATAGAGTTTTCCAACCCTCATTACATTGTTGTTTCAGCTATATATAGAATTCTTATTCTACCTGATCGAGATTCCTCCTCCAGCATGAGGGGAATTCGATAACTACCTCTAATGACACCTATCAACTATTTAATTAACTAATTAATACAATAAAGTGCTGACTGGAGCCTTTTTTTAGAGTTCTAAATCTACTATGACTCTAACTTCCTATTGTATGCATGATGGCTTCTCCTCGTTTTTTGACACCTGGTCCTCTTTCGGTTTGGCTGAAATGGCTGAGATAGGTATTTAATGTCCCATGTTGACCTGGAATGTTGAAACTTTTTAACTGCTCAGAGATATTTGGAGGTTACCCTTGCTTCTCGGCTTTCAGTTTTTTCCACAATCTTCGAATACACAGAAGCATGTTCTTTAGCTTTTAATTACCCAAGATGTGGAAGACTGCCATGTCCTTGATGCGTTGTAAGCTCTTTTCATGAACATGTGTACAGGCAAAAATTCCTTGCAGGCAAATCGTTTGACATATTTTGAACTGTGATAAAGGGGCTTTATGACAAAAATTCAAAATTGGTTTTGAATATTCAATCCTTTTAAACATCCATCTGTCTTGACCTGATTGGCTGTTGTTTGCTCCAGCTGATGTCTTGTACACCCTTTAGCCGTTTCCCTTTCAAAATTCCCGCTTATAATTCAAACTACTTGATTTGCGTTAAAAACAACATCTTCAGCAGTTTCGTAGAGCACTACGAAACTGCTTAATTATTTGAAACAGTTTGCCTTTGACCCGAGATCTTTATCAACTGAGTATTTGATTGCGAAAAACTCCCTTCGACTTTCCACATGTTGAACAGGGATTTATATTTCCTCAGAGAAATAAGATTAAGCAAATTTGTCAAAAAATTGAAACAAAACCTTACTTGAAGTGAACAACTCATTTAGCAGGCAGCCGGCTTAGCTGTGTCTTCAGATCTTCAATTTGTTTTCTCATAGCTCTATTCCCAGCTCTCAGTTGCATATTAATCCTTCTGATATACCTGGCTTCTTTGATGGCTGGTACTGTCCAGGTGTGAAATTGCTCGTGGCCATCAACCACTGAATTCAACTGAGCCTTTACAACTTCATTTCCTTCCCATAAGGTTTTATAATATTTTGCATGTATGGCTGCATGCTTTCTAGCGGCCTTCTTCAATTTAGCAATCTCATACTTGGCTGACTCTAATTGTCTCTGTATGGTTGCTATATTATCTTCTTGAGATGCAATGGCTGTTTTGCCCGTGTCTTTTTTTATTTCCCCTGTTTCCTCTGTTCTCGGCATTGCTTCCTTTACTTGCTGGAATCTTCTTGTTATAGGTCTTCTAGGTTTGAAAATGAACTCTTTAGCTGGCACATCAAATCTAAGCCTTTTTGAGGCCTTGGATTTCTTGGTGCTTTCCTGCTCTGACTGCATCAATTCAATTTGGACTGGTAGAGACTGCTCGAATTCAATAGCCTGTAATAAATTATTCAAATTTGCCTTGGACACTGGGCTCTCTTCAACTGCTACAGCTTTACCTTTTTCCTTCATTATTTGACTTCTTGTTCTTACCCTTGAGACTGCTTCAGATGTGCTTGTTTCTGGTACATCCTTTTTACCCTGAGCCTTTTCCTTAGTTATTTGCTGAGGTTGGTCTTGGATGATGAGAGGCTTCACTGGTTTTCTTAGTTGTGATTTTGGAACCCTTTTAGCTCTTGCCTCTTTTTGGAGCTCAGCTATCGTAAAATCTCTGGCCGGTTGTGGAGTGAGACCAGTCTTGCTTTGGAATCCAGCCATAAAAATAAAAGAATTCCAGTCTCTGTCTATCTTCTGGAGGCCATCTAAAACCAGTAACTTGATCAAACCATGATGAAACAAAGAGGTTTCAGAATCCTCTTTTCTCAGCTGTACCTTATCACACATCTTACTCAAGCTACGGAACAAATAAAAAGGTAGGTCTATGGAGACTTTCCCAATGAAATGCAAAAGCAGTTTAAAATGGTAAGAATAAACTTTGTTATACCTTCCCTCACAAGTCAAATATTTTTGTATGCAGGTGAGTAAGAGAGCATAATGTTCTTTGACATAATTCCTGGGCACTCCCCTACTCAAATCTTCATTTACATATGCGTCCTTTAAAAACTCCTTACAAGGATTCATGTCAAATTTGAAATTTTTAAACCATTCCTCTTGTCCTCTTGGGATCTCTGTCACAGCAGATATTGCTTCTGGAGAAACCTGCACTTCCAACATAGCTACCTTTGAATTCAAACCAGTGAAGTTTAGTGCAAATTCTTTTGTTACCTGCGCATGTCCTCCTTGTAACTTTTTGCAAAAGTTCCAGCACCCGGCATTTTTAAACGCTTTCTTCACCCCTTCATCTCCCAGCGTTATATCCAGGCCCTCGGGTTCAGTCCTTAGAGGTTTACCGGATCTGTGCTCTTTTTTCTCCATGGATTCTTCTAAATCTTCACACACAAAGACTACCAGCTCCGGTTGGAGTTGTGATTCAGCTTCTTTTTGAATTCAGCCCCGCTTGATTATCAGCCTCGCTTGAATTTTGAATCTTTCTGCTTAAAACCTTTCAAGACATAATCTTGTAGATTTGTCATTCATGCAAGACACTTACGGTCATCATTTAGGCTTATGCACGGTGAAATTTCTTGGGAATGATAATACATGCGTATCAACAACTCTAGTGGTGGTGATGGTGGCAATGAGTGTTAAAACGTGATAGGGGAGATATATGAACTGACATGAGAAGACATGGCTGATGACTCACCTAACGGACTTGATATTTCAGGAAAGATTCGTTGCGGAAGTACAAATCCATGATTTCGCAGCGCTGTTAGTTTTAAATTTTAATGATGCACTGCGAAACTGCTTAATAATGATGCGCTGCGAAACTTCTTAATCATGATTGCGCTGCAAAACTGCCTAATCATGATTGCACTGCGAAACTGGCGAATGGGAATTATGCTGGGAAATTACTAAAAGACATGGTGACTCGGATAAGACAAGATGTGGCTATAGAACACTGATGAGTGGAGGAGAACCAATGGGAGTTGAGAATGACTTGAGTTAAGAAACTCTTTAAAACTCCAAATCCTAGGGGAAGAAAATTAAAACGAAATTAAACTAACAAGGACCTTTGTCATGGGGCTAGGATAGAAAATTATATACATCAGATTTTGAGTTCTAAGTGATAACAGGAGGCTTATCTTTAAAAGATCAAGAAATTGAAAAACTCAAGATGTAGCTCCAAAATATTCAAGTACAGAAAATCAAATTTGATAATGCATTTTTGGCTTACATTGAAAAGAATTATAAGTTAACTGAGCAGTTAGAAGTTTATGAGAATGAATCTTTAATTGCACAAAGTATTCCTCATGCCAAAGAAAATATATGGATTTACATTAATGCATTAGTGACTGAGTTATGGCCTTCTATTGAAATTATTTTTGAGCAGGAAGATTTATTACGAAGATCAAAAGAAACAGTACCAGAAATAAAAGAAGACCTTGACCACAAATGAGGAGATGCCACGGGGATAATAAAGGTCTTAAAGTCCAAGAAAAAGGATGTACTTGAAGAATTCAGCATCAAATACAGAACTAAGGTTGTGTTGGAGGTAAGCTAAGAGGAATTTGATGCTACAACTTGTGAACAAGTGTGAGAATATAGAGGTTCACATTAAGAAATTTACATGAAATTCAATCATCTAAATCAGAAAGGACTCCCAGGTTTGTAGGATATTGGTGGAAAATTGATTCCACTTGAATATTATCAACTCAGGTTACATGAGATAGTAGTGGACAAGACCAATTTTCCCAAATCTAGAGGAATTATAACTGGAAAAGCTTTCATTGAAGGTTTAAGTTATGAATTTCAAATTCAACATGAAATTAAGCATATGATTTTAACTAGGCCTACTTTTGAAAAATGTATTGAAGTTGATGAGTCATAAGGAAAATTGTTAAAGTTTTCTATCCCTGATGAAAAGAGATGGGATAAATTATGTGAGCTCATCGAAAAGAAAAAAAATTTAAATGTCAGGAGAAGACAACAAAATTTCAGGAGAAGACAATAGAATTTCAGGAGCAGACAACATATTAATAGTGGCAATCAACAGAAAAGAAGATTTCTAGCTACAATCATTAACAATAAATGTCAAAATTTGTGCAGAGTGTTTGAATCAAGTTCATATCTACTATTTTTTAGATCTATTTTTGTAATATCCCAACTATTTTGGATGATATTATATTTTGTAATAGATTTTGATTCAAGTTTAGATATGTTTCAAGTCGAACTCTATGAATATTTTGTATTTCAAAGAAGAAAGGATTGAACCCATGTGATGAATGAGTGGACATGCTTGTAACTTTCTAAGCTATTTCTGAGGTTAATAGAAGGATTCTGGATTCATTTTGAGCAACTTGTGTATCCTTGTGAGTTATTCTGGTTATTCAATTATGTATTCATTTTTACTTTCTTTGCACATTTCAAGGTAACATAGAAGTCTGGGTAATATTAGTCTGGATGTCAAACTCTCTGAAATCTCTTGCAAAGTTATCATTATTAAAAGAGATTAATTAACTGAAATTGTATGTCTTAGTTAATTCCTCTAAATTTTTAAATTGTTGCATTGTGTCATCTCTTACACATGTATTGTTTGGCTATAGAAATCTTCTATGTGCATCTACTATATATAACAAATTAGATATTCAATATGAATATTTAAGGAATTATATATCTTCTGAAATTTTGCATTTCAAATCATTTTAAAGATTAACTTTGTTATGAATGAAGAATCAAGCCTTTTGTTCTCTTAGAAATACGTAGGAGTTGCATATGTTTAAAATATTTAAGAATTGGTCATCCACTCAAAATTAAAAAGCTTACTTTAGATGATTTTCCATAGTTCCTTAGCCTAGAACTCTTTACAAAAGACAACAATTTCCATGAAAATTCCTCCACATTTTTTTATAATAATTTCCTAAGAATTTGAAGGATTTAACTAAGGATATCTTCTTATTTTTCAGAAGGTTATTTTTGACATTGTTGGGTTTTTTGGCTCTAACATTTTCTGGAATTATATATTCTCACAATTTACTTTCCTTGCACCACAACTGCTATATGTGCTCATTTACCATTATCTTTTATAGCTTATCAATTCCATTAACATGCTTAAACTTGTCTGTTTCAAATGAAAATTACTTGAGTTTAGACTTTTACAAAGAGGGCTTCAACTGGACTACACTTCTTTGGTTGTGTCCTTATTTGGAAAGTTTCATTAAAAGTATTTGGGCAAAGTGCCCATTTTTCTATAGACTTTTTTTCATAACAATTGTATTTATACAATGGGGGTTTTACCCTTCTAATAACTCTCATATTTTCTTATTTTGAGGTCTTATATATGGACGATACATATGTGGCCAGGAATGTAAAATCTAATTATCTCATTTCCAGAATAAAACATGCATTTTATTCTCTTATAAATTATTGTGCATTTCAATAACATATATACACACACCCAAACAAGGTTCCTTTGGGTTATGTCAATTCAAGGCCGAAGCCAATAAGGCTAGAAAATAATTTTTTCTTCTTTCATTTTGGGTAAAACATAATTGTGTAATTCCTTTTCCTTTCACAATTTATTGCATGTCATTACATTCTAAATTAGGGTGTGTACGCCTTTAAAATTAGTTTTGTTCTCTTTACCTTATGAGCATGTAGTTATAATTTCTTGTGTACTTACATGAAAATTTCTATGACTATTTTGGTGTTCATGGCATTACTATTCTCTTTATTTATCATGCATTCTTATAGGATTTATTTCACTACATTTATGTATTTCTTATGAGAATAACTTCATAGTAGTTTTGTAATTATTATTTTAATTTAGTACACCTAGAACTAGACAAGGGACCTCGATGACTCCTATCATTGTGGACCACTATGAATTCCCGTTAGACTCTATTCTTACTTTCTCCTAGGACTATCTATCCTCTAGCCAATCAATGAGGTTCCCTTCCTTGTTGTTGCCAGCAACAACTAATCTAGGCATAAATTTCCTACTCTTTACTTAACTGTATTGTTTATTATATTATAATAACTCTATCTGCTAGGTCCGTATAATACTAGTGATTCCCCCATTATTGTTGTCATTGTAGCCCTTATTGTTGTTATTGTGCCCTTATTGTCCCCTATTGTCCCCATATTTTTATTAGTGTGCCCCATAGAAGCTCACCATTGTTATTGTTGTGCCCTTATATTATTATTGTTATGTCGGGTTTGATTATATTGTGACCCCTTAGAATCTTGTATATAGAAAGGAGGTTTAGTCATTTGTATCATCAAAGAATTGTTGATTTGTGTAATGTAAAGGAGGTTTCCACCTCGAAGATGTTGATTTTGAAGTCGTTGATCTACCTTTTCTATCTTTTTGTGAGCTAGTTCATAACATTTGGTGTCAGAGCTTTGGATTCTAGGGTTTTGATGCTACAAACTAGTCATCATGGAATTTTTGCTATAACTTTTTTCGGCGACGTTTTAGAAGCTAAAAATAACCCATTTGAGCTGAAATCTAGATGATCTTTGGGTCTAAATTTTAGATCTTGTATCTCTATATTTTCGGAGATATGATCTAAAGAAGTTAGGGTTTTTGCACACTCCCAAATTACATCCAAAATAGGTGACCTTAGGAAAATTTTCATAGCATTCTCTCTAAGTATCATATTACAATTTCGTAAGATTTTGCAGAAATATGATGGCTTGTACTTTTCTGTGTATCGTTTTCAGGTTCGAAGTTTGAAACAGTGACATGCGACATTTCTTACAAATTCACTCTACTGAAAACGTGTATAATTAGGCCATCTTCGGATATTGAGCATAACATTTTCTTGGAGAATCCAATTTCGATCAAACTGGTGCTGTTGGAAACAGGATTTTGAAGGCTACTACAATTCACAATTTTAGACCTTGGAGATTCGAAATTTCAGAGATACATCATATTCAATATCGAGCTCCTACAAAGTGAAAAAAGGTGTGTAGTTTTTTTTTTTTAATTTTGCATAAGTTTGTTTTGAAAAATTAGTTTGAAGATATTCAAAGGTCATAGTGAAGCATAATTATCATTAATTGATACCCCAAAGAAAGAAAAAGGAAACACCCAATAAGCGACCTGAAAGCTCTAGCATGACTCATGAAGAAGAGGAAGAAATACACCATGATATATCAAAATTACGAGACCAAGTGCAACAAAATTCACTCTCACAAAAAGTAACAGAAGCTAAGATGGATGGTTTAAAGAAAGGCATGGAAGCTAAAATGGATGCTGTGGAAGATAAGATAGATGGCTTAAAGAAATGGATGGAATCTAATATGAATGACATGGAAGCTAAGATAAATGATGTGGAAGCTAAGATGGATGGTTCAAAGAAAGGCATGGAAGCTAAGATGAATGACATGGGAGATGAGGTGGATGAAAAAATGGAGGATTTGAAGACAGATTTGACAAAGTTTCTACAAGAAATGTTTACTAATGGTGAAAGGGTAGTAAAGGAAACTCATGATGAGAACAAAAGAAATGTTAATCATAATTTCATAGACTGTAATGTGGATTGAACAGCCACCATGTTCCAAAGATAGATATGAGGATGTTTGTTGGCAGGGATCTCGTAACATGGATACTACATATGGAGCAATATTTCGATCTCCATAATGTGCAAAACAAAAAAAAGGTATGCATTACAACTTTATATTTGGAACCAAATCAGTTTGTATGCTATCAATGGCTTTTCTTTTGTAAACAAATTGTCACTTGGGAAATTTTTACGAAAGAAAAGATATCACATTATGAGGATACAAAAAGCAACACCTTTTTTAGCCAATTGATAAATCTCAAACAAAAGGGTTCAACGATAGAGCACATTGAGGACTTCCAAAAATTGAATATAGGGGTAAAATATATTCTAGAGGGGCATAGGATTAATGTGTTCATAGGGACTTTAAAGGAGAAAATCCAACATGAGGTTCACCTTTGGGAACCTGATTCATTGGAGAAGGTATTCAGGTTGGCAAGAAAAATGGAAACAAAAATTACGGAAACCGGGAAGCCTACCACTCACAACAATAAAGATGGAAGTGTTGTTGCCCCTAGCGTTCCATAACATACAAGGTTGATACCATAACAATTGGAAGAAAAAAGAGAAAAGGGGTTTTGTTACAATTGTGAAAGAAAATACACTAAAGGTCATAAGTGTGCTAAGAATAAATTATTTTACATAGACTGTGAAGAGGAGGAAGAAAAGGAACAAGAAATGTCAAAAGAAGAGGATATAAACCAGGAGAAAACCCTAGAGAAAGAAGAAATGAATCCGACCAAATCTTGTAATGCATTGACTGGAATTAACACTCCTCAAACTATCAAGATAGAATGACATATCTAGAAGAAAAGGGTAACAGTGTTGATTGATTGGGGCAGTACCCATAATTTTATTCATTTTAAGATAGACAAGGAATTGAATTTCTTCCAATATCGAACATGAGAGTGTCAAGTGATGGTTGCAAGTGGACGAACCATAAATTGCTCTAGAAAGTTCCATAATATTAGGCTATCCATGGGAGAATATGTATTGAATATCCCAATGCTTTCCATTCCAATGGCTAGTGCTGATTTTGTACTAGGAGTCAAATGGTTACAATTCATGGGTACAATAGCTTTTAATTTTCAAAAACTTTTCATGAAATTTTGTTCGGAAGGAAAGGAAGTTGGATTAACGGGTATCGCAGGGAAACCAGGAAATATAATAAACTCTAACAGAATGAAAAAGATTCTAAAGAAATAGCAATGAGGCGTAATTATACAATTATTTTCTCTAGAGGTTCCCACATCGAAATCATCTATTTCTCCAGATCTCCAAAAAGTCTTGGACAATCATTCCAAGGTATTTGAGACTCTCAAAGGCCTACCACCTATTCGTGATCATGGTTATGCCTACCACCTATTTGATTCCAATAAGTGTTTCTCAAAACATCAGGCCTTATAGATATCCCTATGCCCAAAAGAGTGAAATTGAATGTATGGTTGCAAAAATGCTAGAGGCTAGTATAATTCAACCTAGTCAAAGTTCTTTCTCTACTCCAGTAGTATTGGTGCACAAGAAGGATGGATCATGGTGCATGTATCCAGATTATAGCGAGCTCAACAAGCTCACTATTAAAGATAAATTTCCCGATCCTGTCATTAATGAACTATTGGATGAATTGCATGGATCAATTTACTTCACCAAGTTGGATATTCTTTCAAGATATCATCAAGTCAGAATGAAGCCTAAAGACATTCCGAAAACAACATTTAGAACTCATGAGGGTCATTATGAATTTTTGTTCATGCCTTTTGGCCTTATCAATGCACCTTCTTCATTTCAAGGTTTAATTTATTCCATTTTAAAACCATTCATTATAAAATTTGTGTTAGTATTCTTTGATGATATACTAATCTGCAACAAGTACTGGAAGGATCATGTTCAACATGTTGACAGGGTGCTCAAACTATTAGACGAGAAAAAATTATATGCAAAAAGCTCCAAATGTTTATTTGGAGTACAAGAGGTGGAATATCTCGGTCATATTCCATTTCATCAAGGTGTTAAGGTAGACCCTAGAAAAAATAAAGCCATTAAGGAATGGAAAATCCACACATCCATAAAGCATCTGTGGGGATTTCTTGGGTTGATAAGGTATTATTGCAAGTTTGTTAAGAATTATGGGAGAATAGTAGCACCTCTAACAAAATTATTGAATAAAGATGCATTTTCATGGACTCTAGAAGCAACAAAGGACTTTGAACATGCTAAAGAGGTAATGTGCCAAGCATTGGTCTCAGCTACATTGGACTTCACAAAAAACTTTATTATGGAACGTGATGCCTCAGGAAATGGAATTGGTGTTGTTTTAATGCAAGAAGAAAGACCCATTTCTTTCTTAAGTCGTCCAATCAAAGGAAACTATTTACAAAAAGCTATTTATGAGAAGGAAATGTTGGAAATACTACATGCATTTAAGGAATGGTGACCCTACCTAATGGGAATAAACTTCAGGGTAAAAATGGATCATGATAGTCATAAATAATTTTTAGAACAAATATTATCTTCAGAAGAGCAACAAAAATGGGTCACAAATATGTTGGGTTATGACTTTGAAATCATCTACATAAAAGGGAAGCAAAATCTTGTGGCAGATGCACTCTCAAGAAAGGATGAGGATGTGGAAGCATTACCTTGTGCCATTTCTATTATCCAACCAGATTGGATAAATGAAGGAAGGGATGAATGGAATAATGATGAAGAAGTGTGGGCACTCATTCAAAAGATAAAACAAGATCCTGGTATCTCTAATACATTTAGCTAGAAAAATGATTCGTTATGGTACAAAGATCGCTTATACCTACGTAAGAATTCCCAACTCAAATAAAATATTCTTATGGAATTGCACACTTCACCCTTAGGAGGGCACTTAGGATTTTTAAAAACTTACCACACGGTTAAGAAGGAGTTTTTTTGGGATGGCCTTAAATCGGATATTCAAAAGTTTGTGGTGGAATGTTTGGTTTGCCAGCAAGATAAAGTGGAAACAATTAAGACCCCAGGTCTATTAAAACCTCTATCCATTCCAAGGCAACGATGGGAGGAGGTTTTAATTGATTTTATCTTAGGTTTACTGAAGTCTGAAGGAAAGAGTGTCATCATGGTGGTAGTTGACAGACTTACCAAGTAGGCACACTTTTGTGCATTATCTCATACATTTAAAGCCAATACAGTATCTACTGCATTTATGGAAACAATTCAAAAGCTACATGGAAACCCAAAGATTATTGCAAGCGAAAAAGATCCCATTTTCATTGGAAATTTTTGGATTGAATTATTTTCTTGTCTCGATAATGAGTTAGCTCATAGCTAATCTTATCATCCTCAATCTGATGGGAAAACTAAGATAGTAAACAAATGTTTGGAAGGATATCTTGGTTTCTTTTTCTTTGATAAAGAGACACAATGGGTCAAATGGTTGCCTCTAGCTGAATGGTGGTATAATAGTTCCTTCCATATTGCAACAAAAATGACCCCATTTATGACACTTTATGGATATCATCCACCATCCATCACATCATATTTAAGAGAAAATTCTAAGTTTCAAGCAGTGGAAGATCACATCGAGCGTAAACAGCAGGTTCTCCAACTCTTAAAGGATAACCTCACTTCGGCATAGAATATAATGAAACAACAGTCAGATGAACATTGCATTGAAAATTTTTTTAATGTAGGTGATTTGGTGTTCTTAAGGCTACAACCATGTAAAAAATGTCCCTCAAGAAAGATAAGAAGGATAATAAATTATCACCAAAGTATTATGGTCCATACAAGGCATTGCAAACTATTGCTACTATGGCATACAAATTGGAGCTTCCTGCAGCTTCCCAAGTGCACCCAGTTTTCCATGTTTCATGTTTAAAGAAGGTTATAGGTGACAAGGTCCCAGTTCAAACAATATTGCCAGAACTTGACGAGGAAGGAAAAATCATATTGGAACCTAAAGCAGTCATAGAAACAAGAACTCGACAGCTACGCAATCGATCAATTTCTGAGTATCTCATCGAGTGGAAGAACATACCCGTTGAAGATTCCAAATGGGAGGATGAGAATTTTATACCGAAGCACCTAGAACTACTCAAGTTTTGAGGACAACACTTTTTTGAGGGAGAGCGGCATGTTAGGTCACTATAATAATAGTGATTCCCCTATTATTGTTTTCATTTTATCCCTTATTGTTATTATTGTGCCCCTATTGTCTCCATATCGTTATTAGTGTGCCCTATAGAAGCCCGTTGTTGTTATTGTTGTGCCCTTAAATTATTATTGTTATGTCGGCTTCGATTATATTGTGACCCCTTACACTCCTATATATAGAAAGTAGGTTTAGTCATTTGTATCATCAAATAATTGTTCATTTGTGTAACGTAAAGGAGGTCTCCCCCTCGATGAGGTTGATTTTGAAGTTGTTGTTCTATTTTTTCTATCTTTTTCTGAGCTAGTTCATAGCACTATCTGTCTACCATAAATTCATACTCCTAAAAATTTACACATGAATATTTGTAATTTTCATGCACCTATTAAACACATAGCCTAATACAACATGAATGTCATTTAATGAAAATTTTAGCAGCGAAATTTCACAAATGGGCTATTTTTTAGACATTTTATGAAAAAAATATTTGCCAATTTGGTTAAAAATTCGTCCTTTTTTTACATATATATGATTAAATGGTTGATATTCACCAAAAAATTACCAATTTTAATAGTAAATTACATGTATTTTACTGAATTTTTTCCAACTTTATATACATATTAGTTTTTCAAACTAGAATAGTTGCCTACAATACTATGTATAGGAAAATATTTAAATCCTTAAAAAATACCCTAGGACTCATTTGTTTCACAACAATTTTATGTATAGTTCTTCTTCACTAGGATTATTCTACCTTAGTTGCATCTTTCTATTTTCTGTTCTCACCCACTTTTGTTCTAGATGCCAGGGTTGGTTCTTACTAACGATTCCTATTCAAACTCTTAAATAATGTCTTATGGCATGATGTCTTTAGCTTTCTTCAAAAAAATAGTCCAAATACACACATATACAAATATTTTCATTGAAAATAGGTTAGAAAAGTTCATCCATTCACTTACTTAAAACATAGTGGGAAACACTAAGAGTTACACTTAGATTGCTTACTTAGAACCACTCATAGCTCTAAACTACATAGTGAATGAATTTAACATAGATTAATTTCTAGGTTGTCGTATATATTTATGTAGGAAATCCTTGAGAATATATAAGGATTTCACGTTCCTCGAAACCATGAACAACACATTTGAGCAGTTCTCCCTGATCTCTACTACCTTTTACTAAAAGAAAAAATTAGTAGTTCTTTTGCAATTCACACCTCCTTGACCCTTAACATCATTTTACTAATTTATAGTTATAGGTACAATATTCCTCTCCCATTTTCCTTTCATTTAAATTCAACCTTTGTTTAACTCCCATGGTCCCATTTAAATCATTTCCTCTCCATGAAATTTATCTCTAACCATGAATTTTCTTGGTGGTCTATGCAACCAATAGTCCAACTGTGGTAAAAGGAGGATGCTTATTCTTCAGTTCTTATCATTTCTTGGGCATAATTTATTCCAATTATTTTCCTAGTAGTTAGGAGTCTAACCTCATATGATAACCTTTAATGTATTTTCAAGAATGATAACACAAAATCCGTTTTTTTAAACAACTATTTACATTATTACATCATATTACTTGTCGCACTTTCACTTTTCAGCAACATGTTCAATAAAAACCATAAAAATAAATTTCCAGGGGATATTAGAGTCACTTATATATGTAATATTATATAAGTATATATCTTGTTTCCTTTGAAAGGCATATCTTAAATTTACCTTGAAGACCTCCCTTATTCTTGTTTCATGATATAGTTTGCTAGTTTAATGTTCTTACTTTAGACTAATCTTATGTAATTTTTCATATTATTTTACCCCATGGTACATAACTTGTTTTTTAGATGATGGGTATAAGAATGTAGCAAATTCCCCTTCCCATACTGTCGCATGATTATGTTTAGGTAGGTGATACATCCCTTGTGTTTTGAGTGTATATTAGACCCCTTCCACGTGATCCTTTCGTGCATGAATTCGTGCATGAATTTAACATTTACTTATGGCCTTGCCTTGGTTTTGTTTAGGATTGAGTTATAATATAAATGGGTTCCTATAAATGAATTACTCGACATTTAACTTAAGTAATGCATCAAACTATATGTGATGTATATTAGCGCTAACATGCATGTGAAAGTTATAATGTGTACAGATACAATGGTGAAACCTCACCCCTTCTCATGTTAACTAGAAAAGAAGAAATTATGGTGACTAGGGGTGAGAATCTAATGGTGGTTAGCTCTTCTCCGAGGCAGTTAGGGTAGCTAACCCCATTCCCTTGCCCATGGCAGCATTCCCCCATGGAGCTCTATTGTTGTACCTCTGTAAACCCTTAGTGATGAAAACAAAAACAACTTGTTACAATGGCCTTCAAGAATCATTTTTGGTAGCTTGCCTACAGGTATTCCTCTTAATGTTCCATTGAAAAGCTTATTTCATTTGATTTATCTATTTTTCCTTTATGCGATGGACATTTCCTTACTAAATCTCTACATTTCATAATAACAATTTTCCATGGTTTCCTTAGGACATTGACCTCTGTTTTATCATTCTTAATTTGTATCCTTGCACATAAATTATGATGTTTTGTTTCTTTCATGTTAAACCCCATGGAGATTTTGGTGTTTTCCTTTAGTTTGTTGAAACCCTCATGCTTCAAGAGTTTCTCCTTTACCTTTGAGTTTGGAAAACAGAAAAATTTGAGCGATGACTATAGAATTTGGCAAAGTTTGTGTTATGCAGATTTGGTTCTTTTGAACCCACCCTTGTGCTTTTTGAACTTTAGGAGACATGATCAACTCGTTATTAAACCATTTTCAACCATTATTATTGATTGCAGCTTATTATTGGACTAAATTAGTGTTCGTTTTCTAATAAGGAGCTTTAGGGATTTGCTTCTAAATAATTTTAGGTATTCTGAAAACTCAAGCTTCCCTTCTCCATGTTCATTCGTTACAAATTTTAATTTAGAATGAAGGATATATGAACAATAGGCATAGTCCTAGATGAGCCTTCCCTTTTTACTACACGTTCATAGAACATGCAAGTGAATAATTTTGTTTACCCCTGACTTTGGTCCATATTTACTAACCTCCCTATTATTAATTACTAATTGAGTGTGTCAACTTTCCTTAGCTTTCAAATGCAGTTGTTTAAGCTGGCCAAGTCTAAACATAATTGATACCATCTCAAAATTTATTAAACATTGATATTAATGCCTTAAGATTTACGTTGTCATTTGGAATTTATGAAATTTCCTTTCGAATATTTTTGTGTAGAATATAAACTACTTTTATTTCTCTTGAGTTGCATTTTTTATCCTGAGGGAACTTCATAATATTTTAGTAGTTGATTATTTATGATTACACACTTAGTGTTATTTGGTTTCGAGCCATTTCTTTTATGATAAATGTGGACTTTCAAGATTTGTCTTTTAAAATTATCTTCTCTCTCCATTTATTACATGTATATTGATACTAGTGTATATCCATATAATAAATATGGATAGACCTAAGAGTAGAAAGAAGAGTTATAGTTCCTAGATTTTAGGACTTTGAATGTTTCTAAAGGACTTGTCACTTAACGAGGATTGGCACTTAAAGAAAGTCTTGAAAGATCTCTAAAGTTTTTCCGGAGTTATTCTTAAACCACACTAACCATGCAATAATAGTTTCATACTTGACTATATATATATATCTATATATATATATATATATATATATATATATATATATCTATATATATATATATATATATATATATATATATATATATATATATATATATATATATATATATATATATATATATATATATATATATATATATATATATATATTCTCCATTATGGTATCATACTTAGTTCAAATATTTTCCTCTCTCTAAAGGGCTCATAATTTCATTATAGGATTGGCTTTATTTTTTCTGAGATTTAGAAAGAATTCCTTCTTTACCATACCATAGACACATGTTAGACACATTTTCTCTTATAGTTTATCTTATACGGATTCATTTCTATAAGATTCACTATTACATGATTAACATTCTTTCTTTAATACCCACATTATTAAATATATAGATACTTGCAACCACTTTTGTCACATGCTTTAAATAAAAAGATAGAATCTGGCATATTTCAATCTCAACTTAATATAAAATTAATCAACGATTCATCTGAATCTCTAAGAATATAATAGGAGTTGCCACGCTGCTCCCAACCAATGAACTATCATCTTAGTAGTTAAGATCTCTAAAGTTTTTCCGGAGTTATTCTTAAACCACACTAACCATGCAATAATAGTTTCATACTTGACTCTCTCTCTCTCTCTCTCTCTCTCTCTCTCTCTCTCTCTCTCTCTCTCTCTCTCTCTCTCTCTCTCTCTCTCTATATATCTATATATATATATATATATATATATATATATATATATATATATATATATATATATATATATATATATATATATATATATATATATATATATATATATATATATATATATATTCTCCATTATGGTATCATACTTAGTTCAAATATTTTCCTCTCTCTAAAGGGCTCATAATTTCATTATAGGATTGGCTTTATTTTTTCTGAGATTTAGAAAGAATTCCTTCTTTACCATACCATAGACACATGTTAGACACATTTTCTCTTATAGTTTATCTTATACGGATTCATTTCTATAAGATTCACTATTACATGATTAACAGTCTTTCTTTAATACCCACATTATTAAATATATAGATACTTGCAACCACTTTTGTCACATGCTTTAAATAAAAAGATAGAATTTGGCATATTTCAACCTCAACTTAATATAAAATTAATCAACGATTCATCTGAATCTCTAAGAATATAATAGGAGTTGCCACGCTGCTCCCAACCAATGAACTATCATCTTAGTAGTTCCCTCTGATATCTAGATTCCTTTTCTGCTAGGAAACAAATAAACAATATTTCAAAGTTTCATCTCCTCAAGCCCTAGGTCCTACAAATTATTGCCAAACTTCTCTACACAGGTTTAGTGTTTATGTGGAATTGATATCTTGTATTTGAATTTAGATTTCTTTTATCTACCATTGGTATCCTCTATTTCAATTTAGGTTGCCTTTATCTCACACAATCTTATTTTTAGATGATATTTACCCTTCAAATCTATTTCTAGTCAAGATTAGTCTTGTGGTAATAGAAAAAGGATCACCCCTTTTTCAAAACTCGAGGATTTTATTTCTCTGTATTTCTGGCATTTCTTGGACCATAACTAATTCTAATTGTTTCCTAAAAGTTGAGAATCTAGCTACTCAAGAGGTGACTCCTATTATCTTTCCAAACAAACGAAGTAATATTTCATTCACTACAATATATTAACATTTACATTTGTGGATTTGCTTTAGTCTTAATAGATCCTATTATCTTTCAATATAAATAAAGAAGTGAAATAATAATTTATTCATTACAACATATTAACATTTACATCTACAAATCCACTTTAGTCTTAACCCCACAACCAACCATATTCACATGTAAATATAAATAATAGTATTTACAAAAAAATGTACCAAAGGTATCACAATCAACATTATTCATTTTTATATAATAACAAATTAACATTATTCATTTTCATATTTTTACTATAAAACAAGTTATTTTTTAATTTAATTAATATATTATTTTTATTTTAAAAGGTGAATACCCTAATTACATATTAAAGATAGAATAAATTACTAAACTCCCTCATACTTTACACAACTCATTCATTCTCCAATGTGTGGACACAATAATATTTTATATTTTAAATTTATGTAAATAAAATTCAACCTTTAACATGCAAAATTTATAAATGTATTTAAAAATAAATTTATAATTATTTAATTAAAATATCTATTTTTCCAATTATAAAAATATATTAACTTGTTGACATGGTGCGCAAACTATTGGAGGAGAAACATTTATATGAAGAAAGCTCCAAATGTTTCTTCACAGTACAAGAGGTGGAATATCTGGGTCATATTGTATCTTATCAAGGTGTTAAGGTACACCCTAGCAAAATTAAAGCCATTAAGGAATGGAAAATGCCCACATCCATAAAGCATCTTTGAGGATTTCTCAGGTTGATAGGGCATTATTGCAAGTTTGTTAAGAATTATGGGAGAATATGAGCACCTCTAACAACATTATTGAAGAAAGATGCATTTTCATGGGCTCTAGAAGAAACAAAGGTCTTTGAACATCTTAAAGGGGCAATGTGTGAAGCACCAGTCTTAGCAATGCCGGAGTTCACAAGAACCTTTATTATGCAATGTGATGCCTCAGGAAATGGAATTGGTGTTGCTTTAATGCAAGAAGAAAGTCCCATTTCTTTTGAAAGTCATCGAATCAAAGGAAAGTATTTACACAAAGCTATTTATGAGAAGGAAATGTTGGAAATACTACATGCACTTAAGGAATAGCAACCCAACCTAATGGGAAGAAACTTCAAGGTAAAAATGGATCATGATGATCATAAATAAGTTTTAGAACAGAGATTATCTTCAAAAGAGCAACAAAAATTGGTCACAAATATGTTGGGTTATGACTTTGAAATCATCTACAAAAAAGGGAAGCAGAATGTTGTGGCAGATGCACTCTCAAGAAAGGATGACGATGTGGAAGAATTTCTTTGCGCCATTTCTAATATCCAACCAGATTGGGTAAACAAAGCAATGGATGAATGGAAGAATGAAGAAGAAGTGTGGGCACTCATTCAAAAGCTACAACAAGATCACATTACATCTGATATATTTACGTAGAAAAATGATTTCTTATGGTACAAATATCTCTTATACCTATGTAAGAATTCCCAACTCAAACAAAAGATTCTGATGGAAGATCACACTTCTCCATGAGGAGGGAACTTGGGATTTTAAAAACTTACCATAGGGTTAAGAAGGAATTTTTTTGGGTTGGCCTTAAATCGGATATTCAAAAGTTTGTGGCACGACGTTTGGTTTGCCAACAAAATAAAGTTGAAACAATTAGGACCCTAGGTCTATTACAACCTTTATACATTTCAAGCCAACATTGGGAGGAGGTTTCAATTGATTTTATCACAGGTTTACCCAAGTCGAAAGGAAAGAGTGTCATCATGGTGGTAGTTGACAGACTTACCAAGTATGCACACTTTTGTGCATTATCTTATCCATTTAAAGCCATGATTATGGCAGGTTTGATAAAGGATTTACACAAACATCATAAATATTTCATCAAACAAACAATGTTACAGAGTCTCGCATTAATGACCTAATTTGCATACATTTACCTCTCGCTCTACTCACACTCTTTCACTCTCGATTCATTCGTTTCTCTGTATATACACACATAAAGACATAATTACAATTTTGAGGCTCTCTTTCTCTCTCTAACATGATTATTCTAGTTAGCAGCCTTCTTCTCCTACGCTGCCTGTAGGCTTAAAATGCTCTTGAATCCTCTCTTCTTGTCTCTCTCTTGAATCCCTCATGAGAAAAGAAATGGAATTACATATATTTCCCATCTAACAGTTTCCTTCTCAACTGAAGGGATAGACTACATATTTAGAAATCAAATCTTATCCTAATATGAACAATTCTAACTACTTGGCTTGATCTCCACGCAGGGAGGATCATTTGCCATTTATTCCCAATTCAGTTCAGAATTAGGCAATAATTAATTACTTACATTTATTTTGAAATTAATACAAATTAAACAACCAAGTCTTCCTCCAAACTTGCATTAGCCACAACATGTGACCACTTCCATCACATTGCTGGCTAGGCCTAGATGCTCCTACATCATTTCAAGACTTTCCTTAAGTGCTAATGCCCGTTCAGTGACAAGTCCTTTAGAAACCTTCAAATTCGTAAAATCTAGGAACCATAACTATTCTTGCTATGCTTAGGTCTATCCATATTTATTATATGGATATACACTAGTATCAATATACATGTAATAAATGGAGGGAGAAAAGAATTTTAAAATAAAAATATTGAAAGTACACATTTATCATAAAAGAAAAGGATGGAAACCAAATTACACTAAATGTGTAGTCATAAAAAACCAACTACTGAAATATTATCCAATTCCCTCAAGGATAAAAATACAGCTCAATTGGTTTATATTCTACACAAAAATATTCGAAAGTAAATTTCGTAAATTCCAAATGAGAACATAAATCTTAAGGCACTGATATCAATGTTTAATAGATATTTAGATGGTGTCAATTATGTTTAGACTTAACCAACTTAAACAGATGCGTTTGAAAGCTAACGAAAGTCGACATACTCAATTAGTAATTAATAATAGGGAGGTTAACAAATGTGGACTAAAGTCTGAAAGGGGTAAAAAAAAATATTCACTTGCATGTTCTATGAATGTGTAGTAAAAAGGGAAGAATCATCTAGGACTAGGCCTACTATTCATATATCCTCCATTTTAAATTAAAAACTGTAACGAAGGAACATGGAGAAGGGAAGCTTGATTTTTCAGAATAACTAAAATTATTTTGAACAAAATTCCTAGATCTCTTTATTAGAAAAAAGGCACTAATTTAGTCCAATACTAACCTGCAATCAATAATAAGGCCTTAAAATGGTAGTCAATAATAAGGGTTTAAAATGGTTTAATATTGAATTTATCATGTCTCCTAAAGTTTAAAAAGCACAAGGGTGGGTTCAAAATAGCTAAATATACATAACACATTCTTTGCCAAATTCTGTAGTCATCGCCAAAATTTTTCTATTTTCAAAACTCAAAGGTAAAGGAGAAACTCTTGAAGTATGAGGGTTTCAACAAACTAAAGGAAAACATTGAAATCTCCATGGGTTATCACATGCAAGAAACAAAACATCATAATTTATGTGCAAGGATACAAATTAAGAATGAGAAAACTGAGGTCAATGTCCTAAGGAAACCATGGAAAATGGTTATTATGAAATGTAGAGATTGAGGAAGGAAATGTCCATTGCATAAAGGAAAAAGAGATAAATCAAATGAAATAATCTTGTCAATGCAACATAAAGAGGAATACTTGTAGGTATGCTACCAAAAATGATTCTTGAAGGCCATTGTAACAAGTTGTTTTTGTTTTCATCATTGAGGATTTACATAGGTACAATAGTAGAGCTCCATAAGGGAATGATTCAATGGGCAAGGGAATGGGGTAGCTACCCTAAATGCCTTGGAGAAGAGCAAACCACCATTAGATTCTCACCCCTAGTCACCATCATTTCTTCTTTGCTAGTTAACATGAGAAGGGGTGAGGTTTCACCATTTTATCTGTTCATGTTAAAACATTCACATGCATGTTAGCATTGATATAGCTCACATATAGTTCGCGTCATTACTTAAGATAAATGTCTAGGAATGCATGTATAGGAACCCATTTATATTATAACTCAATCCTAAATGAAACCAAGGCAAGGCCATAACCAAATGTTAAATTCATGCACGAAAGGATAACGTGGAAGGGGTCCAATACACACTCAAAACACAAGGGATGTATCACCTACGTAAACATAATCATGCGACATTATGGGAAGGGGCATTTGCTACATTCTTATACCCATTGTTTCAAAAACAAGTTATGTACCATAGGGAAAATAATATGAAAAATTACATAAGAGTAGTGTAAAGTAAGAACATTAAACTAGCTAACTATATCATGAAACAAGAATAAGTGAGATCTTCGAGGTAAATTGAAGATATTCCTTTCAAAGGAAAGAAGATATATACTTATAGAACCAAGTATAGATAACAATATAATATTACATGTATAAGTGACTCTAATACCCCTTGGAAATTTATTTTCATGGCTTTTATCAAACATGTGGCTGAAAAGTGAAAGTGCGAAAAGTAAGTAATATGATGTAACAATGTAAATAGTTATTTTTAAAAAATGATTTTTTGTGTTATCATTCTTGAAAATACATTAAAGGTTATCATGTGAGACTAGACTCTTAACTATTAGGAAAAAAATTGGAATAAATTATGCCTAGGGAAGGATAAGAACAAAAGAAGAATCATCCTCTTTTTACCATAATTGGACTATTGGTTGCATAGACCACCAAGAAAATTCATGGCTAGAGATAAATTTCATGGAGTGGAACTGATTTAAATGGGATCATGGAAGTTAAACGAAGACTGAATTAATGAAAGGAAAAAGAGAGGGAAATATTGTACCTATAACTAGAAATTAGTAGAACAATGTTAAGGTTCAAGGAGGTGTGAATTGCAAAAGAACTACTAATTTGTTATTTTAGTAGAATGTAGTAGAGATCAGTGAGAACTGCTAAAATGATTTGTTCATGGTTTCCAGGTACATGAAATTCTTATATATTTTCAAGGATTTCCCACATAAATATATACAACAACCTAGAAATTAATCTACGTTAAATTCATTCACTATGTAGTTTAGAGCTATGAGTGGTTCTAAAGTAAGAAATCTAAGTGTAACTCTTAGTGTTTCCCTCTATGTTTTAATTAAGTGAATGGATGAATGTTTATAACCTATTTTCAATGAAAAAAATTGTATATGTGTGTATATGGACTATTTTTTTTCAAAAAATCTAGAGACATCATGACATAAGACATTGTTTAAGGGTTTGAATAGGAACCGTTAGCAAGAACCAACCCTGGAAACTAGAAAAAAGGTGGGTGAGAATAGAAACTAGAAAGATGCAACTAAGGTAGAATAATCCTAGTGAAGAAGAACTATACATATAATTGTTGTGAAACAAATGAGTCGTAGGTTATTTTTTAAGGATTTAAATATTTTCCTATACATAATATTGTAGGTAACTATTATGGTTTGAAAAAATAATATGTATATAATGTTGGAAAAAATTCAATAAAAGACATGTAATTTACTATTAAAATTGGTAATGTTTTGGTGAATATCATCCATTTAATCATATATATGAAAAAATAGATGAATTTTTAACCAAATTGGCGAATATTGTTTTCATAAAATGTCTAAAAAATAGCCCAATTGCTGGTAAAATTTTCCTTAAATGACATTCTTGTTGTATTAGACTATGTGTTTAATAACTGCATGAAAATCACAAATATTCATTTGTAAATTTTAAGGAGTATGAATTTATGGTAGAAAGATAGTGTTATGAACCAACTAACAAAAAGATAGAACAATAGAACAACGACTTCAAAATCAACCTCTTCGAGGGGGAAACCTCCTTTACATTACACAAATGAACAATTATTTGATGATACAAATGACTAAACCTCCTTTCTATATATAGGAGTCTAAGGGGTCACAATATAATCAAAGCCAACATAACAATAATAATATAAGGGCACAACAATAATAAGAGTGTGCTTCTATGGGGCACACTAATAACAATATGGGATAATAACAATAAGGGCTACAATGATAATAGTAGTGGGGGAATCATTAGTATCATATTGACCTAACATGCCCCTCTCCTTCAAAAAAGTGTTGTCCTCAATGCTTGAGTAGTTCTGGATGATTCTGTATAAAATTCTCATCCTCCCATGTGGAATCTTTAGTGGGTAAGTTCTTCCACTTGATGAGTTACTCTAAAATTGATCGATTTCATAGTTGTTGAGTTCTTGCTTCTGTGACTGCTTCAGGTTCCAATATAATTTTCCCTTCCCCGTCAACTTCTGGCAATATTGTTTGAACTAGGAGCTTGTCACCTATAACCTTCGTTGAACATGAAACATGGAAAACTGGGTGCACTCGGGAAGCTACATGAAGCTCCAATTTCTATGCCATAGCACCAATCTTTTGTAACACCTTGTATGGACCATAATAATTTGGTGATAATTTATTATCCTTCTTAAATTGATTGAGGGACATTTGTTTATATGGTTGTATCTGTAGGAATACCCAGTCGCCTACATCAAAACTTATTTTGCTACAATGTTGATCTGCCTATTGTTTCATTATATTATGTGCCAAACTGAGGTTATCCTTTAAGAGTTGGAGAACTTGTTGTTGATGCTTGATATGATCTTCCACTGCTTGAACCTTAAAATTTTCTCATAAATATGATGTGACGGATGGTGGATAATATCCATAAAGTGCCATAATTGGGACCATTTTTGCTGTAGTTTGGAAGGAAGTGTTATACCACAATTCAGTGAGAGGCAACCATTTGACCCATTATGTTTATTTATCAAAAAGAAAGCAATGAAGATATCCTTCCAAACATTTGTTTACTATCTCAGTTTTCCCATCAGATCGAGGATGATACGATGACCTATGAGCTAACTGATTACCGAGACAAGAAAATAATTATGTCTAAACATTTCCACTGAAAATGGGATCTCTGTCTCTTACAATAATCTTTGGGTTTCCATGTAGCTTATGAATTGTTTCCATAAATGTAGTAGAAAATATATTGTTGTGCATGCTTTCGCATCTAGTTGTTTGTATTTCGTGTTGGAAATAATACTGAGAGGGGGCAGGGGGGGGTGAATTAGTATTATCAAATCGATATAACTTTTTTAGTTCCATATTCAGATTCATATATGCTACTTTAGTTAAGTCAAACCGCGTGTATATGCAACTGTGTGTATTGCAACAAGCGTATATCCAGTAAACTTATGATTCAGTTAGTTGATACTTAATGAGTGCATCAGAACATTATTAACCATGTGAATAGTAAACAGAAGCAGTAAAACAGAAAAGATCATCACACATAAGCAACACACATGAACACCAAGATATAAGGTGGAAACCCAATGTGGGCGAAAGCCACCTGCTGTAATTTGTCTCTATCTTCTTTTAATAAGAAACTTCTTTTTACAATATTCTGTACTAGTGCAGTCTTATACCAATACATAGGATTCTACTTGCAGAAGGCTACAACCTTCTCTCATTTTCCAGTTTCTACTGGAAGGGAGCTACAACCCCCTTAGCTCTTGTACTAGCCGATCCATTAACTAGTATGTAGGTGCCGACCTATTGAAGACTCCAACCTTCACTCATTTTCCAGCTGCTCCTAGAAGGGAGCTACAACCTCCTGGCTCTTGTACTGGGCGATATATTTACTAGTACGTAGGCGCCGGCCTACAGAAGGCTACAATCTTCTCTCTTCCTCCAGGGACCACGTTTCATAAATTTTCATACTGGATACTCCTGAAGAATAACATCATAATTTGAAGGCCACGTTTCATCCAATTTTCATACTGGACCCATCAACAACATTGAAGAACAAAATCAATCATCACTACAAAACACCCATCAACTATACCTGCATCGCTGATCTCTGAATCACCCAACACTGAAACACTGAAACCCTGTCAACAACACAGTCACCAGAACACATAACAGACAATAGAAGTCTGCAATAATAACTAGATCCAACTACAACTTCAAATATCATATCTCATAATGTATACGCTTCTATGATGAACCAAACCGGCGTGCATACATGATTTTACTAAAGCCAACCCATGTACAGATCTGCAAATATTTACTCATAACTTTGTAGCTATTCCAAACATCAGTCATACCGAGATCATAACATTCACACAATAAAACATGCGTCAATAATTCAGATCTAGTCTATCCATGATCAAATCACATAATGATAATACATTCCAAGCCTCATGATCCCGATCCATCATCAATCATCAAAGGCATAGGTACATCCTTGATTCAGATCAAGCTAAGCATCACAAACCCATAACCAGCATACTAGATCTCACACTTCATCAGATATTCAATCCTTTCCCTTTTTTCACTTCTTGGCCTAATGATCTTCTCCTTATATAGGTTTAGGCCTCTCTCAATACCATGGTCCAAAACCATGTAGAACCAATACCTTGGACCCAATACCTGGGGTCAACACTTCGGACCAAATACCATGGACCAATACCAAAATATCATGGACCAAATACCACTGACCAAAACTTAGTTTTCCAACATGTACGATGCTTCCCTTCTACGAACCTACATGTGTACGTATACACGCCTTTTGTTCTACTCATCCACGTGTATACGCACTTTCATCAAGGTTAACCTTCGTATACCTCTCTCTTGACTTGTTGTACTATGATCTGTCATCTGATTGAGTTGCCATCAAGGACAACACCTGTATCATACCTCTGAGTGAGTTTCCATCAAGGACAACACCTGTATCATAATGCCAACAATCTCCCCCTTTGGACTTGATGGCAACCACCACTCCAAGTCACTCTCCCCCTTTGACATCAAGGGCAAAGGGCAGACCAAGATGTTCTCTTCCTTGGTATACCTTCTGTTGTCCATACTCCCCCTGAGTACCTGCTGAAATCTCTGATTGAGCTCCCCCTTTGTATATGCCAAGATGTACCAATCCGTCCATGCTCCCCCTGAGCACATGCAAGGTCTACAAAAGCATAACATGAATCTATACATACATCAATCTCCCAACCAAGTGGGAATACAACATTTTTGACTCATCCACCCAACCAAGTGGGGATATACCAAAAGTTTATACATGAATCAAAAATAAGAAACATTACATCATCCATCCCATGCATAGTGGGGTGACAAATCAAAGACCAACAATCTAATCAAGACCATGATAGTCATTAGCAGTTATCATACACCATATATGATCTGCACCATAAGCATCATCATCTAGTCCTGTAACCTGCAATACCATTCTTTTGATCAACCAACAAGATGTATCATTTAGCCACATAAGCATCATCACCAAATACTTCTAACCATAATGCCAACAATGCATTATTTGAAGTATATGCTCCCCCTGAACTTGAGCCATGCCATCATCAAACAGTGACTGGACCATATTAGACTTATATATTGTTTCTTTCCTTCAGAACATCATATATGCAACTGTGCAGCGTCTAACTCATGTATATATGCGACTTGTCTTCATGAAACCTGCGTATGAGTTTTAGAACACTGATGTTCCACACTTTCAGCTTCCTCTGAGTCTGTCATGTCTGTGTACTCTGCTATGCCACATCTTTCTGGTTGTACTTCCTTTTTCTTCCATATCTTCAACTGTGATGATGTTTTCTCCTTTTGGTATGGTGTCCACAATCTTCTCCTACATTCCTTTGCTATATGTCTAGGCTTGTTGCATGCATAACATCTTACATGTTTCATATTCCTCCTAAAACAGTTAATGGCTTTGTGACCAAACATATTGCAAGCAAAAAAATATCCCTTAAAGTACCTGGAACGTGATTATCTTTCTGTGTGATGGTCTTGAAACATTCTACTTCTGCATCTGGCTGAGACATGTCCAAGATTATGACATACATAACATTCAACATTATTCATTGGAGGAAATAATCGTCTATCACTTCCACAATTAGGAGCAAAAGATTTTCTCTGAGGAATTTCTTTCCTTGGCTATTGATGGGGTTGTCCTCTCATCTCCTTGTTGATCATTTTAGATTTCTCATTAGAGTTCCTTGCCTCACCTTGTGAGCTAGATTCACCTTCAGCAAATTCATAAAAACCAAAACCAGTTTTGATAGCAGGCGACCTTTGACTACTAATAATATCATCCAAAATCTTAGTACTATCTTGAAATCGTAATAGCTTATCCTTTTCTTCTAATTTACCTTTCAAGATATTTAACTCAACCTGATGTTGTTCTTCCTTTTCCATACATTTCTTCTTCAAAATTTCTTCAGACTTTCTTCCTTCTTCCACTTGTTGCCTTAGTTTGCGAATCTCTTTTTCTTGTTCTTCATTCAACTCCTGTAGCATTTGACGAACTCTGAAGGAACATTCCAGCTAAGCTTTTAAGCTGATAATTTCTTCTTTGAGGGAACTCTCCCTTTTGCTAAGTAGATCTTGTTGATTTATGATTTTATTTGATGCTTCATTTGCTTGTTCATCTTCAATCTGAGGTGATTCAGAATCTGTACTTGCTTCCACTTAATGGTAGGCTGTCATTCTTCCTTTGAGATGTCTTCTTCTTTTGACGTGCTTTCCTTCCCATTGTTCTACAGATCTCCTTCAAGCGATCAAGCTTTTACCAAAGAACCTCCCCTGATACCAATTGTTTGAAATAATATTGAGAGGGGGGGGGGTGAATCAGTATTATCAAATCAATATAACTTTTTCATTTCCATATTCAGATTCATCTACACTACTTCAGTTAAGTCAAACCACGTGTATATGCAACAATGTGTAATGCAAAAAGCGTATATCTAGTAAACTTATGATTCAGTTAGTTGATCCTTAATGAGTGCATCATAACATTATTAACCATGTGAACAGTAAATAGGAGCAGTAAAACAGAACATATCATCACACATAAGCAACACACATGAACACCAAGATATAAGGTAGAAACCCAATGTTGGTGAAAACCACTTGCTGCAATTTGTCTCTATCTTCTTTTAATAAGAAACTTCTCTTTACAATATTCTGTACTGGTGCAGTCTTATACCAGTACAAAGGTTTCTACCTGTAGGAGGCTAAAACCTTCTCTCGTTTTCCAGTTTCTACTGGAAGGGAGCTACAACCCCCTTAGCTCTTGTACTAGCCAATCCATTTACTAGTACGTAGGTGCCAGCCTACTAAAGGCTCCAACCTTCACTCATTTTCCAGCTGCTCCTGGAAGGGAGCTACAACCTCTTGGCTCTTGTATTGGGTGATATATTTACTAGTATGTAGGTGCCGGCCTATAGAAGGCTACAATCTTCTCTCTTCCTCAAGGGACCACGTTTCATAATTTTTCATACTGGATACTCCTGAAGGATAACACCATAATCTGAAGGCCACGTTTCATCCAATTTTCATACTGGACCCATTAACAACATTGAAGCACAAAATAAATCATCATTGCAAGACACCCATCAACTATACCTGCATCACCAATCTCTGAATCACCCAATACTGAAACCCTGTCAACAACACAGTCACCAGAACACATAACAGACAACAAAACTCTGCAACAATAACCAGATCCAACTGAAACTTCAAATATCATATCTCATAATGTATACACTACTATGATGAACCAAATCGGCATACATATGCGCTTTCTGCAAAGCCAACCCGCGTACAGATCTGAAAATATTTACTCATAACTTTGCAACTGTTCCAGACATCAGTCATACCCAGATCATAACATTCACACAATAAAACATGCATCAATAATTCAGATCTAGTCTATCCATGATCAAATCACATAATGATAATACATTCCAAGCCTCATGATCCCGATCCATCATCCATCATCAGCCACATAGGTGCATCCTTGATTCAAATCAAGCTAAGCATCACAAACCCATAACCAGCATACTAGATCTCACACTTCATCAGATATTCAATCCTTGCCATTTTTTCACTTCTTGGCATAATGATCTTCTCCTTATATAGGTTTAGGCCTCTCTCAATACCATGGTCCAAAACCATGTAGAACCAATACCTTGGACCCAATACCTGGGGTCAACACTTCGGACCAAATACCATGGACCAAATACCACAGACCAAAACTTATTCTTCCAACATGTACGCGTCTTTCCTTCTATGAACCTGCATTTGTATGTATACGCGCCTTTTGTTGTGCTCATCCGTGTGTATATGCACTTTCATCAAGGTTAACCTGTGTATACCTCTCCCTTGACCTACTGTACTATGATCTGCCATCTTATTGAGTTGCCATCAAGGACAACACCTGTATCATAGCTCTGAGTGAGTTGCCATCAAGGACAACACCTGTATCATAATGCCAACATTTCTATGGAGTATCTATGAACACTTGTTTCCATGAATCATTAGATGCATTCCCATTTGATTTATCATTGGAAACCCTACGTCAAAGGAAAATCTAGTGTTGTTTAATTTTGCAAGCGGAAAATCCAGTTACACTAAGTTTTCATGGAAAAATAGTAAGGGGACCCATATAGCGGATTTGAAAATGTATACGTAGGAGTTTTGGGTCATATAAGGTCTGATATACATATATCGCATCACTCAATCGAATCAGCGTAGGTCACAGACCTGATCCCCAAACCGTGCGACTTCCAATTGTGACATATCACATCGGGGTGTTACAGTGGAGTGATAAAGCATTGAGTGGGCATATTCCTATCACTGATAGTGATTACGATATCGCATCGGACCTTCGATAAGGGAAGTGCCAATAGTTATGGACCATTGGCAACTCTGATCAACGATATAGCGATCCAATCTGAGTCGTCCGATCGATCAGATCTGGATTTGCGACATAATATATATAATTGCTTTAAAAAGGCGGAAAAGTTTTGTTTTGACATTTTAGAGAGCATTTTGGTCCCGAAAGGGAAAAACACTATTTTAAAGTTTTTTTAAAAAATTTTTGTTTTCCGAAAGGAAAAAGCATAGTTTCCAAAGGAAAAGGGGTGTTTGGCGGGGTGATTGTTTGGGTCATTTTTTTATCCATTTGGGGTGTTAAGGCTAAATGCATATAAAACGCTTCCAATATAATTATGTGCGAGAATGAAGCTTTAAAGGGCCATTAAGGGGAAAATGAGTCCCGATAAGGTATATTGATTGTGGCAGCGTTAGGGTTGCATCATTTTGGTATCAGAGAAGGTTTGTGATTGAAATAACTGATGTAGAGAATAATTTTAATTGAATAATTGGGGTTACACAAAATAGAGAAATTTTGTATGAAGAAATTAAAAACAGATTTACGTGTTAAAGTATTTATGTAGGAAAGAGGAAGTATGAGATTCTAATCTAACAGAAGGAAGGCAAAAAAAGGTGATGTGTAGAAGAACTTGCAGATGCAAGAGACAGAGGAAATCCATTCGAAACACAGGTGACAGCATAAGAAAGTGTGAAGACTGCAACAATATAGAAAAATAGAAGCTGTGAGAGAAGAACCAAATGTGTTCTTAAAACCAGAGCAAGGAAAGCACTCTAAAGTGGTAGTGAACCTGAAGAATCCAACAAGAGACTGGACAAAGAGGAAAACTGAAGTGTTCTCAAGAGAGAGTGAGAGATTGCAGAAGCCTAGAAGGAGCAAAGGTGTTTCTCAATAGGAGGTTCTAGATAGAGGAATGTGCTTACCAAAAGACAGAGTGAGGAGAAATTAGTGAGGTAAGATCACAGTAAGGAGGACTTGCTATTGCAGAGGCTTGTTGCAGAGGAGTGAGGAGCTGCTGATGAGAGAGGAGAAGAAGATGACTAATGGTAGTCATAGCAGAGGTTCAGAGAGAAGCCACACCAGAGGGAAACATGCCAAAGTAAATGGCATGAGGAAGAGTCAAGAAGAGTTTGACAGAGAGAGAGCTGAGATAGATTTCCAGATCGTAGTATTGATGGAGATGTTGTAGAGAAGTGATGAAAACCAGAAGCATGGTTAGACTATGAGAAGGAGGGTAAAATGGTAGAAGCTACAAGAGAAGAGAAATCAAAAAGTGAATTTAGAGATAGTGGAAGAATTGAGAAAGATTGAGCAGATATTGAGTGCTCAAGAGGAACCAGAGGAAATCAGAGAAGTAGAAGCAGAAATGGAAGTTTCCATTTGTAGACCAAAAGAAGGTGAAATGTTGGGTGAAGAGGGTAATGAGGGATCAACTGAAGACCTCGTGCACTATTGGCATAGTTCAGAACAATTAAAGATATGATGATAAGGGAAGCAGATGAGCCAATGGAGCCTTGTGATTTTTATTCTCATAGTTTGTGTATTTTTGCAGGATATGCAGAGGATGATGGACAGTCTGGTGAAACTGTCACAAGTAGAAGCTCTTGAGGTGAAGTATGATGGAGAATGCTTTTTAGAGGAAGAAGGTGATGATTTATTGCAGCAGAAAGAGTTCATAGATGAATTTCTATTTGGGGTAAGACAATCAGATAAATTTGATATGGACCAAAAGTCTAATGACAATGCCATAGTGGTATTCCAAGAAGGTAAACAAATGAATTTGTTTAATGAAATTGATGAAGGAAATTTGCAATATGATAGTGCATAAAACATGATAACTTAGGAGGATTGCTAGAAAAGGAATGAAGCTAAGAATGGGAATTGTGATGAACTACTGGAGAGATGTCACATGGTATTAGAATTCTTGGAAAGATTGCTCAAGGAACCTGAAGGAGAAATGAATATTTTAGAACTTGATGAAGAAAAGGATATGGTTACTATGTATGATAAGGATGAACTGTCTCTAACATTTATAGAGTTAAGTAAATGTTTAGACTCTTTAGTTAATGATGTGACTGCAGGTATGGAAGACATCATTAATAAATATGATGCTGAAATCAGAGAAATTGAGCAGATGTTATTTGAAGGTGAGATGAAAGATCACGAACAACAAGGAAGTTATGTCCTCAAAGACATGAAGGAAACAAAAGTATTAATCTAGCATGATGAATATGGAAGGAACCAAGAATTTAAAAGAGATGATCAACAACATGAGAATGAATTTGACGGAGGCATTAGATTTCAGAGGTGTAGCAACTAGCAGCAGAATGGAGAACAAGAGATTAGTATGGCAATACAAAGAAAGACAAGTAAAGACTGAAGATACAAATGGAGAATGAAGAAAACGGTCAAGTGGAATCTATTGCAACAAAGGTGGAATGGAAAACCGATGAACGAGTTCAGAGAACTTGAACAAATTCATATTGATTTGTTAAAGAAGGATATACTCAAAGGAATGGAGTCATAGTAGGAAGGATCTACTGAAATCCAGAAGTTCTATGACGGAGTATTGGTGCTTGAAGCATCAAAACAAGATGAAGGTTATTGTATTTTGAAAACTAAAAGTTTTTGTGTGTTTGCAAGTCATATAGACTTGAGGGAGGATAAGAAGTTATTGGAAACTGTTATATTAACAGGTGAAGAGATGACTACTCACAGTCATATGAAGAATAAGGAGAAAAGTTATAGTCAAGTGAAGGAAGATGTCTAGTCAGATGAAATTCAAGGAATAAGTCAAAAAGAGGATGGCAAAAGAATTATTGAGATCAAAAGAATGTTTGGGAAGGAAGAAATCCATTCATATGAATATGGAACAAATGGTTTTCTCAAGAAAACTGATGAGGCTAATACAAAGAAAATGGAGAATCTTATGGTGTTTTAGAAGTTAGAAGAAGGAAATTCACATAATCTTGTGATGCAGAGGAAAGGGCAGCTGTTGAACATAGTTGTAGTGAATTATGCAGATATTAGAAAACTATTGAAGACTGAAGCCAAAGGAGAACAACTACTGAAGGTTGATATAGAAGACTTTGTAGATGTTAAGAAGTTATTGAAGATCATTGACCTTGAAGAAAGCCAAAGTAAAGAAGGATTAAAGACAGATATTGCAGACAATGCAGTTAGTGAAGATTGTGTAGAGCTCTTGGGAGAAATTCCAAATGAGATGACAAATTTGTGGCATGAGTCAAGTCTTTTGGATAAGAGGCAAGAAAGCCAAAGAATAAGGGATCAGACTATACAACCAGAACTGAATTAGAACAAAGTTGTCATGGATGACAAATATGAGAAAGAAGTTGTCAGATGTGTTGGCATAATGAAGAAGCAAGGTAAAGCATTTGTGTTTATTGAATTTATTAATTCTGATGAAGATTTATATGTGGGAACAAGGAAATGTGAATTCAATCTGAACCAAGGAGTTAATTCTGAGGATCAGATCGAATTAATAAAGGGTGAGATCAGAATGTCTAAAAAAGGTGGGATGATGTTGAATCTACAGTACGGGAGTGTTGAACTAGAAATGAATTCAAGAGATGATAGTAACCGAATTACTATTATACTACAGGGATTTATTTATGAAGAAGAGGTTGAAGATGACATTTCAGAAGAAGACAAATATGATACCACGATCCTTAAGAGTGTAGAAATGAAGCTAGTAAAACAAGAGGTATTCCAAGTACCTAAGCAAGAGGGAAGAATTCTTAGTTTTCAGAAAAATTGTGGAATTGCAGGTATACTAGAAGTTGAAGTAAAGTATGGTGAAGACATGAATAGGAAACAAAAGAAGGAACTGGAATTGTTGTAGGGGATTAATGGAGAAAGAATTTGTACATTTCAGAAATGTATATGGAAAATTATTGGCACAGGGATTATGATGTTATTATTCAAGAACACAATCAGTTGTAGGAGAATAGTATTCAACATATGAGAAGTGAAGTGGACAAAGAATTGGATGAGTTGTGGAGACTCATACAACAACATTCCAATAAAACAAATAAAGGACAAAAGAAGAAAGGAAGATTGGTTTGTAAGAATGGTATAGGTGAAAGAAATATGAGACTGCAAATTAAGATGTGGGAGCCTGTCATAAGCTGTAATGATGAGAAAACAAGAGTAAGATATATGAAAAGGGCAGTAGTAGATAGTGAGAGCATAGCTAATGGGGCAATGCAACATAAAGTATCGAGACCGAGAGAACAACAAACAACAGCAGTAACCAAGGACAGAGTACCAAACAAAGTATGGGATCCAGGATGACATAGATCAGAAGCGCATCATCAGGTGATCATGATTGATTTAAACTTTGGGAGTATGATGTAGGAGCATCTAGGCCTAGCCAGCAATGTGATGGAAGTGGTCACATGTTGTGGCTAATGCAAGTTTGGAGGAAGACTTGGTTGTTTAATTTGTATTAATTTCAAAACAAATGTAATTAATCAATTATTGCCTAATTTTGAACTGAGTTGGGAGTAAATGGAAAATGATCCTCCCTGTGTGGAGATCAAGCCAAGTAGTTATAATTCTTCAGATTAGGATAAGATTTGATTTCTAAATATGTAGTCTATCGCTTCAATTGAGAAGGAAACTGTTAGATGGGAGATATATGTAATTCCCTTTCTTTTCTGAAGAGGACTTGAGAGAGAGACAAGGAGAGAGGATTTGAGAGAATTGCAAGCCTATGGGCAACGTAGGAGAAGAAGGCCGCTAACTAGAATAATCAGGCCAGAGAGAGGTAGAGAGCCTCAAAATTGTAATTATGCGTTTATGTGTGTATATACAGAGAAAGGAATGAATCAAGAGTGAAAGAGTGTGAGTAGAGCGAAAGGGAATTGTATGCAAATCAAGCCATTAAGGCGAGACTCTGTAACACTGTTTGTTTGATGAAATATTTATGATGTCTGTGTAAATCCTTTATCAGACTCACGGTAATCATACTGTGCATGCTTTCGCATCTGGTTGTCTGTATTTCGATGGAGGAGTTATGAACACTTGTTTCCATGAATCATTAGATGCATCCCCATTTGTTTTATCATTGAAAACTTAGCGTCAAAGGAAAAACTAGTGTTGTTTAATTCCGCAAGAAGAAAATCCAGTTACACTAAGTTTCCATGAAAACCCACTAAGCGGACACATATAATGGATTTTAAAATTTATACGCAGGAGTTTTGGGTCTTATCGGGTCTGATATACATGTATCACATCACTCAATCGAATTGGTGCAGGTCACAGACCTCATCCCCAAACGTTGCAATTTCCGATTGTGACATATCGCATCGAGGTGTTATAGTGGAGCGATAATGCGTGGAGCGGGCATATTTCTATCGCCGATAGAATTACGATATCACATCAGACCTCTGATAATGGAAGCACTGATAGTTGTGGAACATTGAGACCTCTGATCACCGATATAGCGATCCAATGTGAGCTGTCTGATCAGCCAGATCTAGATTTGCGACATAATATATAGAATCGTTTTAAAGGCAGAAAATTTATTTTGACATTTTGGAGCATATTTTGGTCTCGAAAGGGAAAACCACTATTTTAAAGTTTCTTTAAAAGTCTTTTCGTGTTGGAAAGGAAAAGGCATAGTTTCCAAAGGAAAAGGGGTGTTCGATGGGCTGATTGTTTGGGTCATTTTTGATCCATTTGGGGTTTTAAGGCTAAATGCATATAAAACGCTTCCGATATAATTATGTGTGGGCTTGAAGCTTTGAAGGGACATTAAGGGGAAAATGAGTCTCGATAAGGTATATTGGTTGTGGCAGCCTTAGGGTTGCATCATGAAAGATCTCTAACATTTTTCCAGAATTATTCTTAAACCACACTAGCCATGAAACAATAGTTTCATAATTCACTATATATATATATATATATATATATATATATATATATATATATATATATATATATATATATATATATATATATATATATATATCCTCCATTACGAAATCATACTTAGGTCAAATATTTTCCTCTCTCTAAGGGACTCATAATTTCATTATAAGATTGGTTTTCCTTTTTCTAAGATTTAGAAAGAATTCCTTCTTTACCATACAATAGACACATGTGAGACACATTTTCTCTTATAGTTTATTTTATAGAGATTCATTTCCATAAGATTCACTATTACATTATTAACCTTCTTTCTTTAATAACCAGATTATTAAATCTATAGATACTTGCAACCACTTTTGTCACATGTTTAAAATAAAAAAATAGAATTTGGCATATTTCAATCTCAACTTAATATAAAATAACTCAACGACTCATTTGAATCTCTACAAATATGATAGGTGATGCCACGCTGCTCCCAACCAATGAACTATCATCTTAGTAGTTCCCTCTTAGCTCTAAACTACTTTTCTGCTAGGAAACAAATAAACAATATTTCAAAGTTTCATCTCCTCAAGCCCTAGGTCCTAGAAATTATCACTAAACTTCTTCTCTACACATGTCTAGTGTTTATGTCTCATTGGTATCTTGTATTTGAATTTATGTGGCCTTTATCTGGCGCAATCTTCTTTTTACATATTCTTAACCCATGAAATCTATTTCTAGTCATGATAAGTCTAGTGGCTATTGAAAAAAGGTTCACCACTTTTTCAAAACTCGACGAGTTTATTTGTTTATATTTATGTCATTTCTTGGACCATAACTAATTCTAATTATTTCCTAAAAATGGGGAGTCTAGCTACTCATGGGGTGAATCCTATTATCTTTCCAAATAAACAAATAATATTTTATTCACTACAATATATTAACATTTACATTTGTGAATTCACCTTAGTCTTAATCGCTCCTATAATCTTTCAAAATAAACAAATAAATGAAATAATAATTTATTCATTACAATATATTAACATTTACATCTACCAATCCACTTTAGCCTTAACTCTACAACCAACAATATTCACATGTAAATATAAATAATAATATTTGCAAAAAAACATACCAAAGGTATCACAATCAGCCTTATTCATTTTTATATAATAACAAATTAACATTATTCATTTTGATATTTTTATTATAAAACAAGTTACTTTAAATTTAATTAATATATTATTTTTATTTTAAAAGTCCACTAATTACCTATTAAAGGTATATGTTAGAAAAAATGACTTGAAAAGGTGTATGTTAGAAAACAAAGAAACTTGAGCTCAATTAATTTCTATTTAAAATATTTATTTTTCTTAATACAAAATAAAAATGAAATATCGATTTGTAATATAAATATCTTATAATCTTTTTGTGAAAACTCAAACTAATTCAATAAAAAATACATGACTTTCAAAGAGTATGAAAACATAGCAAATAAACTTAATTAATCTCTATTTAAAATATTTATTTTTCCTATTACAAAATAATAATAAAATATCAATTTGTAATATAAATATCTTATAATCTTTTTGTGAGAACTCAAATTAATTCAAAAACATGATTTGCAAAAGTATTTGTTAGAAAACAAAGCAACATGGCTTTCATTTAAAAAACGTGGCTTGCAAAAGTGTCTTCTACCTAAATTAAACAATTGAATTATGAAAATACTCAATTAAACAAACGTAATCCGCACAGCTAACAGAAGACTAACAAGGGCGACATCAATTAATCGATTGAATTATAAAAATGAAAGTATAAATTAATTTCACTTTACAGAAAAATGTCAATATATATACAAGTAACGTGAAACTCGTGTTGTGAAACGTAATTCGTATGTTCAACTTTGACGTGAAACTTATGGAATGAGAATTACGTGCTGGTGAATGTCAAATTCCAGTGCGGCCTCACCCATGAAAAGCCAAAGTGCGTAATTTCAATCGGGAGTAATTCCCTCGGAGAGACCGAATGCGATGCATCGTCGGCGAGATGGCCAGTGACAGCGGATGATTTATGTAGCATCAATCATGATGACTTAGGAATTCATATTTTAAGACTGTAGATATCTAGTCCAATAACTATAAATGATTCAGCTTTGTTCATCGTTGCCACCGCTATTTACTTCTGTTCATGCTTCACTACGGCCTGATCTGCTGATTGATTGATCTGATTCCACTCCGTTAATCTTTCCTTCTAACAAAGTGATCTGCGGCCGATCCCTCAACGTACATTTCCTTTTAAGGATCTTCGGTGCTATACACGTTCTATCCCCCTTAATTTCTCGATTGCGAGAAGCTCGTTTCAGGTTTCTTAATGTTTAATTTGTTCTTTCATGACAGGGAACATCACTGCCCTGATACTCTTCTTAATTCCCTCGGGCAGCGTAGGAGAAGAAGGCCGTTAACTAGAATAATCAGGCGAGAGAGGGGAAGAGAGCCTCAAAATTGTAATTATGTGCTTATGTGTGTATATACAGAGAAAGGAATGAATAGAGAGTGAAAGAGTGTGAGTAGAGCGAGAGGTAAATGTATGCAAATCAGGCCATTAAGGCTAAATTCTGTAACACTGTTTGTATGATGAAATAATTCTGTAACACTGTTTGTATGATGAAATATTTATGATGTCTGTGTAAATCCTTTATCAGACTTGCGGTAATCATACTGTGCATGCTTTCGCATCTGGTTGTTTATATTTCGATGGAGGAGCTATGAACACCTGTTTCCGTGAATCATTAGATGCATTCCCATTTGTTTTATCATTGAAAACCGAACGTCTAAGGCAAATCTAGTGTTGTTTAATTCCTCAAGCGGAAAATCCAGTTACACTAAGTTTTCATGAAAAACCACTAAGCGGACCCATAAAGCGGATTTGAAAAGTTATATGCAGGAGTTTTGGATCTTATCGGGTGGGATATACATATATAGCATTGCTCAATCGGATAGGCGCAGGTCACAAACCTGATCCCCAAACCTTGGGACTTCCGATTGCGACATATCGCATAGGGGGAGCGATTACGATATCGCATTGGGCAATAAGGGAAGCGCTGATAGTTGCCTACCATTGAGACCTCCGATTGCTGATATAGCAATCCAATCTGAGCTGTCAGATGGGCCAGATCTCGATTTGATATATATAATCACTTTAAAAAGGTAGAAAAGCTTTGTTTTGACATTTTTGAGAGAATTTTGGTCACGAAAGGGAAAAGCACACTGTTTTAAAGTTTTTTTAAGAGGCTTTTATATGTTAAAGGGAAAAGCACACTGTTTTAAAGTTTTTTTAAGAGGCTTTTATATGTTAAAGTATTTATGCAGGAAAGAGGAAGGATCAGATTCTAATGTGACAAAAGGAAGGCACACAAAGGTGATGTGTAGCAGAGCTTGCACACAAAGGTGATGTGTAGCAGAGCTTGTAGATGCAAGAAATAGAGGAAATTCATTCAAAACATAGGTGACAGCATAAGAAAGTGTGAAGACTGCAACAATATAGAAAAAGAGAATCTGTGAGAGAAGAACGAGATGTATTCTTAAAAGCAGAGCAAGGAAAGCACTCTAAAGTGGCAATGAACCTGGAGAATCCAACAAGAGATTGGATAGAGAGGATAGCTGAAGTGTTCTCAAGAGAGAGTGAGATATTGCAGAAGCCTAGAAGGAGCAAAGGTCTTGCTCAAGAGAAGGTACTAGATAGAGGACCATGCTTAATAAAAGACTGAGTGATGAGAGCTTAGTGAGGTAGATTGCATGACTTGTTGTTGCATAGGCTTGTTGCAGAGGAGTGAGGAACTCATGAAGAGAGAGAAGAAGAAGATGACTATTGATAATCATAACAGAGGTTCAGAAAGAAGCCACAGCAAAAGGAAAGATGCCAAAGTAAATGGCATGAGGAAGAGTCAAGAAGAGTTTGACAGAGAGAGAGCTGAGATAGATTTCCAGATTGGAATATTGATGGAGATGTTGTAGAGAAGTGATGAAGACCAGAAGCATGGTTGGACCATGAGAAGGAGGGTGAAGTGGCAGAGGCTACAAGAGAAGACAAATCATCAAGTGAATTTAGAGATAGCAGAAGAATTGAGAAAGATTGAGCAGATATTGAGTGCTCAAGAGGAACCAGAGGAAATTAGAGTAGCATAAGCAGAAACAACAGTTTCCATTTGTAGACCAGAACAAGGTGAAATGTTGGGTGAAGAGGGTAATGAGAGATCAACTCAAGACCTCATGGACTATTGGCATAGTTCAAAACAATTAAAAGATATGATGATAAGGGAAGCAGATGAGGCAACGGAGCCTTGTGATTTTTATTCTCATAGTTTGTGTATTTTTGTAGGATATGCAGAGGATGATGGACAGTCTGGTGAAACTGTCACAAGTAGAAACTCTTGAGGTGAAGTATGATGGAGAATGATTTTTAGAGGAAGAAGGTGATGATTTATTGCAGCAGAAAGAGTTCATAGATGAATTTCTATTTGGGGTAAGACAATCAGATAAATTTGATATGGACCAAAAGTCTAATGACAATGCCATAGTGGTATTGCAAGAAGGTAAACAAATGAATTTGTTTAATGAAATTGATGAAGGAAATTTGCAATATGATAGTGCATAAAAGAGGATAACTCGGGAGGATTGCGAGAAAAAGAATGAAGCTAAGAATGGGAATTGTGATGAACTACTAGAGAGTTGTCACATGGTATTAGAATTCTTGGAAAGGTTGCTCAAGGAACCTGAAGGAGAAATGAAGCTTTCAGAACCTCATGAAGAAAAGGATATGGTTACTATGCATGATAAGGATGAACTGTCTCTAACATTTATAGAGTTAAGTAAATGTTTAGACTCTTTAGTTAATGATGTGACTACAGGTATGGAAGACAGCATTAATAAATATGATGCTAAAATCAGAGAAACTGAGCAGATGTTATTTGAAGGTGAGATGAAATATTAGGAACAACAAGGAAGTTATGTCCTCAAAGACATGAAGGAAACAAAAGTATTAATCCAGCATGATGAATATGGAAAGAAGCAACAATTTAAAAGAGATGATCAACAACATGAGAATGAATTTGAGGAAGGCATTAGATTGCAGAGGTGTAGAAACTGGTAGCAAAATGAATAACAAGAGATTAGTATGGCAGTACAAAGAAAGACAAGTAAATACCAAAGATACAAATGGAGAATGAAGAAACGGGTCAAGTGGAAGCTATTGTAAGAAAGGTGGAATAGAAAACTGATGAACGAGTTCAGGTAACTTGAACAAATCCATATTGATTTGTTAGAGAAGGAGAGACTCAAAGGAATGGAGTCACAACAAGAAGGATCTGCTGAAATCCAGAAGATCTATGATGGAGTATTGGTGCTTGAAGCATCAAAATAAGATGAAAGGTATTGTATTTTCAAAACTGAAAGTTGTTGTGTGTTTGTAGGTCATATAGACTTGAGGGAGGACAAGAAGTTATTGCAAACTATTATATTAACAAGTGAAGAGATAACTATTAACAATCATATGAAGAATAAGGAGAAAAGTTACAGTCAAGTGAAGGAAGATGTCTAGTCAGATGACATCCAAGGGATAAGTCAAAAGGAGGATGGCAAAAGAATTATTGAGATCAAAGGAATGTTTGGGAAGGAAGAAATCCATTCATATGAATATGGAACAAAGGGTTTTCTCAAGAAAACTAATGAGGCTAATACAAAGCAAATGGAGAATCTTATGGTGTTTCAGAACTTAGAAGAAGGAAATTCACATAATCTTGTGATGCAGAGGAAAGGGCAGCTGTTGAACATAGTTGTAGTGAATTATGCAGATATTAGACAACTATTGAAGACTGAAGCCAAAGGAGAACAACTACTGAAGGTTGATATAGAAGACTTTGTAGATGTTAAATAGTTATTGAAGATTAGTGACCTTGAAGAAAGCTAGAGTAAAGAAGGATTAAAGAAATATATTGCAGACAATGTAGTTAGTGAAGATTGTGAAGAGCTCTTAGGCGAAATTCCAAATGAGATGGCAGATTTGTGGCATGAGTCAAGTCTTTTGGATAAGAGGCAAGAAAGCAAAAGAATAAGGGATCAGACTGTACAACAAGAACTGAAAGAGAACAAAGTTGGCATGGATGAAAAATATGAGAAAGAAGTTGTTAGAAGTGTTGGCATAATGAGGAAGCAAGGTAAAGCATTTGTGTTTATTGAATTGATTAATTCTGATGAAGATTTATATGTAGGAACAAGGCAATGTGAAGTCAATCTGAACCGAGTTAATTCTGAAGATCAGATCGAATTAATGAAGGGTGAGATCAGAATGTCTCAGAAAGATGGGATGATGTTGAATCTACAGTATGGGAGTGTTGAACTAGAAATGAATTCAAAAGATGATAGTAACCGAATTACTATTATACTATAGGGATTTATTGAGTAAGAAGAGGCTAAATATGACATTTCAGAAGAATACAAATATGATACCATGATCCTTAAGAGTGTAGAAATCAAGCTACTAAAACAAGAGGTATTCCAAGTACCTAAGCAAGCAGGAAGAATTCTTAGTTTTCACAAAAATTGTGGAATTGCAGGTATACTAGAAGTTGAAATAAAGTGTGGTGAAGACATGAATAGGAAACCAGAAGAAGGAATTGGAATTGTTGTAGGGGATCAATCGAGAAAGCATTTTTACATTTCAGAAATGTATATGGAAAATTATTGGCACAGGGATTTTTATGTTCTTATTTAAGAACACAATCAGTTGTAGGAGAATAGTATTCAACATATGAGAAGTGAAGTGGACAAAGAATTGGATGACTTGTGGAGACTCACATAGCAACATTCCAATAAAACAAGTAAAGGACAAAAGAAGAAAGGAAGATTGGCTGGAAAAAATGGTATAGGTGAAGGAAATGGGAAACTGCAAATTAAGATGTGGGAGCATGTTATAAACTGTAATGATGAGAAAACAACAATAAGATATATGAAAAGGGAAGCAACAAACAGTGAGAGCATAGCTAATGGGTAAATGCGACATAAAGTGTCAAGATCGGGAGAACAACGAACAACAGCTGTAACCAAGGACAGACTATCAAACAAAGTATGGGATCCAGGAGGACAGAGATAAAAAGTGCATGATTAGGAGATCATGATTGATTTAATCTTTGGGAGTCTGATGCAGGAGCATCTAGGCCTATCCAGCAATGTGATGGAAGTGGTCACATGTTGTGGCTGATGCAAGTTTGGAGGAAGACTTGGTTGTTTAATTTTTATTAGTTTAAAAATAATTGTAAGTAATTAACTATTGCCTAATTCTGAATTGAATTCTGAATAAATGGCAAATGATCCTCCCTACGTGGAGATCAAGCCAAGTAGTTAGAATTCTTCAGATTAGGATAAGATTTGATTTCTAAATATGTAGTCTATCCCTTCAATTGAGAAGGAAACTGTTAGATGGGAGATATATGTAATTCCCTTTCTTTTCTGAAGAGGCATTCGAGAGAGAGACAGGGAGAGAGGATTCGAGAGCATTGTAAGCCTACGGGAAACGTAGGAGAAGAAGGCCGCTAACTAGAAAAATCAGGCTAGAGAGGGGCAGAGAGCCTCAAAATTGTAATTATGTGTTTATGTGTGTATATACAGAGAAAGGAAGGAATCGACAGTGAAAGAGTGTGAGTAGAGCGAGAGGGAAATGTATGCAAATCAAGCCATTAAGGCGAGACTCTGTAACACTGTTTGTTTGATGAAATATTTATCATGTCTATGTAAATCCTTCATCAGACTCACGGTAATCATACTATGCATGATTTCGCATCTGGTTGTTTGTATATCAATGGAGGAGCTATGACACCTATTTCCGTGAATCATTACATGCATTCCCTTTTGTTTTATCATAAAAATCCGGCATGAAAAACTAGTGTTGTTTAATTCTGCAAGCGGAAAATCTAGCTACAATAAGTTTTCATGAAAAACCACTAAGCGAACCCATATAGCGGATTTGAAAATTTATACATAGGACTTTGGGTCTTATCGGGTCCGATATACATGTATCGCATTGCCCAATCGGATCGGCGCAGGTCACAAACCTGATCCCCAAACCTTGTGACTTCCAATTGCGACATATCGCATCAAGGTGTTATAGTGGAGCGATAAAGCATTGAGCAGGCATATTTTTGTCGTCGATAGCGATTACGATATCACATTGGACCTTCGATAAGGGAAGTGCCGATAGCTGTGGACCATTGAGACCTCCGATCGTCAATATAGTGATCTAATGTGAGCCATCGGATCGGCTAGATCTGGATTTGTGGCATAATATATAGAATTGCTTTGAAGGTGGAAAAGCTTTGTTTCGACATTTTGGAGAACATTTTGGTCCCGAAAAGGAAAACCACTGTTTTAAAGTTTTTTTTAAAAGGTTTTTGGGGTTCGAAAGGAAAAGGCATAGTTTCCAAAAGAAAAGGGGTGTTCGGCGGGGTGATTGTTTGGGTCATTTTTTATCCATTTCGGGTTTTAAGGCTAAATGCATATAAAACATTTCCGATATAATTATGTGTGGGCATGAAGCTTTGAAGGGCCATTAAGGGGAAAATGAGTCCCGATAAGATATATTGGTTGTGGCAGCCTTAGGGTTCCGTCATGAAAGATCTCTAAAGCTTTTCCAGAGTTATTCTTAAACCACACTAACCATGCAACAATAGTTTCATACTTCACTATAGATATATATATATATATATAGAATGTATGTATGTATGTAAATTCTCCATTATGGAATCATACTTAAATCAATTATTTTCCTCTCTCTACGGGACTCATAATTTCATTATAAGATTGGCTTTCTTTTTTCTAAGATTTAGAAAGAATTCCTTCTTTACCATACAATAGACACATGTGAGACACATTTTCTCTTATAGTTTATTTTATAGAGATTCATTTCCATAAGATTCACTACTACATTATTAACCTTCTTTCTTTAATAACCAGATTATTAAATCTATAGATACTTGCAACCACTTTTGTCACATGTTTAAAATAAAAAAATAGAATTTGGCATATTTCAATCTCAACTTAATATAAAATAACTCAACGACTCATTTGAATCTCTAAAAATATAATAGGTGATGCCACGCTGCTCCCAACTAATGAATTGTCATCTTAGTAGTTCCCTCTGAGCTCTAGACTACTTTTCTGCTACGAAACAAATAAACAATATTTCAAAGTTTCATCTCCTCAAGCCCTAGGTCCTAGAAATTCTCGCTAAACTTCTTCTCTACACAGGTCTAGTGTGTATGTGTCATTGGTATCTTGTATTTGAATTTAGATTGCTTTTATCTACCATTGGTATCTTCTATTTCAATTTAGGTTGCCTTTATCTGGCGCAATCTTCTTTTTACATGATCTTAACCCATGAAATCTATTTCTAGTCATGATAAGTGTAGTGGCTATATAAAAATGGATCACCCCTTTTTCTAAACTCGAGGATTTTATTTGTCTATATTTCTGTCATTTCTTGGACCATAACTAATTCTAATTGTTTCCTAAAAGTGGAGAGTCTAGCTACTCATGGGCTGAATCCTATTATCTTTCCAAATGAACAAATAAACTAAATAATATTTTATTCACTACAATATATTAACATTTACATTTGTGAATTCACTTTAGTCTTAGCAGCTCCTATTATCTTTCAAAATAAACAAAGAAGTGAAATAGTAATTTATTCATTACAATATATTAACATTTACATCTACCAATCCACTTTAGTCTTAACTCCACAACAAAAAGTATTCACATGTTATTATAAATAATAATATCTTCAAAAAGAATACAAAAAATATCACAATCAACCTTATTCATTTTTATCTAATAAAAAATTAACATTATTCGTTTTCATATTTTTTATTTATTTTTACATAAGACTATTTCTATTAACAGAGTAAAGGTAAATTTACATCATGACCGAAGTCAAGAACTCTGCTCTGGTAGGAGGCAGAACTATCCAAAAAAACATATGTGAAAACTGTCTAATTTTATGACCCACGCAGGGGACCGATCTGAGATACATATGACAGTGCAAAAATCTCCAAAAAACTAAGAAACACCAAAGATCCCAGAAACTATTTGCCTTACAATCATGCCCAGTGGTGAGGGGCACACTACCAGAAGAAGAGGCTTGGGTGGATGAGCTAATCATCAGGGGACTCTTCTATAATATGACACCAACCAATATCTGGCAAATCCTCTGCTTGAGCCACGTTTTGAGCAGAGGGGCCCAGGTCAACCATCATCGCATCCTGAGCTTTGCATGTCTGTTCATTTGCCGCCTGCCGAGGAGCATTTTCAACATTCAATTGGAAGGAAGAAGAGGGAGCCAGGATTGCCCTCGAACCCCCTGGCTGAGTCCTTGTATCTTCGGCTTGGCTTTCTTCCTGAAAAACCACCATGAAATAGGCAGTGATCCTGGGTCTGTTCAGTGCGCTATCAAAGGTAAAGATGGCGGAACCAGAGGTTGGGACAGGCCCAGGGCGAGAGCTGGTGGCGCGGGATCTCCCTCTTCTGCTTCGAGTTAAAGGGCGATGCCCCCCTGACAATTCACTGGAAGACGATTCAGTTGGTGCGCGCCTCGGCTGTCCTCTACGGCAGCCCATCCTTGGTCGCAGACGAGGCATCTTGAAAATAACAACAGCCGAGGTCCAGGAATGCAGCACTCGAGCACTAACCAACTGTTGGCAGCAGCTTTGCCTTCTAATCGAACCGCCTTTGCTGAGCTTGAACCCGTCCTCCTAGTGAGCCAAACCTGGTTCATGAAAATCCCTACTTGTATCTGATACCAACGACCAGAAAAAGAGATGAGTTACTGAGATATGGAAATGAAAACAATAGTATAGAACACCGAAAAGAAACACTGAGAGGAGAAGATTTTGCTTCGCTGAGAGGGCCGAGCCAAGCGACAGAGGAACCCGTTTCCCCTCAGGCGACCTGAAGTTCGATGCGAGACCGGAGGCGAGCGAGAAGAGCAGATAAACCAGTGAAGTTGCCGCCTCCCCAGGACCTCCCCTGACCTTATCATTCTTTGTCACGCCTCGGGAGGCTCCTCCCATTACTTCTGCATTGATGGAGCTCGCCTTCTGATGCAGGCTGGTGCATGTGAAGGTGGTGTCCATAACTTTGAGCCTGATGTGCGAGCCGAACCGTTTGTAATGAAATCCCATAAACCGATCTTTGCGCTCATGCCATGCGCCAGATGCCGTATCCCTTTTACACTTCTTGTACTAGTGCGGCAGGTGGCAATCTGCCTCGCCTAAACCCTGTCCCGTCATTTTAATTCTCACTGCAAGAACCCGCATCCGGGAGGGCAGCATCCTTTTGAACCAGAAGTTTTCATTCCTGTTCATGATCATGGTTTTGGATTATGTTGAACGTCCCTGTGATTAGAGTGTGTTCAGATTCGCACCCAGGTTTGCTAGGAGGTCCACTACCTTGTTTCCTTCCCTTTTAACATGAGTGAAGTTGATGGCTCGATTATTGTGAAGCCATTGTTCTATGGCCTCCAATCTAGCTTCAAGTCTCCAGCTATTGGCAATTTTCCTAGCATGAGTCCCATTAAGGAGTTGTTTAGCCATGTTGATGAGGATGAGGGAGTCACCTTCAATTTCCAGGGGGTGAAAGTTGTGTTTTCTGGAAAGAAGAATTCATTGCCACAGTCCCTCCAATTCTGCCGAGTTGTTGGTATCCCATCCTATGTTGCCAAAGTAAATAAGGAGGGGTGAGCCTTCATGATTTCTGAAAATTCCCCCATATCCAGCATTTCCAGGGTTGCCCTTTGATGCTCCATCAAAGTTGAGCTTGAAAGTGTGCTTTGGAGGGGAGGTCCAGGATTCCTTCTTTGCGTTGCTGCTTTCTGAGGGGGCTTGAGTTGGATTTCCCTGTGGGAGAGGCATATTCCAATTAGCCCAAATGGCCTTCTCATTTGCCAGAGTGGGAAAATCATCCGGCATCCATGTGCGAAGCGCCAATGTCTCTTTGAGGTTCAGACAGAAGTTGCCCCAGATGATCTCTAGTGGAGTTATTTGATCTTTGAATATGCGCTTGTTCCTTTCCTTCCAAATACACCAGGTGAGGAGCCCAGGAATCAATCTCCATAATTGGTTGAGAACTTCACTTTTGTATGGATTCTGATGCCATTGGCGAATGGAGTCGGTGATATCGTCTGACACTCTACATCTTCTTTAGCATCAAAAACTGGCCTTCTCCCACATTTGGTTAGCAAGGGTGCAGGAATCCAGAAGGTGCTGAAGTGTTTCCTCCTGCGAGTTACAATTAACACATATTGAGGGACCATGATAGTTTCTTCGCCTGAGTTTGTCCCAAGTGAGTATTTTCCTATGCCCCACCAACCATAGGAAGAGTGAGACTTTGGGCCAGGTACCTGCTGACCAAATTCTTCCCCATATGGGATCCAGGGGCGAGGGATTTGAACATATGATTTTGTATGCCTCTGTGGTGGAGAAGGTTCCTTTTGGCAAGTAGCCCCATCGAAGGATGTCTCTACCCTCGGTGTATCTTACTCGGCATTTTTGGAGCTCCCTTTCTAGTTCCCTTATAGTTTGGTGATCCGCTCTACTGATTATCGTGTCACTTTGTTGCCACTGCCTGTATCCTTGATCTGTTTCCTGAGTCCAATAATTCCATATCTCTTCCTGACGCTGCTATTCCACAGAGTGGCCCGGAAGTTGACTGAGAATGCCCTTGAGCTCTGGCAACTGGTTCCATGCATCCGTCCAAAAACGAGCAGTTTTGCCATTTCTAACTTCCCAAAAACTATGTTGTTGTGTCATTAAGAAGTGTTGTTTGGTTGTGTTCCATATGAGTGAGCCTTTTGCATTGGGCGTTAGTCTGATGAGCTCCTCTTGTGGCCTGTGGTTGGCATATTTAGCAGTCCAAATGGCCGCCCATGGTTTGTTGGGGGTGGATAGCCATTGCCACCAGATTTTTGTGCACATAATAGCATTACTGTGACTAGGGTCTCTCAGTCCAATGCCCCCTTGTTCTTTAGGCTTGCACGCAATGGTCCATTTTACCAAAGCCCATTTGCGATTTGTACCTATAACCCCCCAGAGAAAGTTGCACTGTAGATCCTTTATTATTTTAATTACCCATTTAGGAGTTGCCAAGATTGAAAATAGGTAAAGTGACATTGCCTATAACATAGCCTTGATTAGCACCAATCTACTAGCTATGTTTAGAGATCTGTGAGTCCATGAGTTGAGTCGGAATTCAAGCTTCTCGAGGAGCATACGCCAAGAGGTATGCTTGATGGCCGAATCAATAAGGGGGGCTCCAAGATATTTAGAAGGGAGAGAGTCTATGGAGAAACCCAGAATACGAGCTATGGCACGCTGAATAACAGGAGGAGTGTGGAAGAAAAAAATTTGAGATTTGGTCTTATTAATGCTGGTTCACGAAGCCTCGGCGAAGTCATTCAGCAAGGATTTGTACATCGATGGTACTTGTATAGATGGGTACCTGAAAAGCATGTTTTCATTGACAAACTGCTGATGGGTTATAGCAGGGGAATTGTGAATTGATAGACGTTTGATTTGCTGGGAGAGGAGAGTTTGTTTGATATGGCGGCCCAAACCTTCCGCCATGAGAAAAAAAAGGAAAGGTGAGAGAGGGTCGCCTTGCCAAATAACTCTGAAGGGACTAAAGGGACAAGATGGTATACCATTTACAAGGATGGAGAAGAAAGTTGAAGATATGAGACTCAGAATCCATGGAACCCACATTGGAGAAAAACCAAAAGCTATTAACATTTTTTGTATGTATACCCAACTTAGCTTATCAAAAGCTTTTGACAGGTCAAGCTTGAGAATCATACCTGCTTGTTTGGTGTGCTTGAGAGAATGAATGATTTCGTGCGTGAGGATAATGCCGTCCAGGATCTGTCTCCCTTCCACATAGCCAGATTGTTCAGGCGAAATGAGCAGGGGCAGCAGCGGCTTTAATCTGTTGGCTATGACCTTTGATATCACCTTGTAGATTACATTACATAGAGCGATTGGACGAAATTTATCCGGAGTGTTGTTGCTTTCTTCCTTTGGAATGAGCGCAATGAATGTAGAATTGAGAGAGGGCAAAAGCTAGTGAAGAGTTCGCGATTCCTCCACCACCTGCGAGACTTCATCTTTTATCAGCTCCCAGAAGGTATGGAAGAATGTGGTTGTAAAGCCATCCGGGCCAGGGGTTTTTCCTTCCTTGAGCTGATGCATTGTAGTGTCCACCTCTTGAGGTAGAATAGGGCTCAGAAGGAGCTTATTATGTTCTTCAATGATGATTTTTGGCACGTTTCGGGTGATTTTTCAATAGTTGGCCCTCTATCTATTTGGGGCTCTTGATGAACTTGTTGAAAGTGCCTTATGAATTCCTGCTCGATCTCATCATGCTCTTCTACTCTTTCCCCATCCTGCTTCTGAATGAAAGGAATAGTGTTGTGCATTCTCCGCTGTACAGTGGTTCTGTGGAAGAACTTAGTGTTTCTCTCTCCTTCCTTTAGCCATCTTATCCTGGATTTCTGCTTCCATAATATTTCCTCCTGCTTTCTCCTCTCCTCCAATTGATTGTGAATGCGTTGCTCCTATTCCAAAGTTTCTTCATTGTGTCCCCCCGTGATTATTTGTTGTTGGAGCTCTTTCATTTCCCTGTTTAAGTCCTGTTGCGCCTGAAAAATGTTTCCAAAGGTTTCTTGATTCCAGAGCTTGATATGGGATTTGAGATATTTGAGTTTCTGTTGAAACTGGAACATTTTGGATCCCTTTGGTGGTTGGAAGTTGTTCCATGTATTTCTGATGAAGTCTTTGAATGCGGGATGAGTGAGCCAGAACGCTTCAAAGCGAAATGGTCTCCTATTGGCATTGCCTAGTCTTTGCCACTGAAGGGATATGGGCCAGTGGTCAGAACCTGCGTAAGGGAGAATTGCTGCCGCTATATCTCCTCCTAAATGGACCGCATTATCAGACATGAGGAATCGATCCAGTTTGGATGCGATTTGTTGCCTTCCAGTCCGGCGATTACTCCATGTATGCGTACCATTGCAGAACTGTAGATCGATTAAAGCATTGTTTTGGATGAACTCTTTGAAGTGTTCATTTTCCTGCTCCATCCTGGCTCGGCCCCCTTGCTTTTCCTCTAATTTAGTGATCATGTTAAAGTCTCCTCCAATGATCCAAAGGGGATGGAATCTATGGAGATTCAGTGCTTCTATCATATTTAGTAAAGCTATTTTATTACCTGCCTCCTGTGGGAAATAGACGTTGGTAAGATGGCCATGGACGTTTGTGCCTATTATGTGAAAAGTGGCCTGAATAATGTGGTGGGATGCATGAAAATATGAGAGCATTATCGCTTGCGAGTTCCAGGCAATAGCCAGCCCGCCTGAGGCCCCTGAGGCATCCACTGCTACTGAACAACTGCCTGGCCAAGCTCTGGAAAGTATGTTTCCCAGAGTGTTACTGTTACACTTTGTTTCTTGAAGGAAGCAAATCTGTGGCTTCTCCTGCTTTATCATGTTCTTTATCATTCTTAGTTTCCCTGGGCTATTGAGCCCCCTTAAATTCCATGAAGTGAGCTTCATGATTCACTACTAGCGGTGGGCTTGTAGTACTTAGTCAGCTTCGCATACCTGCCTGAGTCAACCAGGATTTTCCCTATTGCGATTGTTCGTTGGAGATCAGTTCTTCTCCCTCTCTTCTTGGAGTCTTTTGTGATGAGACCACCGTCCCAATGACTACCCGGTTGAATGCCTAACTGTTGTTGCTGGTATGCCCTGGCTATGATGACTTCCAATGTGCTAAGCTGATGCTCTGGAATCTTGTCATAATCCTTCTTTTTGCATGCTGATTCGAGCTCCAGAATGTCAAGTCCTCCCAAGTCGAAGCTTTCCGGTTCTTCGTCCATCAGTTGTGGCTGGTTCATGTCTTCTGAAGCTGTGGCTATGCTCATGGATTGGTTGGGGATGCCATCCACATCCATGTCCTTTTCTTTCAGTCCGAGATCTTCATATTCTCCCTAGGTGACCCATGGTCAACTTCGGGATGGCGAGGAGTGGGAGAGGATCCAGAGGGTGGAGGGTTGGCGGGAGCGGAGATGGGCGGGGGTCTAGGCTTCGAATTCAGGGGCTGATCTTCAGAGGTATTGGCGAGAATCTCGAAGCTGTTGCTGGTAGAAGGAAAGGATGCGGCTTTTGGCTGGGGTTTTTTCCCATTTGAGGGTTTTTTGTGCAATATTTTGCGATTTGTTACTTTGGTGAAGCCATCTTGGGTCTGCATGTCAGAGGGATCAGGGGATTGAGGCTTGGCATTCAACGGGCAGTCCCGAAAGAGATGCCCATGAGCATGGCATTTGCGACAGCGAAAGGGTATGTGTTCATAATCCAAGGGTTGAATCCATTCATAATCATCATGGAAGAGACTTACCGAGTCTGGCAGGGCCTTATCCAGGCGCATGAAGACACAAATGCAGGCATAGGATGTATATCTACGCATCTTCATTTCTTCTGCCGATTTTATATATTCCCCCAGCCCGTTTCCAATATCTTTGAGCGAATCTTCATCCCAATATTCCTCTGGCAGCGAGTACATCCTGATCCATACTGGTGCCCAACTGAGGTCCTCCTTGTCCAGGCTGAATCTTTCTACCCATTCCCTTAGATACAGACCTGTAGAGTTGAAAAAGTATGGCCCTTCATCCATTATTCGATTCCTGTCTTCAATGCAGAGAAAAATCACCGTGAAGAACCCTTTTGGTCCTAGCTGCAGAGTGACATGACCCTTGGGTTTCCATTTGGCCGAGATCCATCCATGCAATGCTTTTTCTGTTGGCCAGAATCCAATAAATTTTCCAATGAGTGCATGGTCCTTCATATACTGGATTCTCCCATTGATCCTATGACTGGGTAGTTCTATCTTGGGCCTTTCAGCTGCTATGGGTTTGCATGTCTTCGAGGTGACCTTGGGTGCTTCTGCATGCTCTGTTTTCCTTTCTGGTATCTCGTTGCATCTTTCTGACTGACCGGGGAGCGCATTTGTCTTATCTTGCAGAGGGGGTTCTCTATTATCCGCTTCCTCATGCTCCAACCCTGAAGGTAAAGACCAGGTTTGCGCTGAAGGCTCTCGATCAGAGGTGGGGGAGGGCTTTGAGGCCCCCCCTGGGGTTTGCCCATTTCCGCTCTTGTTAATCCAACGGCTTATTGTCATTCTCAATTAGGTGATTGTTGTGGTGCGGCTGAGGAGATGCGCTCTGCGTCGTTGCAGTGGTTTTTGAAAACCCTAGATGGTGTTTTCATATTTTTATTATAAAACAAGTTAATTTTTAATTTAATTAATATATTATTTTTATTTTAAAAAGTGAATACCCTAATTACCAATTAAAGCTTGAAGAAATTACTAAACTCCCTCGTAATTTACACAACTCATTCATTCTCCAATGTCTTGGACACAATAATATTTTATATTTTAAAATTATATAAATAAAATTCAACCTTTAACATGCAAACTTTATAAATGTATTTAAATATAAATTTATAATTATTTAATTAATATTTTTTAATTAAAATATTTATTTTTCCAATTATAAAAATATATTAACTTGTAATATAAATATCTTATAATCTACTTGCCAAAACTAAATGTATTTAAAAATAAATTTACAATTATTTTATTAATATTTTTAATTAAAATATTTATTTTTCTAATTAATAATAATAAAAATATATGAAACATGATCGGTATGTTCATGAGAAACTGTGGAATAACTTATGGAATCAGAATTACGTACTGGTGAACGTCATATCCCGAGGGCGTCCTCACCCATGAAAAGCTAAAATCAGTAATTTCTATAGCATGAATCATGATGCCTCAGGAATTCATATTTTAAGATTGTAGAACTATAAATAATTTGGTTTTGTTCATGGTTTCCACTGGCATTTATTTTTGTTGATGCTTCCCTAGTGCCTGGTCTGCCCATCGATTGGTCCGCCTCCACTCCGTTAATCGTTCGTTCTAACGAAGCGATTACGAAATTTAAACACTTATACAAGCGCAAAACTGGGCCGATTGCACTGAAGATAGAAAAATGTTTAATATACATTTCCTGTTCGGGATCTCCGGTGCGTATACACGCTCTATCCACTTTAATTTCTTGTTTCCAAGAAGTTTGTTTCAAGCTTCTTAACGTTTAATTTGTTATTTCATGACAGGCAACATCACTGCCCTCATACTCTTCTTAGTTCCTTTGTGAGTTTTCCCAACTTATGTCGTCATTTAATGAGAAAACTTATTGATGCACATATAATTCATAATTGTTCTAGTTTATGATCCAACTGGTACTGTGCAGAATTATGTTCTGGAAGATTACTCAAAAAAAATCGACCGAACAGTTCTCTGGATTTCCATATGTTTCCACGCTTATGAATTGCTTACTTTCTGCATGGTATGGCATGCCGTTTGTATCACCCAATAACCTTCTGGGGTCGTCATAGAATTCTTTTACGCAATTGTGTTTATCTGGTATATCCGCGACAAAAAATACAGGGTAAGTATAGTATTCATTAATAAATTTGTTTCTGAGGAGAGGGTGATCCCCATTTGAATGAGGGTGGATAAAACAGGTGAAGATATTTGGCCTTCTGGTAGCTTTTCTCAGTTTTTTTGCAATGGTCGTCCTAGTATCGCTCTTGGCACTGCAAGGACATGTTAGAAGTTTATTTTGCTGACAGGTGCACAGCGGTTTTGCAAAAGAGGTTTTGATCGGAGTGTAATGTTCGTTTGGCTTGGCCAAGCCATAAGCGTCCCATTGAATGGAAGGCTGTCCACTGTTGATTGAAACAAAGTTGGGTACAGGCCTGCAACAAATGACATTGCGTGAAAGTTAAGTGATAAATGCAATTTAGAGAGGTTAGGTAAACTGAGGTAAAATTTTAATTTAATGTCTTTTTATTCATGGAAGTATGGCAAAATTAAAAGAAACCTATGGTCATTTTTTTTTATTGTTAAAAAAATAGGCAATGTAATATTTAGAAGTGTAAAAGTTAGTGCATTATTTTTTTTGGTTAAGGAAATGTAAGTGGTTGTTCATTGCATATGAAATGAAACTTGAAACTCGCAGCACTGAAGGTGAAAAGGAGAATTTTTACAGGAGGTTGGATGTAATGATGTAATGTACACAGAGCGTGAAGGTAAGGGAATTGTTTGTTTTGAGAGAACATGTATGCAATGTAATCAACGTAAATGAGATTTTTGCCTTGTTTGTTGAAACAAAAGAGAATGCCCAGTAACGCAATTGTAAGGTAATTATGTAATTATTCTTTTGTAGTTGCATATGAAATGTAAGCTTTATTTTTAAACACAGTAGTGCAAAATTGCTGAAACAAAGTAACCTTTTTGAGAGACACTGAAGGTTTTTTTTGGAATTGAAATGCTCCAGGGATCTGTTAAGAGGAAGATCCTTTTGTATCAACATTCTGGTTAATGAATACAAAGGTTTTTATGTGTGTGGAAAACTCTGTTCTTCTTCAGCAAACAAATTTTTGATCATGTGGTTAAAATAGAACATTTTCCCTGTTCTGTTCAAGTTATTTTGTTTTGGAATCATTAGAAATTCCCAACATGGTATCGGAGCTTGTCCAGGCTCTTTGAAGGCGTCAAAGAAGCTGAAGGAAAGATTCTTGTTGCAACAACCTTCTCCAGCAGAGTGAAGATTCGGTCAAAGTATTTCTCAAGTTAGTTTTTGTGTTACTGTTGAAGACAATCAGTGATTTTAAAATACACAGTCAAGTATTTGAAGCATAGTTAAGAGTGTAAGAATGGCTGGAGCCAGCACTAGCATGGGTATCTTTAATACTCAGCTCCCACAGTTTAATGGAAAAAACTATGACTATTGGGCAATAACCATGAAAGCTTTTCTTGCTTCCAAAGACTTATGGGAATTTATTGAGTATGGATTTGAAGAACCAGCAGATGAAAATGAGTTTAATAGGTTGACTCAGACAGAGAAAGATCTGTTGAAGAGCAATAAGAAGAAGGATTCTAAATTCTTTTGCTTTTTGTATCAAGCAGTGCATGAGAGTGTGTTTCCAAGGATAGCAGCAGCCAAGACATCCAAAGAAGCATGGAAAACTCTCAAGACAACCTATCAAGGCATGGAGAAAGTGAAGACAACAAAACTACAGTTGCTGAGGAGAGATTTTGAGAATCTATGCATAAAGGAGTTAGATAATATTGACTCATTCTTCACACATGTGATTGGTCTGGTGACACAGATAAGGTATCATGGAGAGATTCTTGAAGAAAGGAGGATTGTGGAGAAACTATTGAGGGTCCTACCCTCAAAGTTCGATGTGATTTTCCCCACCATAGAAGAGACAAAGGATCTCACAAACTTCTCAATTGATGAACTACATGCATCACTGATAACACATGAGCAGAGATTGAGTAGAAATGAAAACTCATCTCTTGAGCATGCCTTCAAGACCCAGATGTTCTTTCTAAGAGGAAGAGGTCAAGGCAGAGGAAAGAAGAGAGGAAGAGGCAGAAGAAAAAACAGAGGTTGAAGAAACAGTGCAACAAATGCTCAAGGAAGAGGAAGCAATCCAAATCAGAACCAAAGCCAAGGCAGCAACCAACAAAGTGGACAACATCATGCTCAAGGATAAAGGTATGATAAATCCAATGTCCAATGTTATTATTGTAAAAAATATGGGCATTATGCCAATGAATGTAGGAAGAAGGAGCATGATATGAGTAGTAGATCTAGTGCAAATTTCACTAGAGAAAATATCAGTCAAGATAATTTGTTGTTTGCATGTAATATGGCTGAAACAAAGAGTGAAGAAGTATGGTTTCTAGACTCCGGTTGCAGCAACCATATGATAGGAAACATAGCCCTATTTTCTATGTTAGATCAGAGTGTGAAGCCACAAGTCACACTAGGAACTGATAGTAAAGTTTCTATTATGGGAAAATGAGAAGTAAATGTCCTAACAAATAAAGGTGAAAATAAAACCATAGCAGATGTTTATTAAGTTCCTAGAATGAAATGTAACCTCTTAAGTATTGGACAGCTTGTTCAAAAAGGTTACAATGTTTTCTTTATGAATGATGTATGCACCATCATGGATAGAGCACCGAGCAAACGATGTATTGCTGAAGTAAAAATGACAAGGAACATGATGTTCTCTCTCAGGATTAAAGCAGATTTAGAAAATGGAGTAGAAATTGCAGCGGTGACACAAGAGGCTTTCCAAAGCGAACCAAAGGATGAAAATTGGTTGTTTCACTTGAGATTTGGACATCTCAACTTTGGAGGTCTTAACTTGTTGCACAGAAAAGGAATGGTAAGAGGATTACCATTGATAGAGAAACCGGACAACCTTTGTGAAGGTTGTATCTTGGGGAAACAACACAGAGAAAGTTTTCGATCAGGGAAAAGAATAAGGGCAAAAGAACCCTTAGAGATTGTCCACTCAGATTTATGTGGACCGATGCAAACTCCATCACTTGCAGGCAACCACTATATTCTAAAATTTATTGATGATTTTACTAGAAAAACTTGGGTTTATTTACTTAAGAACAAAAGTGAAGTGTTTGACAGATTTTGCAATTTCAAAGCACTTGTAGAAATCCAAAGTGGGTTGCATATCAAAGTTCTAAGAACTGATAGAGGAGGTGAGTATATCTCCAAGGAATTTCTATGTCTTTGTAAAGAAAATGGAATTCACAAGCAGTTTCCCACTAGGTACACTTCGCAACAAAATGGAGTTGCCGAAAGGAAGAATAGGACAATCATGGATATGGCAAGGAGCATGTTAAAGGCAAAGCATTTGCCAAATGATTATTGGGCTGACGCTGTACATTGTGCAGCATACATTTTGAATAGATTCCCTACAAAAGCAGTCATGAATAGAGTGCCAGAAGAAGCATGGAGTGGGACAAAGCAATGAGTCACCCACATGAAAGTTTTTGGATGTGTGGCTTATGCACACATTCCATATCAACTAAGGAAGAAGTTGGACAACAAAGGGGAGAAATGTATTTTCATTGGATACAGTGAGGAATCCAAAGCTTATAGGTTGTATAACCCATCCACCAAGAAATGTATTTTCATTGGATACAATGAGGAATCCAAAGCTTATAGGTTGTATAACCCATCCACCAAGATGTTTTTTGTGAATAGATATGTTCAGTTCATTCAGGAGGAAGCTTGGGATGGAAGCATAGAGAAAACAGTGAATGTTAAAAACTCTATGTCTCATGATGAAGATGATGAGGAGATGGCTGAAATACATCCGCAAACAACAGCACCAACACAAGGACAGCAAGGGAAACCCTTGAGGAGAAATGAAAGTGCTTCTCCAAGCACACCACAAGGAGGAAATTCAAGTGCTTCTTCAAGCACTTGTACATCAAATGAAAGAGGTAAGAAGTTCAGAAATTTAAGTGATATTTATGAGCAAGAGGCAGTAAATGAAGGTATGAACTCTTTGTTTGGTTTATATTGTCATGTTGATGACCCTATCCATTTCGAAGAAGCAATTAAGGATAGAAAATGGATAGAAGCTATGGATGAAGAGATCAATGCCATAGAAAGAAACAAGACATGGGATTTAGTTGAAGTACCAAAAGGAAAGAAAGTCATTGGAGTTAAATGGGTCTACAAGACCAAGAGTAATGTTGAAGGCAAAATAGAAAGACACAAAGCAAGACTTGTTGTCAAAGGATAGAAGCAGCAGTATGTGAGAGACTATGAAGAAAATTTTGCACCGATTGCAAGAATGGAAACCGTGAGAGCAGTGCTGTCCATAGCAGCACACGACAAGTGGAAAGTTTACCAAATGGACATGAAGTCAGCATTCCTAAATGGAGTGTTAATGGAAGAGGTTTACATTGAAAAACCTCTAGGCTATGAAAAGAAAGGCCAAGAGCAGAAAGTATGCAGATTGAAGAAAGCTTTTTATGGGCTGAAGCAAGCACCAAGAGTGTAGTACAGTAGGATAGATTCCTATCTACTAGAAAATGGTTTTGAAAAGTGTGAGGGAGAACCCACCCTCCACATCGAAGAAAATGATGGTAAAATACTAATTGTTATGTTGTATGTTGATGATGTGATTTTCATAGGTAATGATGATTATCTTATTAAAAATTTCAAAGCAGTCATGAAAGAAGAATTTGAAATGACTGATATGGGTTTGCTGAGATACCTCTTAGGAATAGAAGTACAACAAAGTGGAAATGGGATTTTTATCTCACGGGTGAAATATGTTAATGAAGTGTTGGAAAGATTTAATATGCAGGAGAGCAAAGCAGCAATCACTCCCACAGTGATGGGATTAAAACTCGGCAAAGAGGATAGCAGCAAGGATTTTTATCCTGGTTTGTACAAAAGCATAGTTGGTAGCCTCATGTATTTGACTGCAACTAAGCCGGATATAATGTTTGTTGTTAGTTTAATTTCTAGATTCATGGAGAGGCCAAAAGAAGAACATTGGTAGGCAACAAAAAGGATTCTGAGGTATGTTAAAGGTACTAAAAGGTTTGGAATTCTATGTACTGCTTCATAATGTTTAGATTTAATTGGATACACTGATAGTGATTGGGTTGGAAGTGTAGATGATCAGAAAAACACATCCGGTTATGTTTTTCACAGGGGTTCAAGAGTCATTTCATGGGCTTCTAAAAAACAACCTATTGTAGCGTTGTCTACAGCAGAGGATGAATATGTGGCAGCTACAGCAGCAGCATGTCAAGCAATTTGGATGAGAAGGATGTTAAGGAGCTTATACCAAGAGCAAACAAAAGGAACTATGATTTTTTGTGACAATAGCTCAGCTATTGCATTATCCAAGAATGCAATGTTTCATAAGAGAACGAAACACATTGACACAAAGTTTCATTACATCATGGAATTGGTAAACAATGGAGAAATTGTTTTAGAACACTGCAGAACTCAGGAGCAGGTTCAGACATTCTGACCAAACCATTGGGACAGAAAAGCTTTGAATTTTCGAGGAAGTGTCTAGGTATGAATGATAACCCAGCAGGTGAAATTAAAGGGGAGCGTTGAAATTGTAATTTCACCTACCGCGTAATTACTCCAGCAAAAATGCTTGTTTTTATCGCACCACTTTTCACAAGTTGGTGGTATTTTCTCAAACGGAAACGATAAAACCCAGCGCTGACACGTGCACAATAGTTTTGCAAAAGAGGTTTTCATCGGAGCGTAATGTTAGTTTGGCTTGGCCAAGCGATAACTATTCGATTGAATGGAAGGTTGTCCACCGTTGATTGAAACAAAGTTCCGTACAGGCCTACAGCAAATGACATTGCATGAAAGTTTTTTTTGACCTCCAGTGCTCCACGTGAAGTAATAAATGGAATTTACAGTGGTTTAGTAAACGTAGGTAAAGTTTTAATTTTAATGTTTTTTTTATGCACAGAAGTATGGCAACATTAAAAGAAACATATGGTCATTTTTTTATTGTTAAAAAAATACGCAATGTAATATGTAGAAGTGTAAAAGCTCGTGGGTTATTTTTTTTGGTTAAGGAAATGTAAGTGGTTGTTCATTGCATATGAAATGAAACGTGAAACTCGCAGCAGCGAAGGTGAAAAGGAGAATTTTTCCAGCAGGTTGGATGTAATGCACACAACAGTGTGAAGGTAACGGAAATGTTTTGTTGAGAGAACATATATGCAATGTAATGAAAAATAGACATGGCAACGTAAATGGAATTTTTGTGTTGTTCATTGAAACAAAGTGAATGTGTAGTAGCGCAATTGTAAGGTAATTATTTTTTTGTTGTTGCATATGAAATGCAATAGAATCAGCAAACTAATGTAAGAGATTTTTACAACATTAAATGTAAGTTTTATTTTTACACACAGCAGAGTAATCTTTTTGAGAGATAGTGAAGGTTTTTTTTGGAACTGAAGTGTTCCTGGTTTAATCCCTCTATTAAGAGGAAGATCCTTTTGTATCAGCATTCTGGTTAATGAATACAAAGGTTTTTATGTGTGTGGAAAACTCTGTTCTTCTTCAGCAAACAAATTTTTGATCCTGTGGTTAAAACAGAGCATTTTCCCTGTTCTGTTCAAGTTATTTTGTTTTGGAATCATCAGAAATTCCCAACAGCATGTAGAGGTCTCCTCTGTCAGTAATGGTAACTCTCTTTACTTCCTCTTCAGCAAAACCAATTTTGAGTGAGCATTGTTTGAGTTGCTCTAGTGGTTAAGAGAATATGGTGAGGGTAACATATTCCAAATTAGAGGGTCACATCTCAAAACTAGAAAAATAAATTAAGTAGGACAAAACCTTAGCTTGTGATTGAATTATTATTATTATTATAACTATAAAATAATATTACGATCTCTGAAGCATCATTTCGATTGTGTGCATATGTTGGTGATTAAGACGAAGAGCGTGAAGTACATGCCATTCTTCCTGTCTCTCTTTGTCTTCCTATGTGGCACCTCCTGGTTTATATTCAACCTCTTGGGAGGCGATCCATTCGTTTACGTAAGTTTAACGATACTTATAATACATGATAAATATATTTGCAGGAGAATTAGAAACATTCACCATTTGGGTAAAGATCGTTTACAAAAATAAAGTTTGTATAACAAAATAAAATCGGTAAATAGTCAGATTACATGTCTCAGAACATCATTAAACATCACTACTTATATTTTTAGGGTGAGCGGAATCAAAACTGTAGATATGATATTTTTAATTGTGTATGATCCTCTGATTTCTACAAGCACGCTATAAGAAATAATGAAATAAATATTATTGAGCATACCACCTTCAGTACTCTATTATATTCCCTGATTTGCAATCTTTACCTTTGCCACATAAAATACTTGTAAAACCTGAATTTTCTCCGAATTTAGAGAAAAGTATATGTTAACATTGTATTAATGAGATGGATCTATTAAAATTTTCAATGGATTTATGTGTCCACATGTACCAAATGGGTCTGGAAGTGTGCTCAGAGCATTGCAGCTGATTCTGTATGTTATTTACAAAGACTGGAAGAAGGAGGACAGTGATACATCGTCTCCTCGTCCAGAAAAGGAGTCAAAGGTACAAGGCGTTGATCAAATGAGCGATTATGTGTATGATCCTCTGATTTCTACAAGTTCGCTATAAGAAATAATGAAATATTATTGAGCATACCACCTTCAGTACTCTATTATATTCCCTTATTTGCAATCTTTACCTTTGCCACCTAAAATACTTGTAAAACCCGAATTTAGAGAAAAGTATATGTTAACACTGTATTAATGAGATGGATCTATTAAAATTTTCAATGGATTTATGTGTCCACGTACCAAATGGGTCTGGAAGTGTGCTCGGAGAATTGCAGTTGATTTTGTATGTTATTTACAAAGACTGGAAGAAGAAGGACAGTGATACATCGTCTCCTCGTCCAGAAAAGGAGTCAAAGGTACAGGGCGTTGATCAAATGAGCGATTATGTGTATGATCCTCTGATTTCTACAAGTTCGCTATAAGAAAGAATGAAATAAATATTATTGAGCATACCACGTTTAGTACTCTATTATATTCCCTTACCTGCAATCTTTAACTTTGCAACCTAAAATCCCTGTAAAACCCGAATTTAGAGAAAAGTCTATGTTAACACTCTATTAATGAGATGGATTTGTTAAATTTTTCAATGGATCTATGTGTACACAGGTACCAAAATGGTTTGGAAGTGTGCTCGGAGAATTGCAGTTGATTCTGTATGTTATCTACAAAGACTGGAAGAAGGAGGATGACAGTGTGCTCGGAGCATTGCAGTTGATTCTGTATGTTCTTTACAAAGACTGGAAGAAGAAGAAAGACAGTGATACATCATCTCCTCCTCCATAAAAGGAGTCAAAGGTACAAGGCATTGATCAAATGAGCGATGTGGAAAAGGGATCTTATGGGCAGGCAAAAGCGGATAGTGCTCCTGCTTCTCCAGTAAAAGTTTTGAATGGAAATCATGCTCGAGTATCAAGCATGAATGGAAATCATACTTGATACATTGAGTAAACATATTAGCGTCATCAATTGTTCCATTTGAGATTATTAAATGTAGAATTTCTCAAATGAAGAAATGTTTGGACTTCTGTTTGGGTTCTAATACCAGTAAGTTCTTTTTCATTCATAACAGTGATATATATAGAGATATAAACATTGGAAAAGATTTATATTGGAATCAATTTTAATCTGAACTCTCTATTATTATAGAGGCCATTCCACATCACCCTTCCATATTAATAACGGTATTTTGTTTGGCTGAGATGATCATTGTGTTACCTACCCTAATTTTTTTTTGAAGAATATCTAGATAACAATTGTGTTCTTTCTCACCATATTTCTATTGGGTATATACAAGTGTTACAAGTGATGATTGCATTTTCTATTGGGTATCATAAAAGTGGTACAAGTGTTATCATAGCAAGTGATACAAGTGATGATTGCATTTTCTATTGGGTATCAAACAGGTGGTACAAGTGTTATCATAGCAAGTGATACAAGTGATGATTGCATCTAAGGGTTGATAGTAGGTGGTCACAAAAATTGATGTAATAGAGTTGTTGTTTTTTATTTACATCATAATAAAGACAAGATTTGTGTTTTTTTGATAAGGGAAGGGTTTCCAAGTTAAATTAGTGTACATTTTTATTGTTGTCTTGCTACTTGTTAATTTAATTAGATAGAATGATTGATTGAAGTGTAAAATTTGTAAAATACTAATTCACCCTGCTTCTTAGTACATCTTGATTCCCATCAATTTGCTTCTATTTTTGTTTCTTATATCATTTTACAACTAACACCCATTTGACTTGCTAGAAATGGAATCAAATCCCATATGTGGTTGGAAATTAGAAAATTGTGTTCCTCCTTATTTGTTTCTTCCCAATTGAGGTTTTCCTTAGCCTCTTCATAAGATTGCATACCATTTCATGGTCGTGCATGGTTTTGGAACTCTAAGTGCATGTGGAACTTTTTCCACTTCAAATATCCTTACACTATCATCTAAGATATCACTCATGAGCTCCCACTTATGTGTTAAAGGTTGTGGGAAATTCAAATCTTCTATGACCTTGTCAATAGGTTTTGAATTCTCATGTGAAGTGCATGAAGAATCATAACCTCGAATACCTTCATCTAGAAATGGTTGAGTTGTTGAGATGCTTCCTTTGGAGTTCATGTGGAGGATCTTCTTCAAGATTTACACTCCTCTCAATAAATATTTTTTCATATGGAAGGTGTTGGGTGTAGTTTTTGTACCTGTTTCCTATACTTTATTTCCCAGTTTTGACCCTTTTCCATTAGTACCAACAAAAATTTACATGTTAATAGCCTTTTTCCTTATTGTGAACAACATATTTTAGCATCATGATATTTTTCCATTTTTGGTACATGTAATGATGCAATATTATTTTTTATGGATAACTCGGGTAAGCATTGCAGGATTCTTTTGGATGCTTTCCTCTTTTTCGGGGGTTCCAGCAAGAATGAGGTTATGGAATGAAAAGTTGTGCCTATCATTCTAAGAGTAGGATGAAACAGATTGGTGTTACACTCTGTGTGGTATTACAGATCTTGCTGTCACACCACAATATTGTTACGCACATTGTTGTTACATTGTGTTGCTATTACAGATTACTGTTGTTATACTACACCGTAACAACGCCATTGCTATTACAGATCACTGTGATGGGTACTATTCCAGACAACAATTATTGGAAGTTATGAATAGCCAATTTAGAAAGTGATAGATCCAAGATTTTATTATTTTAACCGATGTATTTGAATAGAATTTGTATTTAGGAACTCGTTATAACAATTTCTATTTTATATCAACATGAGAATTTTTGGGTATGTAATTTCTATAAGAGAAGCTTAATCCCTGGGGACGGCATAGAGAGTATTGTTATTTTGATCATGTAACTTTTAATTGTTCTTAATATCAAAGACACTATGGTGATGATGTTGTTTTTTCCAAGTTAAATTCTTAACTAATCTCGCATTCAGGGACCTCCTCTTTAGCAGCGACTGGAGTGGTAGATTACCTGTACATTCTGGATCCTTTATTTTATTATTTGTATGGTTTTCTATTGTTGTTGTATAATTTGTATAATATATTTGCTTCAGTTCCAAATTTATGATATGTTGTTATACAAATTTGGTTAACAATATGGTAGCTAACCAACTGGTGTAGTTATGAGTACAGAGTGTGACACGCCTTTGTTATGGTAAATGTGAAGTGTGATTCCATTTATGTAGAGTGTTTTTAATTCCTCCATGAACAGTTAGTTTCTGTAATTGATTCAATGACATTCTTTACTGTTTTCTATTTTCACTCTTGGTTGTAGTGTATTGGCATAGATAGTGTAAACTCCATTGAAATAACATACCTACCCTGGGTTGAGAATTAAATTGTTGTAGTCTTGGTCACTTAGGATTGAATAAAAAACCACTACATTTCGGTGTTGTTTTTGGGGATGGCAGTTGAAGATACAGTCAACCATGTTGTTTTTTTGATGATAGAGTGTTCCTCGTCCATAGTTGCTGGGCAGTAAGATGAGAGGTAAGAACCTATGCATCACTTTAACATACTTGGGTGGTGGGCTCACTGTCGTGATCACTAGGGCACTTAGGGTGTGGAATTTTGGTATTTTCTTAAAGCGTGTCTTTAGCTCTTTAGTTGTTGGCGGTAAGGCAATAGGAAAGAACCTGCATGTCGCTCTAATATACCTGAACGGGATCACCACTATCAAAAATCAGACACTTAGGGTGTGAGTTAATACATATAGGGTCCATGTGTGAAACTATAGGAATTATAGAAATACCAAACCCCTCCCCACTCTAATTAGTCACAGGAAAAACAGGTTGCAAAATGGAAAAGAAGAGTGTAGATTTGGGAAGGAAAACATTTATCCATGAACTGATCTCAAGGGCAGAAAAAGAACAGTAAAGTTCGCAAGGAAAACAGGGCCACAAAAATCTGTTACTCCAATAACAAGAACAAAAGCCTTTGATTCTTTTGTCTCATGACCATATTATTCTAAAGCTAGTGAAAACACTCCCAAGGCTAAGCATCCAATTCAGGAGAAGTAAGGGGAAGCTAGTAATCAGAACCTTAGGACCGAGGGAAAAGGGGCAACTAAGGGGGAACATTAGAAGCCTAAAACAGGAGAGCATTTATTGGTTTATCAATATGCAGATTGAGGCAACACATTGAAACAACTAGCCCTAAAGCAACATGGCCTACCAATTTCACCCACAAGACAAACACAAGAATGGTCTAAAGAACACCTATTACAACGGGGATCAAAAGGATTAACAATGGGGGACAACAATAACAAGAACACTAAAAACGATGCTACTATCACCATCTTTGAGTTCCCAGATATTAGAGGTGAGGCTCCCATGAAAAACGTTCCTTTATCACCTCTACCATATTTTCAAGGAATGAGTGTGGAATATCCTCACACCTTCTTGTTTGAATTTGATGTCTTGTGCAAGAGCTATGACTATGTCTCAGATGCTTAGAAACTAAAATTATTTACTGCTACTCTAAAAGGAGCAGCCCTGAGATGGTTCATGGGGTTAGGCTCTACTTCTATTCGAACACGGAGCGACATGAAGGAGACATTTTTTATCAAAGTATCAATGATATTGTAGAACCAGGGACTGAAGAGAGGACGTATTCAGGATGAGACTAGAGGACTATGTGGAGAAATTTCATTATAATTTGCAGCAAAAATATGCAAGTGGAGGAGTAACCAGAGTAGAGATTGGGAATTTATTTAAAAATTTCAAAACTAACGTCCTTAGTACTTTATCTGCCCCAATAATAGTGACATAGATCAAGAAGGAACAAGGGGAACCTGATATAACTTTTTTTGTGTTCTGTCTGAAATGTAGAAAGAATAATCCCTTGAGGGTTTGTGAGATGAACATCATCAACTTATGCAATATTTGTGAGGTGGGACATCCTACAGGTCAATGTTTGGAGCTTCCCAGACTGAAAGAAGTTCTTAGGGAATCGAGCGAGGAAGTTCAGTCCTCTTATTTCATCGGACCTAGGAGACCATGGTAGCCATGACCCCTTGGTATGTCCCAAAAATTTTCTTCTTTTAATTCATGGAATAATTCATATAAGACTCAGCAATATCCATCGCAATACTCTGCTCCTTCTCGAGCATATTTTCCTTCACCCTCGAACCAGTGGTCACCCTCTCTGTCTATTCAATATCCTCCATCTCAATTGTATCCTTGGAATCAGAACTAGAGGGGGAATGCCCAAAGTCCAGTTCTATCTTGATTACCAATGTAGCAGGAGCTACAATTGCCCCCTTTCCAAACTCTTGTTCCTGCACTGCCTATGCAACCCCAATTACCTATGCAACCTAATCCTAACCTGAATAATAAAGCAGCCCAGAGTATAGAGGTTCTAGCTACCTTCCAGACATACATTATCACTCCCATCATACTTAATGAAATTAAACTACAGTCGAGTAAGGTGATTAGACCAAACCGCTTCCCTATCATCACAAAGGAGGAATGCGAACCTTCCAGAGAAGGGATAGTAGATCTTGAGGTGGCTGTTACACCCATAACATCTTATACAAACCAGAATCTTACACCTATAACAATGAACTCAAGAAGAATTATTACTACTGTAACAACCAACTCAAGTAAGGTTGATACACCTATAGTAGTAGATTCAGATGTTATGACTTAGGATCCTTCGTATCCTCAGAGATTAATTGATACTGGAATGACCTCATAAACCCGAATATGATTTTCTTAGGGAGTTTCAAAACCTGCATGTACAGAGTCGTCTGTTGCAATCTCTTAAAGAAGTACCTATATTTGCCAAAACAGTACGAGACCTGTACATTAAGAAACATGGAACGAAGCCTAAGGACCCTACTACTATACACGTGATAACGAAATTGTCTAAATTAATGATTACGTAGCTCCTTTTAACCAAGTATAACAATCCAGGGAACCCTATGGTTATTGTTTATATGGATGTCCAACCCATAACTAATACATTGATTGAGCTTGGGGTGACCATTAATGTAATGATGAAGGACCTTTTTACCACCTTGGGGCTACATGGACTTAGACATATGCCTACTGTACTTGAATTAGCAAATAGGTCCCATGTTAAACCTGAGGTGGTATTAGAAGACATAGTAATTGCAATAGCTTCCTGGAGGTATCTGTATAACTTTCTTATCTTGCAAACTAAATCCAACCTAGGGGGACATCCTTTGATTTTAAGTAGACCCTGGATGGCCACTATAGATGTGTTTATAGGGTGCAGATCCAAATCTATGATGATTTTAGATGGTAAGGCTACAAAGAACCTTAATCTTCACCGCCAAGAAAAACCAAATATGGATTTGAGCAATCCTTGGTGGGATGAATTTGAACCTGAATCAGGTTTGTCCCTACTGCTCCTCACTCTTGGAAAAGTCTAGTATTTCAACGATGAGACAGAGGATGATATCATTAATGGATTTATTACTGACTCACTTTCTATCACTTCTATTGAAAATTCAATGGAGGAAGAGAAGGTGGATGACGTAAACTTTTAAGAAATTAGAACCACTCCACATACTGATAGCAGTACAGTTCAAATACAGCCAGGAAAATATTTGAATATTAATCCCAACCTGACTGTCGAGAAAAATAAACTGTTGTTATAGCTATTACAGAAATACAAAAAGGCATTTTCATGGGACTACATGGATATTAAAGTGATTCATCCCAGCCTGTGCACTCACCACATTTATTTTAAAGATGTCTTGAAACAGATTAGACAACCGCAACACCACATGAAGCCTGAACGTAAGGAGGTAGCGAAAGAAGAATTACAAAAACTCCTAAATGCTAACTTCATTTATCCGATATCTAACAGTCAGTGACTGTCTCTACTTGTCATTGTCCCTGAGAAGAATGGAAAGTGGAGAGTCTGTGTGGATTACATAGAACTCAGTAAATACTCTTAAAAGGACCACTTTCCTTTGACATTTATAGATAAGGTCCTTGAAACCATTTCTGGGAAAAAGTTTCTTTCATTTTTAGATGGGTTTAGTGTCTACAACCAGATGCAAATTACCCCATAAGATCATAATAAAACAACGTTTACATTCTGTTGGGCAGTGGATCCCCTGTGTAACGGTTTTGGGGCTTAAAGCCCACAATTTTTAGTAATGGTATTGTAACGAATCTACGAAGTGTGCAGAGCGTGAATTGTAATGAGTCAAGTGAAAGGGTTGTCCACCCAAAAATAATGTAAGATAATGAAAAGTGAGTTGGCCTACCCATGGTCCGCGGACAATGGGAAGGTATAAATAAAGCAAGGATCTAGGGATAGAAGCTAGTTCTTGGTTAATATTGATCTTAAGTGTTATGGGTTGTTGAATGTAATATTCACTATGAGTCTGTAAGTATGATTCAATGGGTCGTAGTAGTAGAAGAGGCTCTACAGCTGTGTGCGCAGAGGCCTGGTAGATTCCGTAGCAGTGTGTGCGGACCCCTAAAGCTGAGTGCATAGGGCGGAGTTGGGATCGTAACAGGACAGAAGTTAATAAAAGCTAAGTTGATTTTGAAATATTGTGCATCTATTCGTAGATCTATATGTTCATGCTTCTGTTATATGTTTATGCATCTCTTTACGGTTTATGGTTGCGCGCATTGGTTATAAATGATGAATGATTGATAAATATTACTAGGCCAACAAAATTAAGTCAGATCTATAATAATAACAATGTAATGTTAGAGGATCTAGACAGCACCTCATCGAGAGCCGTTCCAAGCTACGCGAAGGTCAGACGGCTGCGGGGAGCTGCACTGATGCATATGGTCGGTTCGCGACTTTTCCAGATCTCATCAAGACATCCCTATGGTGCGGAAACCTAGTTCCAGCACCCCCCCATACTACCTCAGGTGAGACATCAGTCTGTGCTCTGCAGACTGTTGTCGAAAGGGCCGGTAGCTTCGGGATTTGTTTGGCTAAAATACCTCTAAACTTGGGTCAGGCCCCAATAAGCCAACAAATGGTTCCATTGCTGGGACTGGGATCTGCCTAAGGGATGAATGATGTCGAAACACTGGAACCCTACGAAGAAGGAAATTGAAGATTGGTTGGATCAGAAGCTTCATGAGTTCGTAACACAGGAAAATAGGACTCCACAGATATCCTAGAAAAGGTGGCTGGATCACTACATATATTCAAAAATCTGTGAGTTCTTCTTTGCGACCTTCTCTTTAGAGCTGTATGATTGGATCGCGAGGCTAGCTGACAATCAAGGAAGGTACAAGCTCGAACAGTCGATAGTGTGGACTCCAGAGTTAGCGTACAGACTAGAGGCATCAGAAGATAAGATCGGATGGTTCATGGACCATTGGCTCGACCAGATAATAGGAGGGTTTATCACTGAGTTTGCGATAGACACAACCATGAGCTATAGCGAAGCAGAACAACATTTTCTCAATGGACAGTGAAGTAGGTACATCAAATCCCTGAATACCTGGATTAAGATGCTATTATGTGAAAAGCGGGTTATGTGAATACATTAATGAGTGGAGCAATGCGGAGCGGAAAGATCTACAAAGGGATCGAAGGGCTAGGGAACAGTCCTTTAATTTCACCTTTGTGAGAGAGTGAGGAAGAGCATGCTTGGGCTTCGCCGAGAAGTGCGGTCAGTTTGATAAGGTAACGCATTCCGCAGTTATCATCTCCACTTACGCCATCACCCACTTCACCTACTTCACCTCCATCTTCAACCACCCCACCTCCACCAAACCCGCAATTTAGCATGGTAAGCATGATCAACCTACCCATATTGAAAGGAGTAGGGAATGAGGACCCTGATCAGCTCTAGTTTGTGGTAAGAGCAGTGTGGGAAGCACATGGGGTCATGGATGACAAAATTAATAAGGCCACACTAGTAATTACGCTGCAAGATTGTGTGCTAACATGGTATATTAAGCACTTGGATGATCATCCAAATGGAGGAATAGCAGAGATCCAAAATGCGTTGAACAGAGAATGTAGCCAGCCAAAATCAGAAACATAGTCGATCATCAGATTTAAAGAGATCGCGATGCTTCCAGGCGAGAGGCCCTGGGATCTGGATCAGAGACTGAAAAGTACGATTCGTGAGGTCAATATGAAACTAACGGATTCGTAGCACCGTGCATGGTTTGCGGTGTCTTTGACACCACACCTGAGTACGACGTTGTCATAGCAGAAGCTATCAACCCAGGCAGAAGCACTAGAAATGGTGATGAGGTTGCATGAAACATTGATACAGGATCTAGGGTTGGGATTCCAACAAATCCATGCATAGCTATAGAACCTATGCTTAGAGATGCAGAGTTTGAAGCAGGATAGGGCACCTCGGCCGGAGGCGCATGAAGAAGTGCGGTGCATAAAATGTAAAGGCTAGGGCCATGATAAGGATCACTGTCCAGTATTCCACGATAAGGATAACTATCCAGTATTCGCGAACTATTTGGCAGGAGGGGGACCAATGCCATTAAGACTAGAGGCATAGGCAGGCCCAAGTGCGGCACCCTCGCTCTGGTGTGTGATCTATCAGGTGGGAGGAAAGCACATGATAAACAACTGTCACCTATTGCAAAAGTATACATAGACTCCACAACAAATGTTTTGTAATTTCTATAGATTAGTGGGTGACGATGAGCGAAACTGTTGAAGTTATGAATTGTTGATGGATCAAACACTTGCCTACAGGATGCAGAACGAGGCGCGAGGTCAATACCCAGCTGCAACAATAGCGCGTAGTGGATTCGAAGGACGTGGATGAGGACAAGGAGAAATGGGACCCGGATGAGGGTGCGGACAGTTAATCTGTTATAATTGCAGAGGACCTGGGCACTACGCGCATTTCTGTACGAATTCGACTAGAACATGTTGTCCGTATTGTTATCAGTTTGATCATGAAGAGGTAGATTGTCTGACATTGATCACACAGATGCGTGAGAAAGGGCTACTACATCTTACTCTGACTCAGAATATCCAAATGATGAGGTCTGAACCACGCGAAGAAGACCCCAATGTGAACATGGTGCTCAGAAGTGGCACGACCACAGGGGGAGATAAGGGAAAGCAACCTAAGGAAGATACATGGGTTCACAAGGCTCCTACGAAGGAACCTGAGTTTGACTTGGAACGCGCAAGGGAAATTTTTATGGAAGCTAAGAAGAGCTTCATGGAGGCTATTGGCTTATTGGGGCCTGACCCAGGTTCAAAAGTATTTTAGCCAAACAAATCCCGTACTATTGGCCCTTTCAGCAATAGTCCACAAAGCGCAGACTGAAGTCTCACCCTAGGTAGTATGGGAGGGTGTTGGAACTAGGTTTCCACAACCTAGGGATGTCTTGATGAGGTCTGGAAAGGTCATGAACCAATCTGCACACTCGCACTACTCTGCGCAACTATCTGGCCTTTGCGTAGCTCTGTGAAGGGGCACTTTCTGGATTCCTTATAATTATTGTGTTTTATTATAGATCTAACTCAATTCAGTGGTCTTAATCAAGCATTGAATATTTATAACCAGTGCACACAAACATGAGCCTTAAAGATATGCATAGAACCATAATATAAGAACAAACACCCAGATCTATGACTAGATACACAATACTTCAGAAACACTTATCTTTTATTAATCTTTTGTTCCAGTACAATCCAATTCCGCCCTGTGCACTCAACTGCAGGGGTCCATGCACATAACTGTGGACTCTACCAGGCCTCTGCGCACATAGCTGTAAAGCCTACTCTAACTACTACCAACCACGACTCAGACATACAAACTCAGAGAAATCTCGCATTCATAAACCCATAACACTTCAGATCCAACCAACAAAAAACTGCCTTCTACACTTAGAGCCTTGCTTTAATTATACCATCCCATAATTTGTGGACCATGGGTAGGCCGACACATTCTATATAAATCTATAATATTTTAGGCGGACAACCCTTTGACTTGACTCCTTACAATTCACGCTCCATGCACTTCGCTGAACCTTTACAATACTATTACCAAAAAATATGGGATTTAAGCATAAAAACCGTTACGCGGGGAATCCACTGCCCAACAGGCCCCCAACGCAATCATCTTGACTCATCCCGAGTCACTCGGCTGGTGCGTTGATCTTCGCACGGAGGTCATCCAGAAACTTCTGCACTTTGCTTACATCCGCAACACATTCTTCCACTGTCTATTGTACCCATTGTGCACATGTCTCTGATGCTTCATTTTCAGGTGCATTTGATTTTCTGAGTGCATATTCCCCCTGCATGTGTGCTAGCTTTCCCTCGATCTTGGCGGTGACCATGAATGCTTCATCAAGCTACGACTATATGCGTTCTTTAAGCACTGGTTCTTTCTAATGGGTGGCATTGACCTGTTCCTTGAGAGCCTAGGCTTCCCTCATGTTGGCTAGTTGTTGAGTAAGGGCAACCTATCGTGAAGTCCCCCAAACATTATATATAGTCCTGCTGCAACTCCCACACTTATTTTTCTAACCGCTGTAACATTGTGTCTTCTTGTAGCGAAGTGAGCATGCTGAGTGACTGATCTAATAAGCCATTGCACTCCTGTATAGCGCACGCTATTGCTTCCAGCCTGGATTGAATGGCACGGTGCCACTACTCTCTGACCTCCGATGGTGTAGAGGGCTGCACCTTCAGTCTCAGCTCAGCGATATGCAAGTTGAGGTCTAACTGGATCCTCATTGCTTCCTCCTTCACCTCATAGAATCCACTGGCCAATTTGTGGATCTGTATACACGCTAGTAAGTCTACGACAACCTCTAGTTCGAGGATGTGGTGACATGCTTCCTTGATGATTTGCTCCAACTACTAAGTCTGTGCTATCGCTTCATCGCATTGGAGGCTGAGCTGCTCCATATTGATTTGTTGTTCACTGAGCATTTGTACTGCACATCCTTCCCTACTGTGGAGTTCTATCACTGCTCCATCCTGCAGCTTGTATAATATCTCTCGCAGAAGGGTGACCAAGTTTAGTCCAAGGCCCTTGAGCCGGCCTACCACGGATCTGTCCTTCGTGTTGTCTACTGCCAGTGCCCCTTTTGGCAACGCGATGGTATTAACCATTTTGGCCCATAGCAACTGCTCGGTCGCTAATGTACTCATGGCCTCGTAGGCGGCTACCATTCCCTAATGTGGGGGCTGCACCTGAAGTTCCTGGATTTGGGTCTTGAGCACCCCCAACACATTCTGTTGCTCCGTCATTGCTTCTTGGATCACTTCCCTAGTGGCTTCGTGAACTATGTTGCCGATGTCATATAGGTCACCCTCGGTTAGTGTAATAGGCTCCCCCTCTAACTTGGAAGCCTTGGTCTTCTTCCATGGCCCAGTTCGTTCTACTGCGAATGGGAATTTCAATTATGTCGAGGTGGTGCTTTGGTTCGTGCCTTCCGTAGTCGCATTTGTCCCCTATTTTGTTGTTATGTCTGGGCATCTTTCTTCCTCCGTTGTAGTGGCCCCTAATATTGCAGTTTTTTCTGTGGTGGCCTTCGCTGCCTCGTGAGATGCCCATACTTCTTCAGCTAGTTTTTTGTTCCATTTCTGATGTGCGAGCCGCTTGGCAGCAGCCTTTTGTTTCTGGACCTTTGTTTTGTCACATATTACCATGCTTGGTGTGTGCCATTCTGGTGTCCATGTATCAAGCACCACGAAAACAACGTCATCAATGGAGATGAAGGGGAGTGTGGTCCACTTTTGCTTGGGGTCCCTTCACCCCTTGATATATACATTGTGCATATCTACTTTAAAGTCTGCACAGTTCTTCAGACTATCATATACTGAGGTAGATAGGCATGGCCGTTTGTTGATCCATAGTTGTATGCTTGCTTCCATTAGTACCCAGAAGATCTTGGTCTCTTTGATTCACGTAGCATCCTTCGTCACCCATAGCGACACGTATTTTGATACCTATGGCTAGTCCTGGTAAAGGGGAGGAAACTGACTATCATCAGGAAATTCACCTGTAACCAATAGGATGGATAAGAGTAACCATGCGTAGTGGAAGCTCTTACCCTATTCTTCAGCTTCCTTGTAGTTCGTTAGAAACTCGTCGCAGAGGAACTGCACCCAGTTGAGTTGTATCCCTTCTGCGCATTGCTCGGCCAGCGTGATGACTGCTGCTGGTACCTCATTGCCCTGGCATTTTCTCATCACCTTTCCTACCAACAACTCGGTATCTATGCAGACCCCTTTGTTCTGAATACTAGTAATAACGTACCCCATCTGCTTTTTCTCTAACTTATATTTCTTTTCCATAGCCTTCGCAAGCATCAAGTCCCCACTTGTGCCGAAAATTTCCACAGGGTCCTTTCCCGAATAGAGAAGCCGAGAAATCCTATGAATGAGCTCTATCGTGATCGGAATGTGCTCCTCCAGCCACAAGTACCCATCATGCACCAGGAAAAGTAGTTGTCTGATAAAAGATATCGTGATTGGGGCCCAATGGAAGTGTGAAATTCATAGGAGGTGGAGTAGCCCGGCCTCCTCCACCTCATGCAGCCATGTCCGTGGCTTCAGTGTGGTAACTGCCCCTTCTTTGCTTTGTTCAATCAGCTGGCTAGTTTCTAAATGAGGAAACTTCTCATTATCCACGAGGTCCCAATCTTCAAACTTTATAGTGAGCATGCAGCCCACAACCGTACCTTCAAATAGAACCCCCTCGGGAAGGAACGGGGTGTTGAGTGTGCTCGTTATAGCGTCCAAATATTTAGGGACCTTTACCCTCCCCTTCTGTGGAGGGACATACTTGGGTAGCTTTGCTATGGCACGTACTAGCTGGATGTCTTCTTCTATCTCTTCCTCTGTTTCCATCTCTTCGACAAAGGTTGGAGGGTCCTCTTCCTCATTGCCACTCTCAATATTAACTGTTTTTCCCTTCTCTTCCATCGACAGTTTGCCGAACCGGGGATTTCATGGAGACATACGGACTGGTCCTGCTGTCTATGGGTCCTTTTTGGGCCTGAGCATCTAGGGAGATTTAGGGATTTTTGGTGTATCATCTACCAGCGGTGTAGAACTCTGGGTGACTCCCCTGTTTGTTGTCATTATTCTGATCAGGGACTCCTGTGTATCCTTTGGCAATGCTTCAAACCACGAACTTCCTATTACAGCCTCCAAGTTCATCAGGTTCCTGCTCGTTTGATAATTCCAAAAGTTAAACATGCCAACGGTATTTTGTTGATAGGCCACCTGTGATTTATAGGCCTATTTAAATTCAAATTCAACCATTTACCCCTTTGTTGGCTCATTAATGTGATTTTGGTGGCAGATCCTTTCAACCCTAGTTCTGAACCTGTGTTTTAATTGCCCACTAACACTCCTCAGTGCCTTAAATTGGACATCTTGTCATGAGCAGTGTCTCCAACGGTCACTTTCCATCCTACCCATGTGGCAGCACAGTCCCTTGTATGTAGACACACTTTGTGCTTCTTACTGATCTTGCGTGCCACGTCTGGGCCGTGCAACTCCCATACAGACTCTTTTATAGTCTCGCGCCCTGTTCCAACTACTTGGAGCATTGAGACTGTGCTTCCTAAGGATAATCAGGTGGTTGCACCCCCGGTGTGTGGTTTCAATTTTCCTGCTAGCCTAGGTTGCGGGCATCCTTCAAGTACCCTTGTATCCAGTAGCTCATTATGTTCTTGTTTGTATGGTATCATCCCCTATTTAGTAAGGTGTGGTCGTAGCCATGATAGAAGGGTCACAACATGTTCTAATGCAATAGTAGAGCCGGCCAGGCCTGGTCCCTTCATACTTAGTTTCGCGCGGCCCACTTGTGCGACTCCAGTCTCTAGTTTGATGAGTTCTTTGTCCAATATCATGCTTTTCCTCCTCAGTTGTGCCCATTCTTCATCGAGTTCATGATGTTTCAAGCTCCCTCGCCGAATGGCTTCCTATAACTTCCAAATTCCTTTACTCAGGTCCTCGCGTCCTGTCCAAACTGCGGGGGATGTGGTATGGGGATTCTTCTCCTTCCTCCTAGTTTCATCTCATCTCATCAATGATGGGGTCATCTTTGCACTCCTATTCTTACTTACGGTCCTATAGGCCCATCAAGCCACTAGTACATGCGGATCCCAATTGGTTTCTTTTATCTGGTGAACTCTATTCAGGATTCTACATGTCTTTTTGTATGTTCCATTACGAACTGCTAGTGGAATGCGTCACCTTTCCTACTGCCGTGTCAAGTTCTGATTTTTGATCCTTAGTTGGGGAGGTAGTTGCATAGAATATGTCTGCACCTCTCGATGTAGGTGGGTGCTCAAACCAGTTCGTCCTTGCTGCCTAAATCACGTTCGACGCTGGGGACTTCCAAACCATACATGCATCTGCCTTCTACATTAGCACCAATTCCACCTAGTCTTCTGATATGTATTCCAACATTGTGCAGTTGTCGCATGCAACACCCCTTTTTGCACACCATACTATTTTTGTTTTGGTATTACATCCTCACATTGGTTTAAGGATTCCTCCATGTGTGTTGTGCCATCATCTGTTGGCAGTTCCCTTACTTTGGTCTTCACACATCACAGCGATCTAACCATCATATTACAATTCAACGTTGTTACTTCATGCAATCGGTTTTTCCATCGCTTTATTCCTTCATCTAAATCCAAAGTGCAGGAACTATCACGCTCCCATGAGATTCTCCTGTTTGTTATCGGATTTAGCCAATCTTGGTCTTGCGTTGTTATCCGGGAAACGCAGTCTAGTTCATCGTCACTATTGTCGTCGCACACATGTTCAGTGTAGTGTGCTCCTTCGGATGGATCCAGTGGAACTATTACACGGAGAAATTTTTTCTTGAATATCATCTTCCGTTTCTTCAGGTTGATGACTCCATTCATGTCTGTGCCTAGCAATGTGGGGTACAGGTTATTGTCGTCAACAATCTCTATTACCTCAAAGTCCGTCTGCGTGCTTACGCCTTCAATGTCCATTGCTGCCCCTTGTAACCTTCCCATCGATAAGATGTTTCGTTGGTTCACCATCCGTAATTGAATAGGATACCATTGTAATGCAGGCCTGCCCTTGCACTCCCATGTTTGTTTAGGTAGCACATTTGCATCCGAACCTAAGTCCAGGATTACCTGATCCATCTCATATTCGCCAATTTTCACTGTGAATCGCATTTCCCTCCCGGTGCACAACGCATGCTTTCTTAGTTTCCACACCACGTGTGGTTCACCCGATCCTGTGCACTTGGTGATCAAGTCTTGTAGTCCCTTAACTAACTTATTGTCATGTAGCAGCTTCATGCATGTCTCTAAAAAGGTAGTAAGCATAGAAGGATCCATTCCTGGCTTTGGTTGTTCCTTACTACCTAAAGTAGAGGCCTCCATGAGGCTCTTCTTAGCTTCCATAAACGTTTCCTTTACGTGTTCCAAGTTAGATTGAGGTTCCTTTGTAGGAGCCTCACGAACCCACGCATCTTCTTCGGACTGCTTCCTCTCATCTTCCCCTGTAGTCACGTTGCTTCTGAGTACCATATTTACTCTAGGATCTTCTTCGCGAGGTTCAGACCTCATCATTTGGATGTTCTGGGTCAGAGTAGGCGATAGTACCCCTTTCTCACGCATACGAGTGATCAACATAGGCCAATATACCATCTCATGATCAAATTTCTCACAATACGGACAAGATATTCTTGTTGGGTTGGTACAATAGTGAGCGTAGTTCCTTGGTTCTCTGTAATTATAACAGATTAGCTGTTTGCGGCCCCTTCCTGGCCCCATTCCTCCTCCTCGTCGACCTCACCCTTGAAATCCACCACTCGCTATTGCTGCGGCTAGATCCTGACCTCGTACCTTGATCTACATCCTATATGCAGGTGTTCAATCCATCAACAATTCATAACTTCAATAGTTTCGCTCATCGTGGCCTCCTGATCTACAAAAATTGTAAAACAGCTGCTGGGGGGTCTGTGTAAACTTTTGCAATAGATGACAGTTGTCTGTCGTGTTCTTTCCTCCCACCTGACATATCGCACAATAGAGCATAGGTGCCACACTTGGCCCTACCTATGCCTCTGGTCTCAACGGCATTGGTCCCCCCCTGCCAAATAGTTCACGAATACTGGACAATGGTCCTTATCATGGCCCTGACCTTTACATTTTATGCACCACACTACTTCGCACGTTTCTGGCCAGGGTGCCCTATCCTTCTTCAAGCTCTACATCTCCAAGCATAGGTTTTGTAGTTGCACATGGATCTATTGGACTCCCAAACCAGGATCTTGTATCAGAGTTTCATGCAACCTAATTGCTATTTCCAATGCTTCTTCCTGGGTTGAAAGCTTCTTCTGTGATAGCGTCGTCCTCATGTGTGGTGTTAAAGATGCCACAAACCACGTGCGGTGTTGTGCTTCCGTTAGCGTCATATTAGCCTCATGGATGGTACTGTTCAGTCTCTAATCTAGATCCCATGGGGTTTCACCTAGAAGCATCATGATCTCCTTAAATCTGATGATCGACTGTGTTTCTGATTTCGGCTGGCTAAATTCTCTGTTCAATGCAATTTGGATCTCCGCTATTCTGGCGTTCAGGTGATCATTTGAGTGCTTGATATACCATGTCAGTGCGCGTTCCTGCAGCACACTTACCAATGTGGCCTTCTTGATTTTGTCATCTGTAACCTCGGGTGCTTCCCACACTGCTCTTACTACGAACCAAAACTGATATGGATCTTCATTCCCTACTCCTCTGAATACTGGCAGCTTGATCGTGCTCACCATACTAAACTGCTGGTTTGGTGGAGGTGGAGTGGTTGAAGAAGGAGGTGAAGAAGGTGAAGTGGGTGATGGCGTAAGTGGAGGAGACAACTGTGGAATGTGTTGCCTTATCAAACTAACCACACTCCTTGGCGAAACTGATGTGTGCTCTTCCTCACTTTCTCATGGAGGTGAAATTAAAGGACTATTTTCTAACCGTTTGATACCTTTGTAGACCTTTTTGCTTCGCATCGTTCCACTCATTAATTTATTCACATCACCAATTTCCACATAATAGCATCTTAATCCATGTATTCAGTGATTTGATGTACTTACCTCGCGATCCTTCGAGAAAATGTCTTTTTGCTTCATTGTAGCTTACAGTCGTGTCTATTGAAAATTTAGTGATAAACCCTCCTATTATCTGATCAAGTCAATGGTCTACGGTCCGTGCGATCTTATCTTCAAATGCCTCTAGCATGTGCACCAACTTTGGAGTCCACACTATCGGTTGATCGAGCTTGCACCTTCCCTGGTCATCGGCTAGCCTCACAATCCAATCATACAGCTCTGACGAGAAGGTTGCGAAGAAGATCTTGTGGATTTTCGTATATATGTAGCAATCCAGCCACCTCTTCTCAGATATTTGCAGAGTTTTGTTTTCCTGTATGACAAACTCATGAAGCTTCTTATCTAACCACTCTTCAATTTCCTTCTTAGTAGGGTTCCAGTGTTCCAACATCAGACATCCCTTAGGAAGATCTCGGTCTCGACAACGGAACCATGTGTTGGCTTATTGGGGCCTGACCCAAGTTTAGAAGTATTTTAGCCAAACAAATCCCGCACTACTGGTCATTTCAGCAACAATCCGCAGAGTGCGGACTAAAGCCTCAAGTGAGATAGTATGGGAGGGTGCTGGAACTAGGTTTCCACACACTAGGGATGTCTTGATGAGGTCTAGAAAGGTCACGAACCGATCTGCACACTTGCGCTACTCTGCGCAGCTGTCTGGCCTTCGCATATCTCTGTGAAGGGGCACTTTCTGGATTCCTTATTATTATTGTGTTTTATTATAGATATGACTTAATTCAGTGGTCTTAATAAAGCATTCAATATTTATAACTAGTGCGTGCAAACATAAGCCTTAAAGATATGCATAGAACCATAACATAAGAACACACACACAGATCTGCGACCAGATACACAATACTTCAGAAACACTTATCTTTTATTAATCTTTTGTTCTAGTACAATCCAATTCCACTTTGCACTCTTAGTTGCAGGGGTCCACATACATAGCCGCAGACTATATCAGGCCTCTGTGCACATAGCTGCAGAACCTACTCTAACTACTACCAACCACGACTCGGACTTACAAACTGAGAGAAATCTTGCATTCATAAACCCATAACATTTCATATCTAACCACCAAAAACTGCCTTATACACTTAAGCCTCACTGTATTTATACCTTCCCATGGTTTGCAGACCATGGGTAGGCCAGCACATTCTATATTAATTTACAATATTTTAGGCAGACAACCCTTTGACTTTACTCCTTACAATTCGCGCTCCGTGCACTTCACGGAACCTTCACAATACTATTAACAAAAACTATGGGCTTCAAGCCCCAAAACCGTTATGTAGGGGATCCACTACCTAATAGAGGCCTATACTTCAGTTAGTAAGGATCAACCAAAGCCAAGAATGGATCCTTCTATGCTTACTACCTTTTTAGAGACATGCATGAAATTGCTACATGACAATAAGGCGATTAAAGGATTAGAGGAGTTGATAACTGTTGGGTCGTTAATATACCATTATTATTGTCACTTTTGAATGCTTATTCCACTCATTTCTACCATTCTTCATCATGTCATTTATCATAATTTATCATATAATTCTATTTTACAATGATTTATGCTCATATGTAAAAATATTATTTATTCTCATTTATTTCTAATAAATTGATGATTATGCATGATTTTATCAATGAAAGTTTAATAAACTGGTTGTAACATTATTCACCATTTTTAGCCTCCAAGATAATTTCCAGATTGAAGATTTGATCATTAAATAGTCCAACTTAGCAATTCGCTGGAATAAGAAGTGACAGTTTTGTGGTTGAGATTCTGAGCAAATGAAGCAGAATATGGAAAATCTGGAACATGGGTTTTGTCCGGAACGGACCCAATTAACTTAATGAAGAACGGATTGCCCAAATTCGGCTTGTACTGAGAGAAACGTAGGGTTCTTTGAGCACGATTTTCTCAGATTTGTCAGCGGCCATCCTCCAAATCTCAGCTGCAAAGCCAAATTCGTCTTGCTCTTGTTGAAAGATGGATGAAAATATATCTTCTTGTTGATCAATTTGTTGGAAAAAATCTAATTTTGTAATAGAAATTATGTTGTACTTATCTTTATTGTAACTTCTCTCTGATCTCTCTCTATTTAAATGAAAAAAGAGATCAGAGATGGGATGATTTGGGGGATGGAAAAATGATGGAATTGAGGATTTAGAATTAGAGATTTAGAATTAAAAATTCATGATAGGATAGGAGGAAGAAAGGATTGTTTCAGGCTGTAAGTCTCAAAGCTTCAGCTGCTATAATGATTTCACAATTTGATGATTAACACCTGATTTAGGAGGAGTTGTTCATTTTTTTCATCTGAAGTAGCCCAGCAGCATCCACTAGCGGCTAAGGGCCCAGCCTCTGGTGGAGCATGCTGCTGCTGTATTATATCTTTATGATTCATGTGTGGTTTGATTTCTTTCATTTAATCTGTTTAGTAATCTGACGCTCTTTACTATTTTACATATCAGCGTTGTTATATATACTTGATTGGATACTATCGTTATCTGCAACAAGAATGCTATATTATCATTTTAACTTTGTATCGCATTGCTATTCTTTTTTATAGTTGATATAACATTGCTATTCCTTACAGATTGTCATTCGATTACAGATTAACCGCACTGTATCTTCCTATATCGGTACAACTGTATGATGTATTCTTAAATCGTGACTGTTGTTTATTCGGGATTGTTGTTCCGTTACAATTGTTGCTACTTTATAGTTGTGATTCATGCATATTGTATCGAAGCTCAGATTACTATTCGTTTTAATGATAAGTGTGTTGCGTGCTTGATTTGGGTTGTTGTACATTGAGATTTAATCTGTTGTTCCATTTCCGTGTGCTGTCCGATTTATTCTTAAAGTAAAGATTGCTATTAATTTGGCTTTGCTGATTATTGATTTCCATTAATTAGAGTTTGATGTTCAGATTTCTTTAATTACAGTTTGCTGCCCATTTACTTTGTTGTTCATTTCTGTTGATTAATTGCAATAGTTTGCTTTTAAAGAGTTTTCCTAGTTTACTTTCAATGGCAGTGTTAGTTCAATTTCTATTTCCTTTTAATTGTGTTAAAGCAGGACTGTCAACTATAGAGAACATTGGTTATTGCTTCCTCATTCCCAGATTGATTGTCTTGTTCTAGTTTGATTTCAATTGCATGAATCTCTAGAGCAATGAGTTATTGCTACTGTATCCTCAATTGATGTTTGCTTAGTGAATAGTTGGATTTCAAAGCATTTGAGTTTATGTTATTGTTAGATTTCTTTTTCAAACATTCATTTTCTTTTGGATTTTAAGCACTATACTGAAAAACATTACTCTTGAATAAATAGCCACCTCAGACTGAGTACACTCTTGAAATAAAAAGTCGTCCCTGGGTTGACAATTAATGTGAAGGCAATTAGGAGTTAAAAAGACACCTTTTTATCGGTCGACATTTTGGCGCCGTTGCCTGGGAGAGTGTAGCCATTTTTAAAGAGTAGTGTGCATCTGATAAGTGTCTGTTAGGAGAGAATTGGGTATTAAAAACGGAAGGTAAGAACCTGCGTACAGAGCATGTAAAAGCCCTGCTCCCCCGCCCGCTTTCCAGTAGGACTGTTAAAGAACCTAGGGTAGAAATAGATGTTTGAATTTTTGTGTGAATGACGAGGGAAAAAATAGAAATTTTGAAAATCAAATCACATGATTTCACTCAAGTGGTGATGTAAGCACCACCCATTTCACTAACCAATTGACAGGAACATTTGAAGAAGGAGCCTCAAAGGAACACATGAAGAATATCTTCTATTATGGTAAGAAATGACTCACATTTCTACTTTTGAATTTCCTATCAAAGATCTAGGAGGAGTGACACAAATGCACATAATTCCTCCATCTTCTCTACCAAATTTTCATGGCTTGACAAATGAAGACCTAGATACATTCTTATTTGAGTTCGAAATACTTTGTAGAGGATATGATTATTACACTAATGATCAAAGGTTGAAAGTGTTTCCTCTTACTCTAAAAGGAGCAGCTCTCCGATGGTTCATGAACCTAGGTGGGAATTGCATCCAAGCATGGGAGGACATGAAGAACATATTCTTGAAAAAGTACCAAGACTATTGCAAATCCAACGAAGATATTTTCGGTATGATACAAGGGGAAGATGAAAGCTTGGAGGACTATGTAGATCGATTTCAATACAACCTTCAAAAATATAAATATAAGCATTTGGAAAAAGAGATCTTAAAAAGACTCCTTCTTAAAGGAATCAAAGATAAATTTCTACAACTCTTAAATCTGATAGGAAAAGGTGATGTTTTTCAGTTGTCATATGATGATGTTTGTGAATTGTGCATAAGGTATTCAAGAGGAATCTCCAAGGCTGGTAAGAATTCTAGAGATGTTTGTTCTTTCTTTTCCAAATATGCTACAAGAATAGGAGACATAAGAGCTGAAATCAATGATTTACTTGAACATTTTAAAGTTGATTTTATTACCTCTCTAAGTTCAAAATTGGATGCTTTGCAGGTTCATAAAAATCAAGAATTTGATGAAGTTTTTTTCACTCATGACCGAAAGGAGCATACCATAGATGGTTACTCTTCCTTATCTAGGATGGAAGTATCATATCAAAGAGGTGAGCAAGCTGCAGCAAGGTCAAAACCATGGAAATCATGGCCTACAGGTATGGTTCGAAACACTTCTTCTCCAGTCTCTTACTTGCATAATCGATTATGGAATACTCATGTTCTAGGGTAGCCATGTCAATTTCAATATAACTACCAATCTTATCTACAAGTTTGGCATGGTTCACCTTATGATTGCATGACTACTCTCCCTCATCTGGTAGCACAAGCACATTCTCCATATTCTCCACCAACTCTTCCACAACATCCTGCTTGCATATCAAATTTATCCACTCAACCCAACCAACCACATCATCACAATGCTCCATTCCTTAAACATTTTCCTGCTCAACTAATTCCACACCCTCACCACAATAAACCAATACAACGTGCTTACAATGTTGAATTGCCAAATTTACCCAGCCTTCCCAACCATTCTATCTCACATGCGCCATTAGAGAAAACTTACAATGAGATTCAGAATGATTCAAATTCAAAAATTGTAGAAGCTATGGAAGAAAATGAGGTTTCTTATAGTTTGTATCAACAAGCTATTTTAAAAGCCCAAGAACTTCATGATATGATCGATATGAGAAATCAAGAAAGTAACGGATACATTGAATATTGGTTTCACTCCATCATTTGTTTGCAACATCACTCTATGCTTCAACAATTTTTGATATCATTTTTTCAAGGGAAGTTGGCTTCTCATACCCTAATTTTCATTAATATGCACTTTTCAAATTTGGGTATGTGTATACATGAAGCCTTATTTCGAAAATGGCTCCACTGGAAGTACTCATATACGTATTCATATTCATTTTTCAAATCAAAATAGGTTAGTGTAGAAAATAAAATAAATAAGGGAATAAATAAATGCATTTTGTTTTTCCATGTAAAACTAGTGTTTTTTTTTGCAACATGCTATGCAAATCAACATTGGTGATAATTTTTTAATTCATTTGTGTATGTAGATGAATTATAATGGAAATAATAGCTCTAAAAACACTCATATTCACTTTTATCACCAATTTGAAAAAATGCTTCAATATCATATTTTTTTGGCTTGCGGGCTTGATGAAATTTCTAGAAAAACAGTCGGGACAGTCATGTTTTGAGGGACCAAAAGGGAATATTTTTAAAACATGTTTCTATACTAAGTAACCTTTTATTTCTACTTTCCAACCCAATTTGAATCACTCAATTTGGATTTGAAACAAAAAAGTTAGAACCAAAACATTGACTGGATGTCTAGCGGGCAGCTCAGGAATAGAGTTGGGACAGTCAGTTTTTGGAGGCCTAAATGAATGAATTTTTAAAACCTGTTTCTATGATAGGTTCCCTTATGAATCTAGTTTCCAATTCAATTGGAATAACTCATTTTCAATATCGTATGGGAAAGTTATGATCAAAATACTAACTCTCTATCGTAAATCAACACTCTTAAAACTCTGCCTTTCCGACTGTTCTTTACAGTATTTGATCTATAAATTATTCTTGTCTTCAAAACTTGTTTCTATTGTAGATAAATAAATGAATCTATTTTCATTTCCAATTTGAATCATTCGAATCTGACATTAAACGAAAACGTTACGCTTGAAATATCAACTGTTGGTCTAAGCCGGGTAATCGAAAATGACTCGGTTATGTAGTTTCTTCTAACTAAAATTGACATATCATATCATTGAATCTTTACAACCTATTTCTACTAGAGATAAACCTTTGAATTAGCTCTCATTTGGCATTGGAATCACTCAATTTCGATGAAAAACAAAGAATTTGTGATTAAAACACTGCAGGTTAGCATGATTGGTCACTGCTCTCCCGCAGGTAACAAATAAATTTTACTTTGTTATTTTCTCCATGGATTTGTTCTACAGAGTAACTACTTGTTAGTTTTTCATAATTCTTAGATTAGGGGAGCCTGCGCACCTATCTTTCTCCATGATTTAACGTTTTATTGCAGGTAGATACTTTTTTTTGCATATCTTGGGAAAATAAAGAAGGTCAAATTATGGATGAGTGATTTTTGAAAGAAATTTTAAATGAAACAAAGGAATTTCATCTAACTCATTACCCAATGGATTCATAATAAAAGAAATGAAGAATTGATTTCCATTTCAAGATTCACGTCTTATTACTGCTACCAAAACATTTTTCAAAGAGATCATTTTTTTTACATAATATCATAGCTGTTGTAACTTAATTTACGTATTTATATACTATTTTTTTTAAATAGAATTTTGTTTCTTTTCTATTTTCTCTTATACTTTGTGTTTCAGGTGTTGCTTCATTCAAATTGTAACATATCTTCAGCATCAATGCCGTGAACAGCTAATTTGTTTTTTTGCATGTTTGCAATTTATGATTGTCCATTTTGTTGTTCCTTTTTCACGTTTTGCCGTTCATTTTCGAAAAGGAACAATACTTCGACACTTTTCATTTTCACTGTTCCTTTTCCAAATGAATGACACTTGCGTTTTTTCTATTCCTTTTCCAAAGGAACAACACTTTTCATTTTTGCTGTTCCTTTTCCAAAGGAACAACACTTGCATTTTTGCTGTTCCTTTTCCAAAGGAACGACACTTTTCATTTTTGTTGTTCCTTTTCCAAAGGAACGACACTTGCATTTTTGTTGTTCCTTTTCCAAAGGAATGACACTTTTCATTTTTGTTGTTCCTTTTCCAAAGGAACGACACTTGCGTTTTTTCTATTCCTTTTCCAAAGGAACGACACTTTTCATTTTTGTTGTTCCTTTTCCAAAGGAACAACACTTGCATTTTTGTTGTTCCTTTTCTAAAGGAACGACACTTTTAGTTTTTGCTGTTCCTTTTTCCAAAGGAAAGACATTTGCATTTTCACACTTTTTTGTGTGTATTTTTGCTTTTTGGTGTGCATTTCCTTTGTTGTTCCCTACAAGGAACAACACTTTTTTTGAGTGTTTTTGCTGTTCCTTCAAAGAAGCAACACTTTGGGATTATTTTTGAGAGCAATCTTTTCTTCCTCTCGTGGGATTATTCCTAGTTCATCTCAACCACATTTTACTGATTCCCCTTCATGGCATGAAGTACACTATTTTTATGAGGACAAGACTTATGGATTATATTGAAGTGAGTCAATATCATTCACGTTATGATCTTTAATAGGACAGCTCCTTGATGATAGAATCTTTTCAAAAGGGACACAATTATTTATATATTACTTTACTGCATTATTTTCTGTTGTACATGATTCAGATTGATCATCTTAATACCATGCTCGTTCCATCCTTCCTGGTTATAATCTTCTTTGTCTTTAATAAATAAGGTTATGGGTATATTTTTTTCTATTGACATGTTCAACTTCTTCCACCATCCCTGCCCTTAAGGAGTACTGAGCCTCCCTCTTTTTATCATAAAAATGTGTAATAACAATAAAATTTTCTTCACAGATGGAGGATAGGGGGTCTCATTACGAGCCAGCCTAGTATGTTCATAAGGCTGTAACAAAGTGACATTCCCATTATGGCCACCACACCAGGGTTATGATCCATTGGATAATCAAATATCCTTAGAAGAGGAGGTCTCATCACGAGCCGGCCTGATCACTTTTACTACATCTCTGTGAATGGTAGTGTGGTTATCTGGTTAGCACGCCAGCACATTGATCTCTTCTGTAGAACAACACTGTAACTCTCCATTTATAAATTGAGGATTCTGATTCATATGGGTTAAAAAGCAACCTTGCCGAGGCTATGGACGCTTACTGGCAGCAGAGGCTCTGCTTATGGTATTGAAGTTATATCTTATCGTCAATTGTTACTATAATACGTTTTTCTTATTTTTTCTTTTTATCAGAGAAGTTATTTCCTTAATTTTCCTTGTTTTGAACCTTTATGCATGAGAAATTGTTTTCAGATCAATCGCATCATTTTCAGCTATAATGCTGTCAGTCAAGCATCTTTTTAGCATATTGCTGTCCTTTTTCTCCTTTTCATAACTTATCATCAATCCAAAGCGTCCTATCTCTTATTCATAACTATCTTTACACACTCTGCTCTCACTATAACCATAACTCCCACTGTCCTATCATTGATATGTGTACTCTGCTTCATTTACTGTTGTATTGTTCATTCCCTTGCCTTGTCATCAACACAACACGCTTCATTTACTGTTGTATTGTTCATTCCCTTGCCTTGTCATCAACGCAACACCTTTCATATGCTTTATGGTCATGGGATCTCTTTTTCAATTTGAGGGGGGAATGTATACATTATGGGGTTGCATGCGATATTATTACTGCACTCTATGATAACTTGTTGATTTGACAAAATATCAGTATTGCATGTATACAAACGTTTTTCTGATTGAAATTTTTGCATGCATCTTATCTGTTGCTATTCAAAGCTAACATTATGGATTCAAGAACATTGTATGCAAAATAGTGCTTTATTTACAGGAGAACAACAAGTATGGGCAAAATTCTATTCACAACATGATCACACTATTGCAACTAACAGAAGCGGCTCGAGCAACTGAACGTGAACAATTGATCAGACATGATGAGCTTGCATGGATTCCACCTTTTGCATCACTTTCAGCATCAACTCTACCTACATCAGTTTCAACAACTACCAGGACATATATTTCATTCCACATTTTTATTTTTGGATGTAAAACTTGAGGTAAAATACCATAATTTTTTGATTTATTACGAATTTAGAAGAATTTAATGAAATCCATTTTGAGCATTATTTATCATCCTTCATTCCACATCTTTACCACTTCCCTTTTTTTTCAGCGGCATATTATCTTTCGGTTTGGGGGAGTGTTGCTTTCATTCATTTCTTTCTTATGACCATGTCATTCATATTCTTTATCATCCATTGCTATTCTTATTCATTCTCAACACCTCCCTTATTCCATGTTGTTTTACACCAAGCCTCGAATTCAACAGTTGGTCGCAACCACCTCTATTTGTCTTCTAGCATTGCATGAGGGCATGCTAATTTTTCAGAGAGGGGCAAGAATTGCTACGCATGATGGATGTTTTCTACTTTCTTTCTCATTTAAGGCATACAATTTCATTTTTACACAGTGAAAAAATTGATTTCTATAATATTTTTAAAACTATGAACCCAATTCTTGTGATTTATGGACACATCATTAAAATACACAAACCCAGATAATTTCAAATTAAATTGGTTCATAAAATTTCAGAAATCATGCCCTCTCACCTACAACCATTTTGTTTATATCTCATGATCTGTGCATCAAAACGATTTGATTTTTGGATCATAGAGGCATTCATATATTACAAATTTACTTGTAACATTTCAACAAAATTTGGTTTGTAGTTTTTGGGAAAATGGTTAATGAAGTTTGCTGTTATCTATATCATATTTTGCTGCAAATTCATACATATAGTTGAATGTCAATGTAAAAATTGTTATGCCTCCATCAATATTGCTAAAATTGAATATTCATTAATTAAGGAAGCATTCATTTGTTCTCAAATTTTTATTGCTTGGTTAACACATGGGTTTTGTTTTTGGGTTGCATGAGGACATGCAACATATTGATTGTGGGGGTATGTTGGGTCGTTAATATACCATTATTATTCACTTTTGAATGCTTATTCCACCCATTTCTACCATTCTTCATCACATCATTTATCATAATTTATCATATAATTCTATTTTACAATGATTTATGCTCTTATGTAAAAATATTATTTATTCTCCTTTATTCCTAATAAATTGATGATTATGCATGAATTTATCAATGAAAGTTTAATAAACTGGTTGTAACATTATTCACCATTTTTAGCCTCCAAGATAATTTCCAGATTGAAGATTTGATCATTAAATAGTCCAACTCAACAATTCGCTGGAATAAGAAGTGATAGTTTTGCGGTTGAGATTCTGAGCAAATGAAGTAGACTATGGAAAATCCGGAACATTGGTTTTGTCCAGAACAGACCCAATTATCTTTATTAAGGAACGTCTTTCCCGAATTTGGCTTGTACTAAGATAAACATAGGGTTTTTTGAGAACGATTTTATCAGATTTGTCGTTGTGGCCGTCCTCCAAATCTCAGCTGCAAAGCCAAATTCGTCTTGATCTTGTTGAAAGATGGATGGAAATATATTTTCTTGTTGATCAATTGGTTGGAAACAATCTAATTTTGTAATAGAAATTATGTTGTACTTATCTTTGTTGTAACTTTTCTCTGATCTCTCTCTATTTAAATGAAAACAGAGATCAAAGATGTGATGATTTGGGGGATGGAAAAATGATGGAATTGAGGATTTAGAATTAGATATTTAGAATTAAGAATTCATGATAGGATAGGAGGAAGAAAGGATTGTTTCAGGCTGTAATTCTCAAAGCTTCAATTGTTGTAATGATTTCACAATTTGATGATTAACACCTGATTTGGGAGGAGTTGTTCATTTTTTTCATCTGAAGTAGCCCAGTAGCATCCGCTGGCGGCTAAGGGCCCAGCCTCTGGTGGAGTATGCTGCTACTGTATTATATCTTTATGATTCATGTGTGGTTTGATTTCTTTCATTTAATCTGTTTAGTTCTCTAACGCCCTTTACTGTTTTACATATCAGCGTTGTTATATATACTTGATTGGATACTATCATTATCTGCAACAAGAATGCTATGTTATCATTTTAACTTTGTATCGCATTGTTGTTATTTTTGATAGTTGATATAACATTGTTGTTCCTTACAGATTGTCATTCGATTACAGATTAGCCGCATTGTATGTTCGTAAACCGGTACAACTGTATGATGTATTCTTAAATCGTGATTGTTCTTTATTCGGGATTGTTGTTCTGTTACAACTGCTGTTACTTTATAGCTGTGATTCATGCATATTGTATCGAAGCTCAGATTACTATTCCTTTTAATGATAAGTGTTGCGTGCTTGATTTGGGTTGTTGTACATTGAGATTTAATCTGTTGTTCCATTTCCGTGTGCTGTCTGATTTATTCTTAAAGTAAAGATTGCTATTAATTTGGCTTTGCTAATTGTTGATTTCCATTAATTAGAGTTTGCTATTCAGATTCCTTTAATTACAGTTTGCTGCCCATTTACTTTGTTGTTCATTTATGTTGATTAATTGCAATAGTTTTCTTTTAAAGAGTTTTCCTAGTTTACTTTCAATGGCAGCTTTAGTTCAATTTCTATTTCCTTTTAATTGCGTTAAAGCAAGACTGTCAACTGTAGAGAACATTGGTTATTGCTTCGTCGTTCCCAGATTGATTATCTTGTTCTAGTTTGATTTCAATTGCATCAGTCTCTAGAGGAATGAGTTATTGCTACTGTATCCTCAATTGATGTTTGTTGAGTGAATAGTTGGATTTCAAAGCATTTGAGTTTATGTTATTGTTAGATTTCTTTGTCAACCATTTATTTACTTTTGGATTTTAAGCACTATACTGCAAAACATTACTCTTGAATAAATAGCCGCCTCAGACTGAGTACACTCTTGAAATAAAAATTCGTCCCTGGGTTGACAATTAATGTGAAGGTAATTAGGAGTTAAAAAGACATCTTTTTATCGCTCGACAATAACTAGGTGCACAAGTCAAGGGAACAACGCTTATTTTGAAAGCTGGGAAAGCATGCCTTGTGCACCAGGAGGGAAATGCGGTTGATGGCACAAATTGGCGAATATGAGATGGATCAGGTAATCCTAGACCTAGGTTTGAATGTGAATGTGTTACCAAAGTAGACATGGGAATGCATGGTTAGGCCCACGTTACATTGGTCTCCTATTCAATTATGGATGGCGAACCAGCAAAAGATCTTTCCCATGGGAAGATTTCAATGGGTAACAGTGGATATCGAAGGTGCGAGCATGCAGATGGACTTTGAGGTAATAGAGATTGTGGATGACAGTAACCCTTACCCCGCATTGCTAGGAATAGACTGGGCCACGGATATGAATGGAGTCATCAACCTGAAGAAGCGGAAGATTATTTTCGAGAAAAAGTCCCTATGTGTAGCTGTTATAGACATTTTTGTGCCTTACAGCATCGAGCATGAAATGTCCATAATCTAAGGGATCCAAAGTCCCTAAACATGTTGTTCCTACCCCTAGAGGAACAAGGCTAACAAACCACAGCAATTCACAGAAGTTCTCCACCAGAAACTGCTCAAAAACAAGTCAATTCAGGATCATGTTAGTGGCTCCACTAGCTGTCTGCGTTGAATGTCAAAGCCAACACTGGCTACCTGCGCTGAATGTCAAAGCCAACACTGGCTACCTGCGTTGAGCGAGAGTGGACATGTGGCAAGTTCATTCTACAAGGTGTCAAAACCCAGGAAGCAAGAACCTCCAAGTGGAATCAAGAACTGACAGAGGGAGAGGACACTAGTCAGATCTCAAGCTGACTCATCCTCTCTCTAAACATCTATATATGGATCTCTCCTCCATGAGATCTAGAGGCTGAAATTTTGTTATTGCAAAGAATTGCTGTTGGTTTGAGATTGGAATCATTGGGTGCTTAATGCTTTGAAGGGGGTGAAGATAGGAATTCCATTTGCTGGGAAGGAGATGCTGGATTGGAGCCCTCTGGGTTGTATCTCTTCCTGAACCTTGTTATTCATCAATAAAGCTATCTTGGTTTCTCCTATATACTGATGTATTTTTGATGTATGATTGCATTAGTATGTTTAGTTTATTTCTAATCCTGAACTAGTTATGAATATGAATCCATGTCTTGTGTAGTGTTCTCTTCTTGTGATCTTGCAGAAACCTCTTGAAGCTGGGCGAGTGAGAAGGCAAGTAGCTGGGAACTCTCCAAGAGAAGAGAAGCCGGATCGAGGGACAAACAGAAGACACCGGTTAGTCCATCCATCTCTCTCTTCATTCTTAATTCATAAAGGAAGAATACTAGAATAGCTGTCTCTGTTTGTTGCTAAGGCACTGTCACACCTTAGGTGGATAGGATCGTCCTGCATAGGCATTTTTCCCCACAATAGTAGCAATTCCGCTAGATCCAGCTGAAGGAGCATGCAACGTTGAACCTGTGCGTGAGGATGACAATGACGATGAGCTTGATTGCATTGACCAGATAACGGCAAAAGCCCAGGATCGGGTGAACCTGACTGAAGATGGGAGAATCTCATGGGAGTGCGACAGTTCTTGTACTTCGGATTCAGATGAAGAAATAGAACACTGGCAGAACTAGTTGCACGAAGTAACAATGTTAAATTGCAACATGATGATTAGATCAGTGTGGTGCGTGATGACAGAAGAAAGGGAACTGCTAACATATGATGGGGAGACAGGCATGGATAAATTCTTAGACAAATTCAAAAGGGCAGTGCTAGAACAACAGTGGTACGGTGTGATGTAATGGGCATTGTGGGCAACACCAGCACGATAATGGAAGACACACTAGAAGAATATTGGGAGTTGGCACGAATGCAAAAGACAGATGCACTTACACTTTGGAAGTCCCCAATGTCGAACGCGAGCTAGGCAACAAGGGCGAAGCAGTTTGCATGCCCACCTATGTCGATGGGTGTAGACATGAACTGTGCAATCACATCACTGTCTAAGGATAAAAAATCAGAACCCGACGCGGTAGCAAGAAAGGCGACCACACCACAAATACCCCATGTCGGAGCATTCACAAAGCTACGCGGAATCATGAATAAAGTTTACCAGGTAGGACGAATAGATTGGAACCTACGTGTATCAACGATTTGATGGGACTATAGGACCATAAGAAAAAATTGGAGCGCGGAAGTGAACCCAACAGTGACAAGAAGAGAGAAACTAGGAGGACAGAGAAGAATCCCCAAACCACAGCTCCCACAGTTGGGACAGAACGCGAGGACCTGGTTAAAGGAATTAGGTAGTTGCAAGAAGCCATTTGGTGAGGGAGCATGAAACTTCATGAACTCGCTGACGAGTGGGCACGACTGAGGAAGAGAAGTGTGACATTGGATGAAGAAATCAGTGAACTGGAAACAGAAGTCATGCAAACAGGTTGCGAGAAACTAAACATGATGGGATCAAGTCTAGCCGGCCCTAATACTACATTAGAATGACTTGCGACCCTGCTATCATGGCTACGACTGCACCTTACTAAATAGGGGAGCGTACCATACAAAGAAGAACGTGACGCACTACCAGATGCAAGGGTATTTGAAGGGTGCCTGCAGCCCAGGCTAGCAGGAAAATGGAAGCCTCACACCGGGGGTGCGACCACCTGACTATCTGTAGGAAGCACAATCTCAGTGCTCCAAGCAGTTGAAAGAAGGCACAAGACTATAAGCGAGTCTGCAGGAGTGTTGTGCAGAAAGGAGGGTCCGCACAGGGCCAGTATGTCACAAGGATCATGGTCACTCATAAGGGGTTGCGCTGCTCTACAGGTAGGCTGGGAGGTGAATGTTGATGTCACTGTTCATGACAAGAGGTCTAACTTAAGGTAGAAAGGAGCGGGCAGTGGGCCATTAAGATAGGAATTAAGAGCTAGATTCGGGATGATCTGCTGCCAAGAAGGTATTAATGACTCAGAAGTGGAGGGAATGGGCGAATTCAAATTCAAATAATACTATAAAATCCCTTGGGGAAGCCTTGAAGAAACACTTGGTTGCTTCAGATTTGAGCCAATACAAAGCATTGAGCACCAAGATACCTTTCCTCCTGTAAGTATGTGACTGAACAAATCCTGTGTAGAAACAATGATGGTTGCAAGAACTAGAGTATGATTTGCGGAAGTAACCCTAGAGCCCCGTGTCACCGAGGAGGAGCCTAGAGAGGCGGCAGTTGCACCAGAGGTTCCAAAGTCCCCACGAACATCCCTGACCATAGAAAGATAAGCAGACAATAGGGCCAGTCCGGGTATCACCATGGAACCCACGATTCAGTAAATTGTCAATGATAGAGAAGGGCAAAGCTATCACCATCGAAACTGAGGAGGAGGAGGAAGATTTACAAGCCCTGATCGCTCAAATTGAAGCACAGGACAATGAGGTAGAAAATGTTTCCCAAGTACCTTCGGTAATAAATTTACCCCCCTACATGGCCCCATGGAAAGGGACAGCCAAGATACCGAAGGACTTGGAGGCCACGAAGAGTGCGCTCGAGACCTCGCTTCTTCCAGATGAAATAAGGTTTGATGGCCCACTGCTGGGATGGGTACCAAATATAAATTTTGAGGACTAGGACCTCATGGACAGCGAGAAGTTCCCACAGCTGGCCGTGGAGCAACTATTGCAGTAGAAATGGTTACGCGGCATGGGGAGGGTCGGGATACTACATTTGCAGTGGATACCCCACTACCACTGCGCAGCCATCATGATTTTTGTCATCCGGCAACTACCGTGTCTAGTACATGATGGGTATCTCTAGTTGGAGGAGCCGATTCCCATCACGGCTGACTTAATTCACCAAATTTCTTAGCTGCCCATAAAAGCAAACAATCTCGCAGCCATAACAGGAAAGAGCAGTGATTTGGGCCTCACAGATGCTATGAGGGCCAAATATAAGCTGGGGAAGAGGAAGCGAGGGTATGTCATAGCGAGCATCAAGGACAAGGGGTGCACATCACCACCCAGTTGCTGGCTGGAAATCTCATGAGGAAAACCATGCAAACGATGTGCCAACATCTATAATCGCATTGGCGGAGTAGTGTGCAGAGGCGATCCAGTTCAATTGGGTGTAGTTTCTCTGTGACGAATTTCTAACAAATTGTAGGGAGGCCCAGGAGCAGGGTAAGACCTTCCACTACATGTGGTTTCTCTTATCCATCTTGTTGGTTGTAGGGGAGCTGTCGGAGGATAGCCAGTTCCCCGCCATTGAGAAGAACCTACCTGAAGTCACGACGTACACCTCGCTCTGGGAGACAAAAGACGCGACGAGGGTTCACAAGATCAAGGTGTTTTGGGTGTTGATAGAGGCACACATCCGAACATGGATCAACCACACGCTACGTTTTTCCTCCACAGTATACAACAGTTTACAAAGCGTGGCCAAATTTAAGGTGAATATGCATAATTTGTATATTCGAGCGTGAAAGGATCGAGTCGGGACATGGGTAAAGCTTCTGTTCATTGCAACAGACGATGCAATCTTCAAGGTAATGACATCATGGTCTCTAGAGTGGCGTGCTCCGGACTTTATAGAATTAGAAAAATTGTAGCACAACAACAGAAGAAGGAAGCCAAGCTGTGCATTGTGAAGTTAGCAGAATGAAAGCGCCAAGAACAAGAAGTGGCCAAGCAGCGGAAGGCGGCTGAGGAAGTAGCAATTGCGCGAATGGCAGAAACGACAATTGCACCCACCGAAGAGACCAAAGAAGGTCAGGAAATGTCCATGGAACAAGACATATAGGGGGAGGTTGAGGCAGAGGAATGCACAACACAATCCACCCAACTCAAGAGGTCGCGCGTCCAAGAGAGGCCAACCGCACAGAAGAAGACAAACACAACGAAGACTTCTGAGGGAGTCCTTCTTGATAGTGATGAACTAGTTCATGATGTCACTAAGGATGATCTTGAAGAGTTGATGATGGAGCAGACCACTGTGTTTGGGGCACTCAGAGCACAGTTGTAGGCATTACAGGTGTGACCTCCAAGAGTGATGACACAACACCTTGCGGAAGGTGTAGCTGAAGCTGACCAGATGTTGCACGCACGCACAACGAACACTTTAGTGTTACCAGAAGGTGTCGTCTTAGCAGAAACCAAAGGTGACATGAGGGTTTGCGGGTTGAATTTGGCTGCCCTTCCCAGAGAAACCCTATTCCAGTTGCAGGATGGGGTGACTACTGAGCTTCACGCCAGAGAGCGCTGCACTCTCCAAGTCCTGAGTAAGCAGAAGGTAAATTTAGAACAGCTCAGCGTGCAACGAGAAAACCTAGTTGCACAAAAATAGGGATTAGAACAAGCTATGGAGGAAGCCTGTAGCAACATTCAGGAGTTGGCCATGCCAGCGACACTCCCCACCGTGGAAAAGATTCACCAACTGGTAGCTGGAGTCCGCAGGACCCAGGAGGAGGCTACGAAGGTTCAGTTGGAGCTGAACTTGCAGATCGTAGATCTGAGACTGAACGCGCAGCCCTCCACACCTTCAAATGTTAGAGAGCAACACCACCACACCATTCAATCGGGGTTGAAAAAGATAGAGCACATAGTACAGGACTGCACGGGATTGTTGGATCAGTCCCTCTTCACGCTCAATTCACTGCAGGAGGACCCAACGCTGTGGTAGTTAGGGACAGAACTACGGGCACTGCAGCAGGCCTATGACAATGTTTAGGGGACCTTGCAGATGGTCTCCCTTACTCAGCAATTGGCCAAGATGAGCGAGGCCCAGGCTTTGAAATAACAGGTGCATGCCACACAACAGAAAGAAGTATGGCTTAATGCATGCATCCAGCCTTGGCTTGAGGAAGCATTCACGGTCACTGCCATGATTGAGGGGAAGTTTGCCCAGATGAAGCAAACATATGCGCAAAGGCAAGAGGGTGCCTCTGATAACGATGCATCAGAGAGTAGTGCACAATTGATTCAGCAGACAGAGGAGGAATGTGTGGCAAACGTCCGTGAAGCTTAAAAGTTGTTGGATGGACTCCGAGCAAATATCGCCACACGAGCAGGGTGACTCAAGGGTGAGTCATAATGTTTGTGTTGGGGGCCTGTTGGGTAGTAGATCCCTCGCGTGATAGTTTTAGGGCTTAAAGCACACAATTTTGGTTAATGGTATTATAACGACTCCGCGAAGTGCATGGAGCATGAATTGTAATGAGTCAAGTTAAAGGGTTGTCCACCCAAAAATAATGTAAGATAATGAAAAGTGAGTCGGCCTACCCATGGTCTGTGGACCATGGGAAGTTATAAATAAAGCGAGGCTCTAAGGATAGAAGTCAGTTCTTGGTTAATATTGATCTTAAGTGTTATGGGTTGTTGAATGTGATATTCACTCTGACTCTGTAGGTCTGAGTCATGGGTTGTAATAGTGAAAGAGGCTCTGTCGCTATGTGCATAGTGGCTTGGTAGAGTTCGCAATTGTGTGCGTGGCCACTGCAGTTGAGTGCGTAGGGCAAAGTTGGGATTGTAATGGGACATAAGTTAATAAAGCTGAGTTGATTCTGAAATATTGTGCATCTATTCACAGATCTGTATGTTTATGCTTATGTTCAATGTTTATGCATCACTTTATGGTTTATGGTTGTGCGCATTTGTTATAAATTATGAATGATTGATAAAGATTTCTAGGCCCACAAAATTAAGTCAGATCTATAATAATAACACTGTAAGGTTAGAGGATCTAGACAGCACCCCATCGTGCCCTATACTGAGCTATGCGAAGGTCAAATGGTTGTACGGAGCTGCACTGGTGTGCAGGATCGGTTCGTGACATTTCTAGATCTCATCAAGACATCCCTAGGGTGTGAAAACCTGGTTCTATCACCCTCCCATACTACCTCAGGTGAGACCTCAGTCTGCGCTCTGCGGACTGTTGCCAAAAGGGCCAGTAGTTTCAGGATTTGTTTAGCTAAAATACTTCTGAACTTGGGTCAGGCCCCAATAAGCCAACACATTCCCTTAGGTAGCCTTCGCATATAGTGTACTCGCTTTTGGAATCTGCAATACACCAACAACTTTTCAAAGGGAAATACTAAGAATTTTTTCTAATTTGTTCAATGACTACCAAAAAATCTTCATGGATGACTTCACACCTTATGGTGATGCTTTCGAACAACATTAGCTAGTTTAGAAATAGTATTAGAATGTTGTATCCAGACTAATCTTTCTTTGAGCACCAAAAATATCACTCGATGATGAATGAAGGGATCGTGCTAGGACACTTAATTTATGCTTATGGGATCAAGGTAGACCCTATTAAAATGGAGGTAATTATGAAAAATTCCAACTCCCAATATGCAAAAAGAGGTACGTAGTTTCTTGGGACATGAAGGGTATTAGAAAAGGTTTATAGATAATTTTTCAGAAATTGCATCGCCTTTATTCTCCTTACTTATGAAAGATGTGGATTTTGTCTGGACAGGAAAGTGTGAGTAGGTATTTTTTAAGCTGAAATGTTGTGTATCAGCAACTCCTATTTTACGTGGATGTAATTGGGAATTGTCATTTCACATAGCTACAGATGCATCTGATATTGTTGTAGGTTTTTTTTTGGGCCAGCTGGAGGATAGGAAACCTTACACTATTTATTACATAAGCAAGAATTTGACTCTGGTTGAGCTTAACTACACAATGACCGAGAAAGAATTCCTAGTAGTAGTGCATGTCGTCAAAAAGTTTCGACATTATATTACAGGGTATCAAGTATTTGTACACACTAACCACTTTGCCATTCATTTTTAATGAATAGGCCAATTACCAATGGTAGAATTACACATTGGTTATTGTTGTTATAGGAGTTTGATATTACAATCTTAGATAAACCTAGAAAAGATAATGCAGTAGCAGATTTTCTTTCTAGGTTAAATATTGATGACAACTGCATTCCTACTGAGGATTATTTTCCTTATGAATATCTCTTTATTATTTCTACTCACTCACCATGGTATGAAGATATAGCCATTTATCCTCCTGTAGGAACGTTTCCACAATACTTATCCTCCAAGGAAAATAGAAAAATCATACAACAGAGTGCTACTTACTCTTGGATAGAGGGGAATCTCTAACACTGGACCAGATTTTTAGATCATACGTTTTGTTAGGGAAGATGAAATCTTTGACATTCTTAAGGCTTGTCACAAAGAACCTTGTGGAGGGCACTTCGTAGACAAGTGAACAAGATACAAAGTCCTCTCGACGTGATATTATTGGATGACAATATTTTAGGATGGTAGGAAGTTCATGAAAGCGTGCAATAACTTCCACAAGATGGGCGAACCATTGCAATCAGATGAGATGTCATTACAACCCCAAATAGTCTTAGAAACATTTGAGAAATGGGCCTTAGATTTTGTGGGACCAATTAATCCTTCATCTAGAAAAGATCCCTACATCTTGGTCTGCACTAACTATGTCACAAAATGGGTTGAGGCAAAAGCACTAACCAGAGCCATGGAGAAGGTTGTTTTAGACTTATTTTTTGAAGACATTTTTGTCTTTTTTTGGATACTGAGGGAGATAGTGACAGATGGAGGGCCCCAATTTACATCTCACTTGATCCAAAATTTGGTTGAAAAATATAAATCCATCATAGGATCATGTCACCTTATCACCCACAAGAAAATGGTCAAGTGGAAAGCACCAACAAAGTCATTGAGAGGATTCTTACTAAGACTATGGCTAGTCACCAAAGGAATTGCGTTGATAAACTTCCATAAGTGATGTGGGCATATAGAACCACATGGAGGAATACTACAGGATTCTCACCATATGAACTTGTGCATGGTAAAAATCCCTTATTCCCTATCGTGTTCGAAATCAAGACATTGAGAACAACATTACAAGTAAATGTGGATCTGGCTACAATACAAAATCAAAGGTTGAACCAACTCAATGAATTGGACGAGAAATGGCTTGTTGTTATCCAACAAACAAAGATTATCCAGCAACAAAGAGCTAGGTGGCATGACATGTTTATAAAAAGAAAGAAATTTCAGAAAAGGAGATCGGGCTCTCTTATATGATTCGAGATTCAAGGATTTCAAGGGTAAGCTCTGCACCAGATGGCTAGGTCCCTATGAGGTAGATCTAGTCTTTGACAATGAGATTGTGAATTTGGTTACCATTGATAGTGCAAGGACACCATTGCTTGCTAGTGGGCACCGTCTTTGGTTATATCACAAACCTGCTTCAAGGGATTCATTTGTTAACATTGTTACGAATTCAGACCTTCAGATTACAAGAGCAGGGGAAAACCCCTTGTGCTGCATAAATTCTAATTTTTTAGTAAGTGTAACAGTTGAAAACCAACCTCTGTTGGCGGCTGTTACGCCTACTAATATATATATATATATATATATATATATATATATATATATATATATATATATATATATATATATATATATATATATATATATATATATATATATATATATATATATATATATATATATATATATATATATATATATATATATATATATATATATATATATATATATATATATATATATATATATATATATATATATATATATATATATATATATATATATATATATATATATATATATATATAAGTAAGTAAATAATGAAAATAATATGGCTATGAAAACCCTGTTTTTTGGGGCATAGATAGACAATTTTTATGACAGTTGAAAACCACTCCGTGTCGGCTGTTACACACTTTTATTGAAATAACATTTATCATTTTAGGCATATCTTACAATAATTATGTTGCACAATTGTCTCTAGTTCTTTATTTTTATGTTTTGTGGAAACTCATAATACATGCCAATTGTCTTAACAACCGACGACTTCTAAAAATGATATAAGTGAATTATCTATTGTGATATATAGCATGCATCACCATGACTTAGGAGAAATTTCTATGACCAGCAGAATTAATTTTGAACACATCATCACCAATGTATTCTCTCCATATTATACCAGGTACGTCATGAAACGGTGATATCATTGTCCTCTTTTATTTAGTAATTATGGAAATTTAATGTGATATCCTTTTGATGGCCCAGGACGACTGTCACACTTAAGCTGGTGGGAGGATGAATTACATCATGAAATGCCCTGTGCATGACGTGTGTGCCTTAAAATCGGAACTAAAGTATGATGATCCCATAATCATTATCATTTAATGATCGATGATGTCGAAAAGGGAATTGTACCTCAAACCAAATCTTCCATAACTTAGCATTAATGAGGAGATTATATTGTGCGGTATAAACCATGATTTGAAATCCCCGCCTTTAACCTCACTATGTCACCCTACCATTACCCACTACTGAACCGTTGCATCCTCATTCATAACTCTCAGACAGAAGCAGAGGAGAATAGTTTGTTGAGCCAGAACAACTAAGCATTATGCTGATTACTTCAGACTTTATCAAAGAGAATAAGAGAGGAGAACAACATTGTAACAACATAGCAATGGGTGGGACAGAAATTCGACATGAACTAGGATCAACTGAGGCATTGGAAAACTGTCCTGAAGCATGCCAAGTTTTCATGGCTGCAGGTTGGTTTGAGCATTTCCAAAAGCTGGAGGGATCAGACGGAGCAATTTCTATGGAATTCGCTAATAATTTGAAGGGGAATGAAACAGAGGTCATGGGATTGTAGCTGGAAGTTACAGAGGAGGTAATTTATCGTGTAATAGAATTTCCAATAGTGGGCAAGAGGTGGTTCAATAGAAAAATTGATGACTGCTCTTTGAAGGAGGATTTTCTTCAAGGGGAAGAATGGCTAGTAAAGAAAGGAAAACGAATTGACAGACTGTCTCTTCCCCAGCCATGGGTAAATGTCTCCCTTTACCTCATTAAGTATATCACCCGTGAAGGAAGGGAAACAACTGCATTTAATTTTCACTTCTCTTCTTAAATCACCTCCGACATCAACAGATGATAAACCTCCCATATTATCTGATGGGGAATATCAGGTATATGGCTACAACCGTGAAGACAATTGCACACCCATAGAACTGCATCACAAACCACGGTCTCATCAAGTTAATTGTACTAGATGACCTAAGCAACTAGTGAAATAGCTAGGATGAATTCATGAGGAAGAAGGCTAGTACTACCAGAAGGAATCAAGCTGAGACTTTTGAGGCAGCTCCAGCTGAAAACGACGAGCAGTCCGAGCCCTCGAAAGTGAGGGCTAGAAAGAGACCAGTTGACAAGCCAATAGGTGATAAGTGGACGAAGCAGAGAGTAAGGGTTAGTATGCACCCAAAGTCCCCATCCACATATTAGAAGAACAAGGAGGTGACAAGGCAGGAAGATGAAGAGTAGGCTCGGCTGGAGGAACCGCCCTCATGAGGTAAGAATGAGACCTAATCCTTGCTACTTAAAATTGAAAGTTTAGAAATAGAAAATGCAAAATTTAATAGAATAGTTTGTAGAGGAAAATTAAAAGAAAGGGCCTCGGGGTTAGATACTTTGGCTGAGGCTATAAATAAGGACAGGGAAGAAAATGCTATGGGTTTTGTCTGCATGGCCTGTCCTAAATAATTATTAACAATAGGGTATAGAGTTTGTTTACTGGAAACCTTTTAGATGGAAACACAAACCAAGCCCTTAGAAGATGATGCACAAGAACCCATTGAATACGTTGTTGATACACAAGAACCAATAGAAAAAATGGAGCATCCCACAGAAGGTAACTTGGAAGCGGATACACAGGAACCTTTAGATGACATTATTGATACACAAGAACCGGCAGTGGAAGTGTTACACAACATTTTGTCACTGTCCCTGTACTCCCCATTCCTTGATCCAACAGGACATCTACAGTATAATCTATATGCTTTCCCATCATGAGGAGCATGCCTTTACATCCCTATTCATAAGCAGAACATTCCCCGCTTGCATCTTTTCCCAAGAATCCTCCATCAATCCCAATTTTCAATACCGACACTAGTGATCAGTTCCTTTGCCGTGCTGATTTGCAGAGTTTGAAACCAGACCTAGTGTCATATGGTGCAAGTCAGCCCTTCCTCACTCGCGTTGATCCTCTTTTGGCATGTTTTTAAAAATGGATTTGAAGCTTCCACCTCTAGAAGCTTCGTGGATGAATGTTTGGTAAATGGTTGGGCTGGATAGAGCCGAGGAAGTCAGTTTGGGCTCCTTTCACCTATAGAAATGGAACAAACCAAAGAGATAAGCCCTCTCCCATGATAAGAGGAACCATCTCCCCTCCATCAAAGCTATATAAACTCCTCCTTCTCCAAGTTGAACTAGTCTTTTTTAGAGCTTGAATAACCAACAAGATATCTATAGCTTTTTCCCTTCTAGTTTATGTGTGTAAAGGAAGAATAGTGAATTTGATTTGGTTTGGAAATAAAGGGAAGAAGCCTTAAACTCCCATTGTTGAGGCTAACCATGAGATGCTAGAAGTGGTGTTGGAACTCGGATACGTTGGAGGAGACCTGCAACATGAAGGCTTTGGTTGTATCTCTCTCTAAGCTTTATATCAATACAACTAATGATTTATTTCCTACATTGAGTGTCATATTACATCTAATGGCTTAAGATTCCTTGACATTTTAAGTAAATTGAATGTGATTGTATGTTATTACATTTCTTGTTGTCTCTTGTGTATTTGTTTCAGGTAATTGAAGGAGAAGAACTGAAAGGAAGCTGGAGCAAAGGAGTGATCTCATCATCAAGCGGAGTAGCGTTCTAAGAGGTAGGCCCTCTTATTCAATTCTAGTTTAAGGAAGTTTTCATTAGGTTGTTCTGTTTGTGGCTAGACCCACTCTAGTGCTAGAGGGATCACCTTTGTCCACAGAGGATATTTACCTACTCCACAAATTTGTGACTCCACTTGAGAGCCATCCCTCTCTTTTGATTCATTTTCATTTCTTGTTTTGTTTGAAATTTTGTGCTATCACCCTTTCCCTTTGGTTTTATGTGATTTTACTGATGTACTGCTTTGGTTCTGAAATTTAGAGTGACAAGTCTAGTTTTGAGATTTGAGATTTTTTATTTTTTCCTTGAAATCCTCGATCAACACGTTTTATTTTCAGACAATCACGTCGATTAGCACAAATTTCTCTTAAACAGTCGTGACATACCCCCTTGTGGCACTTGTTGTTAGTTAGGAAATCATGCTAATTCCTGTAGGTGAAGATTAGGGTTTCTCCTAAATCATAATTAGTGTGTCTTTCCCTCATAATTTCTGCCTCTTAGCCTATTTGTTTTGTTCTCCTTTGCTAGAAAGCTTCATTAGCTTGTTTGGTGTTCTTGTTTGGTTTGAGATTTCCTTACTTGATTTTTGAGGCTTTGGATGGTTTGTGGCCCTAGGGCATCTAGGTAATTGTCAATTTAGCTATTTTTTTGCTCATCAATTTAAGTTGTTGGTAGCCCACTCTTTGATGTGTTAAGTCTAGCCCTATGTGAAGTGCTTTTTTATTGTTTATTTGAATCCGTCAATCAACACACTTTTTGGCCAAATAGTCCTGCCAATCAAGCCTATCAGTGCTAGTTGCAGCCAGGCCAGTCATGTCGATCAATGCTAGTTTCAACCCAAAAAGCATGTTGGTCTCTGAGTTAAGAAAAAGTCGGAGTTTTTTCCCATTCCAATGCTAGTGTGTCTTGACCGTCAGACTCTCTTCTTTCGCCCAGAAGTGACTAGGATGATTTGTTTGTTGGCTTTGATTGATCGATTGACTTGAAGTTTCAATGCTTGATTTTTTGAGTCTTTTTGGATGGTTTCTATGATCCTAGGGCATCTAGGTCAATTACTGTTCATTTGTTAATTCACTCATTGTTTCAAGTTTCTGATTTGTTGCTTCATTTAATCCACCTTTCAGTCACAACATATTCATTGCTTCATTTTTAATTGAATGAGTGAAAGAGTGTCATTTTTTCTCTTATTTCGAGTGTCTCTTTCCTCTTTCCAAGCGTATATTAGATTTCTTGGTTTAGCGATTCAAGCATTTATGTGTTTGGTTTATTCAATTCAGGGAAGAAGTTTCTTTGAGTTTCATTTATCATGCTTTGGATTTGATTAATGCTTGTTTGTTCGGAATTTTGAAAATTTCATTAAAGTGGTTTATGTGAAAGATTCATTTTCCATTTTATGAAATGAATAACATTATTCTAGTTTACTTAAGCAAGAATATTGCATCATCATAAGCATTGGAAATGAAATGAAATTTTTTTTGTTGTTCAGGGAAGATTAAGTGTATTTAGGACATGTATTAGTGAAAGATTTCATTCTTTGATTGTTGCATTGATTGTGTGCTCTCTATCCCTCAATTAATGTTAACTTTCATCAAAGACATATTTATTTTCTTATATAGCTGGATATAGGAGTTTTCAAATGACAACGGTAGGGCCTTGGAATTGAAACCTAATTCAAGATCAATTGTTAAAATTTATTAAATTAACCTAAGGAATCATTGAAACTTAACTCTTACATTTAGTGGTCTAGGTTAGAGACATGTTCCAGCGTCTTTAAATGTAGCAGTTGTTGTTTGCTTCGGCATTAGACATCGCTAGTATGGACTTGTTCTCCCCGTACTGTCATGTATATAAAGGGAGACCCCTATAGGTCTCAATCGTTTATCCATAGGAAGCCAAGTCTACCACCTTGTAAACATGATACACCGAATACAACGTTTGGGGAGATTGCTTGCTCGTACTTTTAGGTTCACCGAGAGGTATTTTGTACTTCACAGTTACCTGGCCTAAATTATCTTAAGCAATCATTCTGGTATCTTTTTACTCTTTAAATTTAAATATCATCGAGCAATTTTCATTTCAAGATCGTTAACTCTGAAAGCAACTAGAATCACCTTCTGCCCTTTTCTTGACTCTTAAAATATGAAAAAGCAAAGTTTTGTTTTCAGTGTCTTAAAATTCACTAGCCATGAATTCATGGTTAAATTTATCTTCCTTAGTGATTCTTTAGGGTCAATTCCAGTGCAAACATTTCCATAGTCTACCAGTCAAGGATTCCCCTCAGATGAGAATCCTAGTCCTTTTCCTTATTTTATAAATTGTAGTGCTCCTTATATGGCAATGTTGTCCCTCCCTTGGTTAAGAATTGGTTTACATGTCTGGTTATTTTCAACCTCGGTGGTCCCAAGTATCTCGACTCATGTCCAGCCATCTCCTTCATTTGAATCACATCATGTTGATTCTAAGGTTCACGTCTCACCTTCTTCCCCTGTTTCTTCACCTTCCTCTTCTACTTCGCCTGGTAAAAGTTTGAAATCTAGTAACCAGGAGACTTAGAAGAAGAAGAACAAGAACAAGAACAAGAAGTCGGATAAGCAAGAGGCCAACTATGCATCTATTACTCCAAATGTAACTCCTTTAAACAAACCTTCTGATCCTCCATGGAAGGTCAATTTCCTTTGAAAGTTGTGTAAGGGTGACCATCTCCTTCGAGACTATCTTGGTTTTCCCAGAGTATTAGAGGTATGCTCTCAAAATTTGGATTGACCATCCCAATCGACCTCTGGAGATCATTGATGCTACACCATTTGCTAGCGATGGTAAGAATAAGGGAAAAATTCAATTCCCCTCTAGGTTATGTGGAGGAGATAATCTTCTTCACCTTCGTCTCTTATGGATAAAGCCTCCAAAGTTCTGGAAAACCTTATAGCTCCTCAACCCCAACTCCCTGTTGGATATTAGAGACTTTCTTCTAAACCTCTCTTAGTTGGTAAAGAGATTCACTTGGATTCATCTCTTTCCCATCATAATCTTCCTGAGTATGACCCTCTTGTGTCTATTCCTAACCAACCATTGGTCGAAAAGAGTGTCGAATTAGCTCCTCCTTCAGTTGTTCACTCTGTTCCCGAAGAGAGTAGTGATCATAATTCTCATGTTCTTCTCATCTCCTCAGATTCTCATGAATCGAAGAGTGACCCTCCCATCCCAGTTGTTTAGGAGAGTCATTCTCCTTCTCATGTAGGGCATGGGGGAAATCATATGATACCCCCACCAAGTAGTTATGTCATTTCTTTTGATTGGAGTCAATTAACTGCTTTTTTCCTCCCATCTTATGTGCCTTTTCATATCACAGTACAAGCCTATAATATGGTTGGACATGGGACTATATTAGATGAAAGCGCGTCTGTTAGCATCATGTATTCCACTACATGGAAAGCTTTGGGTTCCACACAACTTGTGCCTGTCACCCAAAATCTGTTGGCCTTCAACAGAAGAACCAGTCAACCCTAATGGTAGTCTAAGGTCCCTTAGATTTCAATCTTCTCCTTGGATGCGACTATGTTTATGTCATGGGAGCTCTTGTTTCTTTGTTTTTCCATGTGGCTTGTTTTCCACACGAAGTGAGCATAGTGACTATTGATTAGTTGTTGTTCATTAGTCACCAAATGCCTCCTATGCAACCATCATCCCCTATTGGTTTGGCTTTGCAAGCAGTTCCCTCCCCACCACAGGTCAATTATGTGGCTACCCATTCCATCTCTGCATATGCTGATGATCACAAAGATGTCATAGTACATTATGTATTGGGGTCATTGGAGCCTGATCTTTCATTCGTACCAGTTGATAGGTATTCCTCATAGAGCATGGTTCTCCTCTCTAGTGAGGACCTCTTGGGAGTCATGTTCTTGTATGGTCCATGAAAAAGGGTCATGAGAATAGTTCCTTGTCTTGTGTCAAGCTCATTAAAAAATGAAACAAGGAATGTGAGAATAGTTCCATGTATTTTGTCAAGCTCATTAAAAAATGAATCAAGGAGACTGAGGATAGTTTCTTGTTGTATATACTTCGTTAAAAAATGAAATAGATGTTTGAGGATAGTTCTTTTACTATGTCAACCTTGTTAAAAAAATGGAACAACTCCATTTTCCAAATCAAGTCTTTGATTAACATCTGGTAAAATCCCAATCGAGTCTTTCCTAGATCTTGAAAGTAAACCTTCATTCCATCCACCTAGTTGAATGAAATGAAGCTTTGGGGGAATGTACCTTGAAATGAGTCATTATGATGGGGGCATGCAAACTTAACTCAAGCATAGTTTGTCTTTGTTTTAAGCCTGTATAAAAATGAAACCAAACTCAAGTATATTTTTTTGTTTCAAGCTTGTGTAAACATGAAACCGAATTCAAGCAGAGCTCCCCATGGTTCAACCTTGTGTAAAAATGAACCCATGCCCAATTTACATATCGTGATTTCCATTTTTAATAACTAATTTCTACTAGATGAGCCTTGGTTGTTTCATTCTATTGCCACCATCTCTTTGGCTGATCGTATGCTTTCACTTGGTTGTTTTTCCTTTCCTGAGGAACTGCAAAAATAAGTGGTTTTGTTAGCCAGCCTCTTGACCATTACATGTTATTGAGTAGTTTCATAACCAAAACCAGTTGCTACCCTTTATACCACTCGTTCCTGGAGGACAAGTCACCTTTATTCTCTTTTCTGACTCATAAAAAATGAAAAGATTGTTGATTATTTTTCCCTTTTAGAATCGTTAAAGGAAATAAAAGCAGGGAGTCATCTTTGAGCTATTTTCTGACTCTCAAAATATGAAAAGATTGACGATCTCTTGTCGTTTTGAACTCATTAAAGGCTGTGAAATGTTGTTTACCCAGTATATGTTTACCCTTTTTTAGGTTGGGATAAACTATTTAAGAAAAAGGTATTCCTTGGCTCACATGGTCAAGCGGTTCTCTCAAGTATTTCTTTTCTACCTTTTCGGGCTTGAGAGAAGCAACTATATGAAAAGGGACCTTTTGGAGTTTTCTCTTCCATGTCTTTTTCAAACTCTCTAAATATGAAAAAGATACTGAGTTACACCTTTGCTGGAGTCGTTAAACTTAAACAACATCGGATTCGTCACCATGACGGACATGAGATTCTCCTTCCTTGGTCTCATTAATATTACTAGGTCAGTTTCATTCGAAGGATGGACTTACAATGCAAGCACATGGTATCCCCTTCAAGCTTGAGATAAAAAATTACTGGGGTACTCTCCAGAAATGGTGGAGGAAAATAAGAAATTTCCATTAGTTGTGTCGACAACTCACTCTTGAACATGACACTTTCTGCTTCGTGTTGGGTTGGGATATCCACACTTCATCATTGACTTTCCTGGGTTGGGCTGTTCATTTTTGGTGTTCCATTTGATCTTTGCCTCATCATCATGACCTCCGATCCTATCGATACAAAATCCGCCAAACTCCGGAGTCATGTTTCCGATATGTTCAAGAGTTATCCTTCTGAAGTTATACTCTTTCTTGATTCTCTATTCATCCATAATCACTAAATCGCTTTGTCTCACAATGATGATGTGGGATACATCATGGCCCTCCTTCGACAAGGTGACTTCCTGTCGATTTCAACTCATTATTCGAGAAGCTAGCCAAGATAATCCTTTCTAGTACCTTAGAGCATGTAGGAATTTACAGGGTAATCCGTCTATGAGAGAAGCTTATGTAAATTTTCATTCTTTTATTAATAAATTGCCTGAAGTGGCCGCGTTGGCTTAGGTCGTGGACTATTTCCCTCTTTGAGGGTTTTAACCATGTCAAAAATACTGGTGTATTGATCTGCGATCCGGTTGTGAGCGCTGTCCTTTGGTGTTCTGTCTTAGGAACTTACCCTGTAAATTCCTACACGCTCTAAGGTATAAGCCACGTGAAAGTCATTGGAAAGCAGCTAAAAGAATACTTCGTTATGTTCGAGGTACAGTTCAGTTTGGGATTCATTAGAGTGCCGAAGCATCTCCTCTATTGGTTGGTTTCACTGATTCTGATTGGGCTGGTGACCCTGATGATCGGAAGTCTACTGCCGGTTATGTCTTCACTCTTGGTTCAAGAACTATTACATGGGCTTGCAAGAAACAAGGTGCCATTTGTCTTTCATCAGCAGAAGCAGAGTATCGTGGTACTGTAGAAGCTAGTAAGGAAGCCTTGTGGCTTCGTCAGATCCTGTCGGAGTTTGGCTTTCAGCAGCAGCATCCGACTACACTTTGGTGTGATAATCAAAGTGCCATTCAACTATGCAAAGATCCAGTCCAATATTAGCGCAGCAAAGACATTGAACTGCACATGCACTTCATCAGAAAGCTCATTCATGACCATGTTATTGAAGTGCAATATTTGTCAACAGATGATCAAGTTGCAGACATCTTCACAAAGGCTCTCACAGAGGCGAAGTTCACTAAACTTCGATTTATGGTTGGAGTTCAGGAAGTTGTCACTAAGGGGGGATAGGCTCTAGTGCCTTCTTCCTTTTCCTATTGTGTCATATTTGTAAATCCTTCAATCCTATCCCAAGTTGTTCTTAAGGGGGGATGTTAGGATATTCCGACACATAGGAAATAGTTAAGTACAACTTGGTCTAGTATAGAGTTAGGTATAGAGTTAGGTAAAGTGTGTTTCTTTACTATGTACATTTTGTAACTTACAATCTGACGGTCATGATATGTAGTGATCCAATGGTTCATTCTCTCCTCGGTATTACTGACACTTGATCTGTGGCTTGACACCATTAGTCCATGATTTCTATTTAAAGCGCATGGAGGGTCATTTGTAGGGTAATCCGTCTATGAGAGAAGCTTATGTAAATTTTCATTATTTTATTAATAAATTGCTTGAAGTGGCCGCGTTGGCTCAGGTCGTGGACTGTTTCCCTCTTTGAGGGTTTTAACCACGTAAAAAATACTGGTGTATTGATATGCGAACTGGTTGTGAGCGGTGTCCTTTGGTGTTCTGTCTGAGGAACTTACCCTGTAAATTTCTACAGAGCGTGCATGCTATAATGGAAATTTCTTCACAGTCGACGATAAGATGAAATCATTGGCCTTCGATCGGGTGACTTACAGGTGTTCGACTTTAGTTCCTTATTCACACTCCATGAATTAGGCTTCTCGTTGTTGAACCATAAAAAGGGTTTTTTTTCACCTCTATTTACCTCACATTAACTTACCAATCCAGGAACGATTTGTTATCTCAAAGAGTGTACTCAGTTTGAGGTGGTCATTTGTCAGAGTAAGGCTAGTAGTATAGTGCTCAAGAAAATACAAGAGTAAACGGATGCTTGAAATGACATCTACTTACAGTAAATCACTTTAAGACTTAAATCATGCTTTCAGAAGACTAAGTAGATTATCAGTCAAGGGTATAGTAACAATAACTCATCCCTCTGCAAACTGATGTGACTAAAGACAATCAAGGAACAGATCATCAACCTGGGAACTAGACAATGAATGTCAATGCTCACTACATTTTCAGATTGTTCAATGTAATGGAAATGCAAATAATAGGAAATGGAATAGCGACTATAATTGAAACAAAAACTAGGAAATGGAATAGCAACTAGTCTTGATAAACAACGAAACTTTACTCTAAGGAAATAAAGGCAGTAATCGTATCCTACAAAAATCAGAGAGAAATCCTTACTCTAAGAATAAATTAGATAGCAAATAGAAATGGAACGGCAACCAATTAGCAATGAAATATAAAACAATGCTTAGAGCCAATTGTGAATGTACAGTAAACCATAATAAATAACACACACAACACACATTGGTATTGAGAGAAACAGTAATCTGACTCTGATACCACAAATATTAATCTCACTTATAAAGGAAAATGATCGCAATTCATAATGGAACAACAATGTCAATTGAACAGCAATCATAATTAAGTATAAACCATTGATGAATACAATAATACCAACTTAAGAATGTTATAGCCCAGTTACTCTGTAATTGAACAACAATAGCATTTTGTAAAGAACAATAATGTTACATCAATAATTTAAAGGAGCAAAAATACGTTATGAAGTCAGAATGAACAGTACGACATTCCTGTTATAGAGAACGATTTTGTAAATATAACAGAGTTGTAATATAAAATAACAAAACACACCAGATTACCGATCAAAGCTGATAATAAAAACCACGGAAAAATTAAAGATAATGGTACAAGAGCAAGTGTTCCACTAGGGTCGGGCCCTTAGCCTCCAGGGATACACCACTTGAGATTATTCCAGGATCAAAGATGGAACAACAACCAGATTTATATTAAAGCATCCAAACAAAGTTACAGTGGATCACTTCTCAACGAGAGTCGATGATCAAAGTTTTAAATACAAAGGGAAATTACATAAGAGTAAAATAATAGCCGATCGTCCCCCGGGCTAGCAGTGTTACCCCTTTTTATAACAGCTAAAGCAGAGATATCAAGGATGAAAAAATAGTTAAGGCAGTGATCCCTCAGGATCAAAGGATCCTGAGGGATTTTCCAAACTATTAATTCCCAGTTATCCGTTTGTTTTCTTGCGCCGAGTCGATATCTCCTTTTCCTTTCCTTGGCTGATATGTTTTAATTTAGATCGTCTTGTTTGCATATGGTTCCCTGCCAAAGGGACAACAATTAACTTGGCCCTGTCTTTTTCTTTGGAATGGCAATCTTTTGTTTTTCCCTTTTCCTGCATAAGAAAATGGCGATTATTAGTTATCTTGCGTTACATATAAATCTCATAGATTTTGCCATATTTTCTTATTATTTCCCTAGTTCATGATGTAAAGGGATTATGAGTTTTTAAAGAAAAGATGACAAAATAATCAATAAAACATACCTTCTTCAGTACTCCACACACCCCCCTGCTTACTCTTTTTCATGCCCTCATGAAAACATTGTAGTTGACATGTAAGGCAGTGAGAGAGTAGGCTGGAGATGGGATCTCATGTGGTGGTCTATAGCCATGATGCCTAACTAGGTGTTCAAAAATATGGCCTGTCTAGCCCTTAGGAATCTCATACAAGGCTTGGTACCCAGGTGCAAGGTGCCAAATAATCGGACTCTTGAACCTATATCCTAACCAAGATGGCCTTGCCCTCAAGATAAGTTCACCATAGAGGCTCAAGCGATCGATGACTAACTTAAAGTTTTCATAATTAAATGGTTCCCTGAGTTGGATATTCGGATTAGAGGTCTAGTATCGAAATTTAGCAACTGCAATGGCAAGGTCCTTAATGGTAGAGAAGTATTCTATCCCTTGTCAATTGATTGTTGTATGAATGGCTCCAAATTATTCAATCACGACCAGAGTCCTCATGAGACTCCTGTGTTTATTCCATAATTGTAATGGATCTCTAGGCTCAGCTCTTACCCATAAGTCTAATCCGTTTTATTGTCTTTGGAAGGCATTATAGGCTCTAAGCCATTTAATTTTATTAACCCCAAATGAAACAAATGCCTATAGTTGGATATACCAAACGAAAGGGCCGGGGTTCTGCTCTGTCTCTTGATCTAACACGAGGTTGTGTAGATAAAATTCACATAGTAGTCTTTGAACCTTTACTCCATAGTGCTTACAACAACTTATAAAATTATAATAGTATTAATTTGTATAGGTCCTCCTGCTTTGACAGCCTTAACTTTCAATTGCAAATATAGTTCCATTAAAAACAAGGCATAATTCTTAGCAGGGGCTATACATGCTAAGACATTAGTGTACAAAGAGCATAAGGTATCCATCGGCTTGATAACTACATCTAGCCTATGAGTTACCTTTGCGACTTTCTCTTCTTCCTTTCGCCATCCTTCAAAAGCCTGGCTTTCGGATAGATTGACATTCCTTAGTTGTTGTTGTAATTCTTCATACCTTTCTCGAGAAACCGTTTGTTCTGTGAGTTTTTCTACTGCTTGCTGAGCTTGCATCAAACCCTCTCGTAGGGTTACTATCCTCGGATCACTGTCCCACGTAGTAGTGGCAAGTGGAAGATTTACTTGAATCTTCTTATTATGTCGCCTCATGTTTATAGTCTGCATTCCCTCAAAGGATTGTGCCTCTGTCTGAACTTCTTTGTCACAGGCCGATATATCATCTGTTTTCACTTCAACATGGGCAACGGTTGAATGCTGTTCCTTTTTCTTTTGAACGACAGTCAGTACTTCAATAGGGTTTTGAACGACAGACTGTTCTTCAACAATGCTTTGAAAAGCAGACTATTCTTCGTCAAGGTTTTGAATAGCAGGCTGGATGTGGGTCCTCCAAACCTTTTTCTTGGGGGGTGCCATTGGAGTGGTGGCATGTCTTACCCCTGAAGTCCTTTTTGTTCTCTTTCTCATTTTCAAAACCCTGATTTGTTGTCGAAGTCGTGCTATCACATTCAACAATCTTTGTTGTTATTTTCGTAATCTTCTAATTTCTTCTGTTTTCTTAGGAGGAACAACTATCTGTTTACTCGGGCCTGGACTGTTATCTTGGCCAATTCCCTGGTTTTCTTCTTGGCGTTCTCCTTCATTATTTTGTTCAGGTTGCTCCAAAGTAAAAACCCTAGATGGCTCTGTTATTTCCTGGGTGACTTCTTTTTCCACCCCTTCTTCTTCCTGGAATTCTTCTGGTGTGGTTTGGCTGGGAACATATTTTTCCGCCTCTGTATCACTTTTTTCTCTTGTCATACCTTCATCATGAATAGGATGATTCTCTTCTTCTACTTCCCTGTCACGTAATTCTTTAGGTGCATTCTTGTCCTGAGCAGAATGCTATTTTGGTTCTTCCTCAATATGGAGACCTAGCGGGCTGAGAGGTTGGGCATATTCACCCATATTGGTCAGAATTTTGGCCAACTCATCCTCTTGCAATGGATTTTGCAATGGACTATCTTCGTGTTGCTCTGTTTCTACCTCCTCCTGCCCAAGCTGCTTAGCCTCTTCCTCCGTTTCTCCTTCATCATTTCCTTCCAATCCTTTCTCATTCTCTTCTCCTTCCAATTGTGGGGGTTTCTCATTCCCTGAATTGTCTATCTCCACTGGTTAGCTAGTATCCCCTTGGGAATTTTCCAACCTCCCTCTAATCTGTGCCAATCTGACTGATTTCCTCTGTTTCAGTGGTCTATCTGGTGTACTGGTAACATGCTTACGTTTTAGGGTCGGCATAGTCAGTCCCCCTTCTATCATGGCAATTAGATCTTCCCAGCTTCTCTGTTGCTGAGCAAGACTGTGGCTAACTATTAGCCGTATCAGCCCATGGTGACCTACTACCGATTCTACATGTTGTGATTTCCTCATAGCTACAGAGCATTTCTCTTTTAATACAGCTAAGAGTTTAAGGTGTCATGGTCTTACCACATCTTTCCTGCCTACACAGGTGATGTAGCTCAGGATGATCTTCACCAATTCTGCCCACGGCTCGCCCAATGCTGTTGGTAGGACTCCCTTTCCTTTAACTGTGAGTTCTAGCCTTCATCTTGGAAGATCTTCATGATATTTCATAGTCTCTCCTTCTTTAGAGTCCACACAGGTCCAGTGGCTGGCAGTCCCAATACCTCTGCAATTATGTCATTGGTGACTGCTATGTGTCTCCCCCTTACTGCGGAGTGATATTCTTGCAATTCTGCAATAATTCTATTGCTACGGTCTCGTTGGGTTCTTGTAAACGATTAAGATAAACTAGCCATCCTGCCCTTGCCAAGATTTCTCGTGCAGCATCAGAAACTGTCAATACCTTAGGTTCTCTCCGAATTGATCTTCCTCCCATGCTTTAGCTCACTGTAAAAACATAGAGACGGAAATGGAACAATAGGCTGTTCAAACTGTTAGAAATACAGAGGAAATAACAAAACAGCAGGGCTCGCTCAAATCCTGGGTTACTTACTAATTGCTACAGAGCATAATACGGAAATGGCTTAGGAACATCAGGCCATGCAGATTGAAAACCAATATACCATTGAGCTTTGCTATTTCCAAGTAAACTATTTTCCGAATAATAGTCTGACACGTATACCAGTAAATTATGAGGTCACTTGCCTCCCCCCGTAATGTGACAGGCCATCCTCGGCCGTCAAATGAGGGAGCGGTGTGCCGACTTGCCATAGTATAGAGTCATAAAGGAACAACGTATGCCAAAATGCCATGTTTTACAAAAGGAGCAGATTGTCGAAATCGAGGTGTATAGGGATCACTTAACAAATAAGAGAATGCTATGATATGATGCGAGGCTGGGAGGATAGGACAGCTGACGTGCACAAAAAGTCTGATGCGGTCATTATCAACTTTTTCCGTCATGATTGGTTGTAATAGATTTTCATGTGTTTAATGGTTCGGGGAAATGATATACATAATCTCATGTGACATATTACAAAGGTATAAGACAAAGAAGGGTGTTAATGATTACTATTGGTGTACAAGGAATGTGACTTCAATACCATTAATAGAGCTTTGCTGCCGACAGGTGTCCATAACCTTGATAGATTTGTTTGTTTCACCCATGGAACCATGATCCTTTATGTATGCTAAGGAAGTGCTGTACAATGTCAAAATGGAGGCCATTATGCTAGCTTGGTAACCAGTTAAACCATAATGCCATTCACCAGGAAGGACTGAAAGGTGGGCAAGCCAGCTCGTGATGAGACCTCCTGTTCCAAGGACTCTTTATTTTTTCTGATGTGCCTCTTGGATCATATCCCTGGTGTGGTGGCCATGGTGGGAATGTCACTTCACTTTCTTCCTTATGATCATGGTAGGCTGGCTCTTGATGAGACCCCCTATCCTGCATTTGACAACCCATAAGTTATATAATCATTCTTTTCTTTATTTCTTTTTCCTTTTTATAAAGTACTTTCCTATGTATACACAAAGAGTGGTTTAGCATTCCTTAAGAGTAGGAATGGTGGAAGAAGTCTTAACATATCAATAGAAAAATATACCCCTTGTTCATATTCCTTAATAATGATGAAAGAAGATTACGGGAATTTTAAAAAACAACCACCATGATAAAGATACGCAATCATATCAGTATTAGTAGGATAATGACATCAAAAGTGATGAATAATTGTGTCCTTTCCTCTTTCCTCTTATCAATTCAAAGCATTTTCCTGTAAAAATAGCGATTTTCATATGATTTACTAATTTCAGTATGCTCTAGTTTTGTATCCATTGCATAAGTGTATAACTGTGCTCCAAAAAGACTCGAAATTATCATATATTGAGAAGAACGACAGCTGTCCTTTAATTGGAACAACAAGGAGAACAAGTATCAATAAAAGGAATATGAGAATTTTGTTATTTCAAGAAGGAAGAGCAAAAAGTACAAGTGTTGTTCCTTTGGAAAAGAAACAACAGAAAATGCCATTGTCGTTCCTTTGGAGAAGGAACAGCAAAAAAATGTAAGCATTGTTCCTTTAGAAAAGGAACAACAAAAACCAAAAGTGCTATTCCTTTGGAAAAGGAACAACAAAAAACACAAGTGTCGTTCCTTTGGAAAAGGGACAGCAAAAAACGCAAGTGTCGTTCCTTTGGAAAAGGAACAACAAAAAACGCAAGTTCCATTCAAAACCAAAAGTGTTGTTCCTTTGGAAAAGGAACAACAAAGACCAAAAGTTTTGTTCCTTTGGAAAAGGAAAAACAAAGTGAAAAAGAAAAAACTAATACAAAAAGGGTTGTTCTTTCGGAAGAGGAACAGCAAAACAAAAGTGTTGTTCCTTTGGAAAAGGAATAGCAGAAAAAAAAAGGTGCACACAAATGTTGTTCCTTTAGAAAAGGAATAGCAAAAAAAACAGTGTTGTCCCTTTTTTGAAAAAGGAACAACAGAAAAATGCAAGCTGAAAGAAAGGAATTAGCGAGATAGTGAAGGCGTTGTTCCTTCTAAAAGGAACAACAAAAACAATAGAATTGTTGATTCTTCGAAAAGGAACAACAAAGTGCAAAAAAAAAATGTACAGAGAATAATTTATGCTAACAAAGCAAAAGAATTATGTACAAAATGTAAAAATAGTTAAATCACTTTAATGAACCAGAGGTGAGAAAGCCTCCACCAAAATTTGCATGTCGGAATCTTCGCAGAGTTGCTGGTAGAAGGATTCCCGAGTAAGTGGTTTGCGGTATAGTCGAACTCAGTGGTCGTTTGCCTTGAAGGTATGTCTAGATCCATCAATGGTGATTAGGGTAAGGGTGTCGTTATCATGTACCTTTTGGATTTCATATGGCCCCAGCCAATGAGTCTGAAGCTTCCTGGAAAAACCCTGAAACCTGGAATCATATAAGAGCACCCAACTCCTTCACGAAAGTCTTTCTTTTTAATGAGAGTGTCATGCCATTTAGCTCACTACTATTGGATTAATGCAGTATGTTGAAGGGCAGAGCACCTGATTTCATCTAGCTCATTGATCTGCTGTAATCTATTAATTTGTGCCTCGTTTAGATCTAGACCAACTTCTTGTGTTGTTCGCAATGTTTGGATTTCGAATTCTATGGGAAAAATGGGTTCCTTTCTAAATACCAATTTCTATGGTGAATAGCAGGTAGTGCTTCTCCATGTTGCTCTGTAAGCCCACAAGGCTTCTGGTAATATTGTAGCCCAATCAGGTCTATGTGACGCAATGGTTTTTGTCAAGATTGCTTCTATTACTTTATTGCTGCTTTCTACTTGACCATTTGCCTCTAGGTGGTATGCAGTAGTAATTTTATGTTGGATATGATAGTTTTTTAGTGTTGCAGCAATCTTGTTACCTACAAACTGTGGTCCACCATCTGTAATTATATCTCTTGGAAGCCCATATCGCACAAATATATGGAACAGGAACTGTATGAAGGAATCCTCTGGAGCTCTCAGCAATGCCTCTGCTTCAACCCATTTGGTGACATATTTTGTTGCTACCAAAATATATGGGTTAATTGGACCAACGAAATCGAGTGCCCATCACTCGAATGGTTTAATAACCAGCTGTGGATTCAGGGGAATATTGTCAAACTAACAAGGGTATCTTGTTCTTTGGCAACTGTCACAAGCTTGGATGAAGTTCTTTTCATCTTTGAAGATCGTGGGCCAATAATACCCTATTTGCAGCACCTTATGTCTAGTTCTCCGATCGGCAAAGTGTTTGCCACATGGTCCATCGTGACAAGATTTAAAAATATCAAAAATTTCATCCTCTTGGATGCTTCTCCTGATGTGCATATCTGCCCTTGTATGGAACAGGTAGCCCCCAATCCAAGAAAATTGAAGACTTTGTTGGACAATCTGTTTTCGTTCATTGGGGGTCATATGTTTTGGTAATTTACGTACTGCTAAGTAATTCGAAACATCAGCTTACCAGGGTGTTTTAACAGTGATAGCAAACAAATGCTCATCTGGAAATTGATCTTCAACTGCTGTTGCATCCACTAGTTTTGGAATTCACGAGAGAAAGACAACTACAAGATTTTCTTTTCCGGGTCTGTCCCTGATTGTAATATCAAATTCCTGCAATAAAATCAGCCATCTAGTTATTCTACCATTTGTGATTGGTTTATTTGCTAAATATTTTATGGCAGAGTGATTTGTATACAAGATAATAGGATATCCAGTAATGTAATGCCTGAACTTATTGACAACATGTATTACAGCTAGAAACTCCTTTTTAGTAACAGTATAATTCAATTCAGCAGGAGATAAATTCTTGCTAATATAATAAATTGCATATGGTTTTTTATCTTATTCTTGTCCAAGGACTGCTCCAATAGCTATATCTGAGGCATCTGATGAAATTTGGATTGGAAGGTCCCAATTTGGTCCTCGAAGGACTGGGGCTATGGACACAAGCTTCTTCAGATCCTAAAAAGCACGGTCACATTTTTCTGTCCAAAGAAAGTCAACATTACTTGTCAATGCATATAGAGGTGCAGCAATATGCGAAAAATGTTCTATAAATCTTCTATAATAACCAGAAAATCCAAGAAAACTGCATACCTCTGTTTGAGTGGTGGGAGTGGGAATTAGTAAAATTATTTGAATTTTGGTTGGGTCTACCTGTATGCTAGCTGCTGAGATATAATGGCCTAGAATAAGTCCTTTAGTCATCATCATATAACATTTTTCATGGCTCAAACAGAGCCTAGTGGCAATGCAGCGCTGGAGAACATTTTCCAGTGTGCCCAATGCTAGATCAAAATCATCTCCGTATTGTGTAAAATCATCCATGTATACTTCGAGTCACTCATTTATTAAGTCTGAAAAGATGATGAGGATAGCCCTTTGAAATGTGGCAGGAGCATTGCATAAACCAAAAGGTAAAACTCTGTAGGCAAATGATCTCCAAGGAAAAGTAAAAGTGGTTTTGGGGCAATCTGAATCTGATTGTATCCACTGAATCCATCTAAGAAAGAAAAGAATTTCTTTCTTGCCAGAGTATCTAATACTTGGTCAATGAATGGAAGGGAAAAGTGGTCATTTTTTGTTGCTTTGTTTAGCTCTCTATAATCTACACAAATCCTCCACTTTCCATTCTTCTTTGGTATAACAACAAGTGGAGAGACCCATTTACTATCAGAGATAGGGTAGATGAAGTTGACATCTAAAAGTTTTTGAAGTTCAACTTTTACAACATCCTTTAGATGAGGATTAAGTCTCCTTTGTGGTTGGTGAACAGGTCTTGCATCCTTTTCTATGTAAATGTGGTGTGTACATAACTGGGAATCAATTCCTTTCATATTAGGATAGTCCCATGCAAATGCTTCTTTGTATTTCCTCAGTAGTTGGATGAGCTTCTCTTCTTGTTCGGGAGTCAGGTTGGCATTAATGTTTAAAGTATTTCCTGGATCAATTTGTACAATTTTACTATTTGAGATAGAGGTAGTAGGTATTATTTGATCGTTTGTATCTTTAAGAGGATCTTCTTCTAATTCATTATCAAATGTTGCTCTATCATGTGACATTGTATGTGGGATCTGGTTTTAGTTTGGCTAATAAAATTGTTAATTGCATCATCTTCTGTTTGGTCTTTGAAATCGAGGGCCTCTTCTATGGTTAATGGAGATCTAATATTTTTAGTAAGGTATGATACAGGATGCTTGTTAGTTTTTATTATTGTGACACTTGGCTGCGCTGGGAGATATAAAGCTAGATTCTTGATATTTTCCCCTAGCTATGGTCATACTGCCTTGTTAGCAGCGAATATAAGCATCGGCAGTTGAAAGCCAAGGTCTGCCTAAAATCAACGGATGTCCATCGAGTCAGCTTTTTGGGTTTATTATCAGAAAATCGACCGAATACTCCCAGGAGTCAATGGATACCATGACATCATGTAGTGTGCCTTCTGGCCAAACCACAGATCAGTCCGCTAGTTCTAATAAAGTGGAGGTCGGTTCTACTGATATAATGCCCAGTTTTTGGCAAGTGGTGGTTGTTAAGATATTAATTGCAGCTCCTAGATCAACTAAGGCATTTGAGAAGGTTTGTCGATTGATTTGTACGGTTACTATTGCATTTCCTGGGTCTTCGTATTTAACGGGTGTTTCTTTCCCTGATAATAAATCAGACAGAGTGCCAACTACTTGGACTTTTGGGTTACTTGTTATTTTCCTCATTGGTTTCTTTATATATATCTCTTTGATAGTCTTTGCATATATCAGAATGTCTTGAATGGCTTGGAGGAGTGGGATTTTTAAGTACAAGTTTTGTAGTTCTCCAAGAATGTCAAAATTAGAGTATTGTATAATTCGAGTTATAATTAGGCGTTCTGGGAATGGAGGAGAGGATGTGGTTGTTCGATTATGAATTTTTTGTCTGGTCACTTCCTCTTCTTGTAGTAGTTGTTCCGTAGGTAATTGATTTTCAACTTAAGCTATTTTATCTCTCTCTGTTTCAATGATATGCCCAAATCTTAATTGAAGATCATTACACTCCCTTAGATGGGTTCCTATCTTTGGTGTGTCAATTATTTGCATGGATTGGACCAGTCTATTATTTGGATTGGGGTGGGTTGGGCTAGGGGTTGCGGTCTTAAGTTAGGTTGGGGATTTTGTAATGCTGGCAATGTAGGTTAAGGGGGTGGGATGGTTCTTACTAGCTAATTCACCAATCTTTGCCAGTTTGTCTGCCAGGCTTGACTCTGTGAAGTAGGAGGAGCTCATTGTGCTGGATATGCATCATTTTGCCAATATGGTGGGGTATAGGGAAAATTTGGCCAATTGGGTTAGCTTGCTTGATTCGGCCATGGATATGATGAAGGAAATGATTGTTGTGACCAATTCAGGAAGGGAGGTTCACTTTTCCACATTGTATTATATTGTTGACCATGATATTGTGGAGGCTGAAAAGAAGAAGCTGGGTCTAAAAACATACCTGTTTGCTGCGGCTACCATTGACGGTGTTGATTAAGTAGATACATTGATTCTGGCTCTTCTTTTTCTTCCTTGTATACTGCTTTCAATCCAAGAATTGAGGGGAAGCTCTCTATGGAGTGGTCTTTTTTACAAATGGTGCAAACTTGGACTGCATCTAATGGACACTCCTTATGGCTGTGTTCCTTTCTGCATCTGGGACAGAAGATTGCCAAATTTTGTTTTGCTTCTGCTTGCTTTTGTTTGGCCTGCATAATATCAAGTTGTGTTGTCACTGTCCCCAATATGTCAGTTTTAAAATTTTCTAATAAATTTCCAATTTTTGCACGAGTTACTCCTTCTGCCGAAGTTCTGTTATCTCTTGTAAACTGATCATGTTCTGTTGGTTTTAGTCTTGTGCTGCCTCTCAAGCTCCTGATACATAAATCAATAATGTCAGCAAAATTTTCCTGATAAATATCTCCTTTCCCCATAATGTTTAGTGTTTCAATCCATTATTCCTTCATTCCCCTAATTAATGCTATTTTTAATACATTATCAGGTAAGGGTAATGATGCATAAGGAGATCTTTGAAGATTGTACTAGAAACACTCTACATATTCTTCTAATGTTTTATTTTGTCTAGCTACCATATGAAATATTTCATATTTTAACTCTCTAGACCTAGAATAGTCCTGATATCTTTTTAGAAAAGACTCTTTCATTTGGTCCCAGTTATTTATAACACCGCCACCTAATCCCATAAACCATCTTAGAGCAGCCCCTTTTAATGTGGAGGGAAGTAATTTCAGTTTCTGGGGGTCGGTGGTATAGTCATATCCTCTACACAACACATCAAATTAGAATAAAAATGCATCCGGATCTTCTGATGTAAGGCCATGAAATGTAGGGATATGCTAGAGAGGAATTGCTTCCATAGGTTCATTAACTACAGTATCCACAATGGGGTATTGCTGTGTAGAGGTTTGGATGTTTGGCTGGTTCTGGGCCATTTGGTCAAATATATGCCAATAACCTTCTGGGATGTCTAGGAGCGTATTCCTAGGTTGTCGAGGGGAATGGCTCTAACGGGAATGGCCTTAACAACACTTCCTTTATCTGGGATGATGAGAGTGTCTAATGTCTAGGAGGGTTCAGGTTCTTGAATTTCTTCAACTTCGTTATAAATGATTTTTGCAGCACTTCCCTTATCTAGGCATCTTAATGGCTGTATTACCCCAAGAGGAGATTTTGGTTCTTCAGTTTCTCCTGTTTCTCCTCTTCCTTCACAAAGATTGCTAAGGTTCCCTTCTTGCAATGATTTTTGGCTAGAATTTTCAATTTCTTGAAAATATTGCTCTTCGATTTGACTGTGCACCTCAGCAAAGGCTACAGATGGTGATCCTGTGGCCTGAAGGGAACTAGTAGGTTGTCTAGAAGCAACTTTTCTAGGTCCTACTAAAGGTTGAGATTCTGCTTTTATAAGGATTTCGTCTATAAAGGTTGATCGGCCAAGGGTCACTGGCCCCTTAGCTTTATCAGGCCTGGGTAGAAGTTTGGGATTATTTTTAGACCTTTTTTGCTTAGTCATGCACTCAAATCAACTGCTAAGTTCTTACGCAAACAAAATAGCAACAAATCTGTAGGAAAGCAGGCACGGGAGCAGGGCTATTACATACTCCACACGCAGGTCATTACCTTTCATTTTTAAAACCTAGTTCTTTCCTAACAGGTTCTTACACTACTCTGAAAAAGAATCAAATGGCTACACTCTTCCTCGGCAATGATGCCAAAATGTCAAACCGTAAAAAGGGTATTTTTCACCTCTATTTACCTCACATTAACTTATCAATCCAGGAACGATTTGTTATCTCAAAGAGTGTACTCAGTTTGACGCGGTCATTTGTCAGAGTAATGCTAGTAGTATAGTGCTCAAGAAGATACAAGAGTAAATGAATGCTTGAAATGAGATCTACTTATAGTAAATCACTTTAGGACTTAAATCATGCATTCAGAAGACTAAGTAGATTATCAGTCAAGGGTACAGTAACAATAACTCATCCCTCTATAAACTAATGTGACTGAAGACAATCAAGGAATAGATCATCAACCTGGGAACTAGACAACGAATGTCAATGCTTACTATAGTTTTAGATTGTTCAACGCAATGGCAATGCAAATAATAGGAAATGGAACAACAACTATCATTGAAACAACAACTAGGAAATGGAACAACAACTAGTCTTGATAAACAGCGAAACCTTACTCCAAGGAAATAAAGGCAGCAATCGTATCCTACAGAAATCAGAGAGCAATCCTTACTCTAAGAATAAATTGGACAACAAATAGAAATGGAACGACAACCAATTAGCAATGAAATATAGAACAACACTTAGATCCAATTTTGAATTTACAGTAAACCGCAATAAATAACACACATAGCACACATTGATACTGAGAGAAACAGTAATCTGACTCCGATACCACAAATATTAATCTCAGTTATAAAGGAGAATGATCGCAATTCATAATGGAACAACAATGTCAATTGAACAGCAATCGTAATTAAGTATAAATCATAGATGAATACAGTAATACCAACTTAAGAATGTTACAACCCAGTTACTCTATAATTGAACACCAATAGCATTCTGTAAAGAACAGTAATGTTACATCAATAATTTAAAGGAACAACAATGTGTTATGAGTTCAAAATTAATAGTATGACATTCTTGTTACAGAGAATGATTTTGTAAATATAGCAGAGCTGTAATATAAAATAAAAAAACACACCAGATTACCGATCAAAGCTGATAATAAAAACCACGAACAAATTAAAGATAATGGTACAAGAGCAAGTGCTCCACCAGGGCTGGGCCCTTAGCCTCCATGGATACACTGCTTGAGATTATTCCAGGATCAAAGATGGAACAACAACCAATTTATATTAAAGCATCTAAACAAAGTTACAGTGGATCACTTCTCAACGAGAGTTGATGCTCAAAGTTTTAGATACAAAGGGAAATTACATAAGAGTAAAATAATATCCGATCATCGCCTGGGCTAGCAGTGCTGCCCCTTTTTATAACAGCTAAAACGGAGATATCAAGGATGCAAAAATAGTTAAGGCAGCGTTCCCTCAGGATCAAATTATCCTGAGGGATTCGCCAAACTGTTAATTCCCAGTTATCTATTTGTTTTCTTGCACCGAGTCGATATCTCCTTTTCCTTTCCTTGGCTGATATGTTTTAATTTAGATCGCCTTGTTTGCATATGGTTCCCCACCAAAGGGATAGCAGTTAACTTGGCCCTGTCTTTTTCTTTGGAATGACAATCTTTCATTTTTCCCTTTTCCTGCATAACAAAATGGCAATTATTAGTTACCTTACATTACATATAAATCTCATAGATTTTTCCATATTTTCTTATTATTTCCCTAGTTCATGATGTAAAGGGATTATGAGTTTTTAAAGAAAAGATGACAAAATAATCAATAAAACATACCTTCTTCAGTACTCCACACTCGTACCTTCAGAGCCATTGTCATTATTGATTGTTCCTCTCGTGCTTGTTAACAATTCACATCATTGACAGTTAATCAAGCAATTGTCTAACATATTCGAGTTTGACACATCTATTCACATGTTAGAATTTGTACTTTGATCGGCTCGTGTTGGAGCACAAGACGCTGGGTTTAGATTATTAAAGTCCAGGTTGCAAGGTGACATGACATAATCATGTTGATATGCATGTCTCTTTTAGATGGATGGTTGCGACTATACCATGAGATGTTATATGCGATCCTTCTCATTATTGGATGGCTTCGACCATACCTTAGGTTCGATATGATCCTTTTTCTTAAAAGTTTTCTTTCGGAAACAATCACATAGAAGCAATTTCATTGACGCGTTTCGAACGCATCAGTGTGGTTCATCTTTAGGACTAGATGACGAATCAGATCCAGGCTATGAAATAAATAGAGGGAGGAAGCCACCAACTAGCCGTTAGAAAAAAAACAGCTAGTTTGATTCAAAATATTTATTTAATTATTTACTTATATATATATAGATATATATATATATATATATATATATATATATATATAGATATATATATATATATATATATATAGATATATATATATATATATAGATATATATATATATATATATATATATATATATATATATATATATATATATATATATATATATATATTATTTAATATAGATAATATATAATATTATTAATAGTTTTTTATATACTAATAAATTATTATTATCATTTAAAAAAAAAGAAGTAAATATATATATATATATATATATATATATATATAGGAATTCATCAGGAGATCAAGGCAGGGATCCAACATCTGATGATTCTCCAACCATCGTCTCTGTTAAGACTAACGGGTCTTTTTTCAATTTCTAAGGCCTCTCTGAATTTACGATGATGAAAATGGTCAATCCTAGCTATGACTTTAGCCTCTTCTATACAGATGTGATGATTAGTCTTCTCTGCGTGTTCCACCAAGGATGAGGAGTGAGACCTCCCATGTTTGATGTCTGCAACATGTTCGCAAATCCTTTGATTTATTGATAGACCCATTTGTCCAATGTAAGGAGTTCCATAGGAAGAAGGAATAATATAAACTCCTTTCACATCGTTAGGGTTAACCGGGTCGTTGACAGAACGAAGAGAACTTCGAGTAGCGCGAAGAGGCCTGAAGGAGGAACGAATATTATGCTTCTTTAGGATTCTTTCTATTTTGTCTGTGGTCCCTTGAATACAAGAAATATGAACACCACAAGCTCGATCCTTGGGATTAATCCTATTCTTAGGCCCTCTTGCTGCATTATGGAAAGCTTTCAAACCCTGCGATTTGCTATACCCATTCATTTTAAATACATTAAGGAGGTGGGTCTTTTCATCATGAATATGATTAATGTAAAAAACTCGTAGAGCCCTAGTAGCTAAGGTGTTGAGAACACCTAGTTTCTGAGCCGAGAAATGATGGGAATTGACATGAAGGTATTGTTTTGTGTGAGTTTTTTTCCTAAAAACCTGGTGAGAAAAAGAACTATCCTCATTTTTTGAAATGAGAATGTCAAGGAACAGAAGGCTAACATCAACTTCAACTTCCATGGTGAACTTATGGAATCTGATTGATGTTAAGGTGCTGGAGAAATAACTCTAACTTCTCTCTCCCCTGAGACTGCTGAGCGATAAAAGGTGTCTTTTTAACTCCTAATTATCTTCACATTAATTGTCAACCCAGGAATGATTTTTTATTTCAAGAGTGTACTTAGTCTGAGGCGGCTATTTACTCAAGAGTAATGTTTTGCAGTATAGTGCTTAAAATGTAGAAGTAAATAAATGCTGGAAACAAAATCTAATCGGAACATCAAGAAACTTAAATTAAATCATTCACTCAAGCAATCATCAGTCGAGGACGCAGTAGTGATAACTCTCTCCCCTATAAACTGATGCAAATGAAAATCAATTATAGGCAAGATTTTCAATATGAGAAGTTAGACAGCTATAGTCACTTTTTTTTAGAGTTGTTGATATTTCAATCCACACCAAAGCAAATAACTGGAAATGGCAATTCAATTGGAAATGATCACTAAAACACACTTGTTGCAATAACATTTAAAAAGAAAAATCAAATCCTTGCAGAAAAGAACAACAACTAAATCTATTGAAAAAATGAATAACAACGCTAATTAAATAAAAATACACATCAACTGTAAATGTAACTGAATCAACAATCTTAATCAAGCAGCATGAACATTAATCGCAGGTATTAAAGCAATGACAATCGCAGTTATAAGTGAATAGTAACTTAATTGAACATCCATTGCTATTATAAATGAGTAGCAATTAATGAACCACAGTCTTAATTAGACAGCACAAAATTAGATCAGCATTAACAGCAGGACATTTCAAGTTATAATTAATAATTTTGTCACTAACGCAATCCAATTATGATTTCAATATAATAGAGAAATTCTACGAAATTTTCATAAACAAAATATTACTGAATAAAACAAATGAAAAGGAAATCAAACCATCACACGACAGAAATCGTAAAGGTATAATACAAAGCAGCAGCTTAATCCACTAGAGGCTGGGCCCTTAGCCGCCAGCGAATGCTGCTGGGCTACTTCAGATAAGGCGAATGAATAACAACCCTTTTATTTATTCATCATCAAATTGTGAAATCATTACAACAGCAAAAGCTTTGAGAATTACAATGGTAATGCAACAATATCCTTTTCCTCCTATCCTATCCTATCCCATCATGAATAATCCATCATCATCCTCGAATCTCAAATTCTGAAATCATAATTCTGAATTCACTTCTCTGATCCTTGTTTTCATTTAAATAGAGAGAGAGCAGAGAGAAGTTACAACATAGATGATTACAATATGATTCTCATTACAAAATTGGATTGTTCTCAACAAATTGATAAGCAAGATCAGCTCTGAGATATTTTTCCATCAGCATTCAACAGGAACAAGTTGAATTTGGCATTGCAGTTGAGATAATTTGGAAAACGGCCACAACAAATCTAAGAAAAACGTCTTTAGATAACCTTCCATTTCTCTTAGTACGGGACAAATTTTAGAAAACGACTTATCTTAAAACTAACTTGGTCTGTTCTGGACAAAACCCATGTTTCAGATTTTCTAGATTCTTCTCCATTTTCCTAAAACGTTCAATACATAATCGTCACTTCTTATTCCAACGAATTTCTGAGTTGGCACATTTAATGATCAAATCTTTAATCTGGAAATTATCTTAGAGGCTAAAAATGGTGAGTAATGTTACAACCACTTTATTAATAAACCATCATTAATAAAATCATGCATAATCATCAATTTATTAAAAATAAAGGAGAATAAATAATATTTTTTCATAAGAGCATAAATCATTATAAGATGGAATTATATGATAAACCATGATAAATGACATGATAAAGAAGAGTAGAAATGGGTGGAATAGGCGTTCAAAAGTGATAATAATAATGACATATTAATGGCACAACACAGACCAAACAGAACAAGTGTCATCCACAAACCTTTTCCACAGCTTAGGCTGGAAAATTGCCAATGACAGGGCTTTAGATTCAAAGAATTCCATAAAGAGATTGGAAACTACAGGGGAAAGGGGGGAACCCATAGCAACACCACAGTTTTGTTCATAAAATTCCCCCTCAATACTAAAGAAAGTAGAGGTAAGACAAATTCAAAGAGGCCTTAGAAATTGAAAAAAGGCCCGTTAATCTTAACAAAGACAATGGTTGGAGCATTAGTTGGTGTTGGATCCCTGCCTTGATCTCCTGATGAATTCCTATATATATATATATATATATATATATATATATATATATATATATATATATATATATATAGATATATATATATATATAGATATATATATATAGATATATATATATATATATATATCTATATATATATATATATATATATATATATATATATATATTTATTTATTTATTTATTTATTTTTATTTTTTTAAATGATAATAATAATTTATTAGTATATAAAAAACTATTAATAATATTATATATTATCTATATTAAATAATTTATATATATAAATAAATAAGTAAATAATTAAATAAATATTTTCAGTCAAACTAGCTGTTTTTTTTCTAACAGCTAGTTAGTGGCTTCCTCCCTCTATTTATTTCATAGCCTGGATCTGATTCATCATCTAGTCCTGAAGATGAACCACACTGGTGGGTTCGAAACGCGTCGACGAAATTTCTTCTATTTGATTGTTTCCGAAAGAAAACTTTTAAGATTTTTATGGATCATAGAAGTCTAAACTTTGAAATGATCCTTTTTACTGCACCCATACCTTGGATCCATTTACATGATATTTCTCTGGATGGCTGCGTCCATACCATGTTTCATGTATCATTAGTTAGAGATTTTAGTGATGTATATGTATCTATGCTTGCTTGCAGGTTTTCCTACGACGGTCCCTGGTTCCATGCATCTATTTGTAAAGCATTTCATCCCTCACTCTAATTCGACCTTCATGCTTTAGGGGGCATCTGTTACGCAACATTTTGTCACTATCCCTGTACTCCCCATTACTCGATCCTAGAGGACCTCTATAGTGAATTCTATATGCTTTCCAATCATGAAGAGCATGCCTTTACATCCCTATTCCTGAGCAAAACATTCCTCTCTTGCATCATTTCCCAAAAATCTTCCTTCAATGCCAATTTTGAAGACCGACGCTAGTGATCATTTCGTTCCCCATGCCGATTTGTAGAGATTGAAACTAGACCTAGTCCCGTATAGCGTATGTGAGCCCTTCCTCACTCATCTCGACCCTCTTCTGGCAAGTTTTTAAAAATGGAGTCAAAGCTTGCGGCTCTAGAACCTTCGTGAATGAAAATCTGTGAAATGGTTGCATTGGATAAAGCCAAGGAAGTTGGTTTTGGCTCTTCTCCTCTATGAAGATGGAACAAACCAAAGAGATAAGACCTCTGCCATGATCGGAGGAACAATCTCCCCTCCATCAAAGATATATAAACTCCTCCTTTTCCAAGTTGAACTAGTATTTTTTGGAGCTTGAATAACTAACAAGATATCTATAGCTTTTTGCCTTCTATTTTATGTGTGTAAAGGTAGAATAGTGTGTTTGGTTTGGTTTGGAACTAGAGGGAAGAAGCCTGAAACTCCCATTGTTGAGTCTAACCATGAGATCTTAGAAGTGGTGTTGGAACCCGGATATGTCGGAGGAGACTTGCAACGTCAAGGATTTGGTTGTATCTATTTTCTAAACATTATATCAATACAACTAAACATTTATTTCCTACATTGAGTGTCATATTATATTTGATGTGTTAAGATTCATTGAATTTTTAAGTAAATTAAATGCGGTTGTATGCTATTATGTTTGTTGTTGTTTGTTGTGTATTTGTTTCAGGTATTTGAAGGAAAAGAACTCAAAGGAAACTAGAGCAAAGGAGTGAGGTTATCATCAAGCGGAGTAGAATTCTAAGAGGTAGGCCCTCTTATTCGATTCTAGTTTAAGGAAGTTTTCATTAGGTTGTTCTGTTTGAAGCTAGGCCCACTCTAGGGCTAGAGGGATCACCTCTATCCACAGAGGTGATTTACCTACTCGACAGGAATTAGAAGCTAACCAAAGGGAAAAATAAGAAGCTGAGACCTAAGAAACTTTGGATGAAACTACTGTTACACAAGAACCAGAAGTGGATGCAGAAGATAACTAGGGGGAAAGAACAAGCTGATATAAAAGAACATGTGGATGACACTATTGGTAAACAAGAACTAGCAATGGAAGCAAAAGCTAACCGAGGAGAAAAAGAAGATGTTACACAAGAACCCTTTGATGATGTTGTTGTTACACAAGAACCAGTAGCCAAAATGGAACATCTCCACCCTTGGGAGGTTTTTACACCTTCAGTTGTTAGTGCATATGACGAAACACAGGGTCTTGATGAAGGATGAAGTTCAGAAAGAATTTTGTTGATACCAGAATTACAAAAATGGAAATAGTAGTTACTCTTTCTACAAGAGGGAACGATCTCTCTCAAGGCACATGAGAGAATGATGAATTCACTACCGAAGAAGTGGTTAAAGGAAGAATGGGTGAGATAATGGTAAGAGTAGAGGAATAAAGAAGATATGAATAAGAAAGAGGAACAACTGCAGTTGTGACAACGACAGGTTCTGGACCTAACAAATGATAATACAAGGCTTCGTGAGCTTGCCTTGAATTAGTTAGGTTGCAAGAGGCCTTTCCCATCATATCTAGTGTTCCTGTGGGAATGATATTATTTGTTTAAATTAAAAGCAGTTTGTGAAAACACACGATATCTCGATTCTTCTACCTGCACTTTTCTAGAATTTTTTTGTGCTTGTGACTTTGATGAACAAAGCATAGTTTATGAGATGTTTTTACATAATATGATGTCTGAATATTGTTGGTGCACTAAGATGTCTTTTTACAAGAAATCTTAAATCCTACATTACTTATCAACCTAGGGCAAGTCTTTTTATTTCAAGAGTGTCAGCACTATATATGCAGTTAATTTAGAGGTTAACTGATAATAAAAGAAATGGGAATCCCTGAAATTTCTAATGAATATATCTTTAAATTCAATCCAAACCACTCTGAAAGAAATTCATAACACACATTTCAATTCTACTTAACCTATTCTGAAAGCAAATGAATATAAATACAAATAGAAAGGATCACACTTGGAAATCATAACCGGAATTGAAACTAAATCACTTAACATGAAAGAGAACTATAAAAATTGAACAATAAATAGTAATTGAACAAAAAATAACCATATAATCATATCACAGAAAGCAATCAATTCTATCTTTGAAATCTATGAAAACATTACTTAGAATGAACATCAATCTAATGTTGGAACTAACATAACCAATTCAATCAAGAGCATCACACATATCTAATGCACAGCTAAATCTTGAATCAGAAAATGTAAATCAGAATCGTCAATCCTCTCGATAATCAAAATGATATTAACTTAACAATAACAAACAATAAAGAATAAACAGAAAGGATTATAACACAGGTGAAGCAGTAGATCTTCTCTTGATTGGGCCCAAAGTCTCCAAAAGTCCCCACTCTTAGATACTCAGAATATGAGTATGAATTAAACACAGTATTCTTCATTAAAACAAGCAACAGAGTTGCAACATCACCAAGATGAAAGTATTATATGTCAAAAAAGAATAGTTACAAACTGTGAATTTCTAAACTAGCCGTTCAGTTTTCCTTTCGGACTTATATATAACATTTAGAAAAGTACATAGATAAAAGTGAATCCTCAGGATCAAGGGATCGTGAGGATTACGCAATAATCGATCTGATTCCATCATAAAATAGCATCGGTCTGCCTGGTCTTCTGATGTCCTTCTTTGCCCCAGACGTTGTCTTTTTCCTTTATTGGCTACTCCTGTTCTATTGGTTGAACAACCATCATCCAATCTACATATTCTGCACATAAAGATAGTAAAAGTCAGTTTTCCATGCCTAGATTCATCAAATTTGTTATTGATCACTTTTGCTCAACTTCAACTATTGTTTCCTCTACTTTCATCCATAAAACGAAGATAAACATGTGAAGAAGAATGCTAAATAAGGCTATTTACAAGGAGAAAACATACCTTTTTCTCATCCCAACATACTCCACAGCTTAGCTTGTTGCATGTCCTCATGCAATCAGATGGTTTAGGTGTAGTTGGGTTAGGGAATAGGCGGGATATACCTCCTCCTTATAAACTTTGAGACCGTTTTTATTTTTTAGCACAGTGAAATCCTGGTTCACTTCGTGATCTATCAAGTTATAATCACTGTGATACCTATCTGGGGGATACCATATGACTGAGCTTCTATACGGACACCCTATCCATTGAGGCCCCATAGTTAAGACCATGTTATTGTATTTATGGAAGTGAGAGGAGGTAGATTTAAAATTCTGGTATCCAAATGGTTATCTATTCCTGACAGTATTGTTGGAGGCTTCCCAACTTTGCCTGGCTACAGACAAAGCTTCTTCTTTGATCTCCTGGAAGTACTTCTTCCCTGCTTGTATAATGTCTGTCTAGAATGACCCTAATTGGCCCACAACGCAAGCTCGTTCTATAAATTTCTTGTGCCTGAACGAGAGATGCAGGGGTTTTGTAGGCTCGTCCCGAACCCATAGGTTGATCCCATATTCTCATTTTCTAAAAGTATTATGGGCCTTGGCCCATTTGATTTGGTTAGTAGCAAAGGAAAGCAAGGCTTGGAATTGGATATCCCCGATGAAGGGGTGAGGGTTGTTATCTCTATCATCTTCTAAAAAGAGATTATGCATGTAATGTTCACACAAGAGGCACTGTACTTGCTCATTTTGTTCTCTAAAACACTTGACGAAGTCTGGGTTGGCCTTTATTTCCATAGACTTTCCAGCTTTAACATCTTTGATCTTCAGTAGGAGGTACCTTTCTAGGAGGAACAATGCATAGTCGGGAGCAAGAACTTGACCTAACAAGGTATCTTAGTAAAGAGAGCAAACAATCTCTAATTTCTCTTTAACCTTTTGTAATTTGACCTATACTCTTTCAACCTTCTTCTGCTCAGCTTTGTATTGAGGGAAGGTCTCATCCTCAGTGACTGTAAGTGTCTCAAATTTCTTCCTTAATTCTTGATGTACACGTAGGGGTACTACTTCTCCTTTATGTTAAGTTAATTCATGTTGGGCCTTAATTAGTTCATTCTATAATTTCCTAATGATTGATTCCCTTACCAAGGGAATGTAGGCAGGTTTCTCCTCTATTTTGGCCTTATCATCCTATGTTTCTATAGGATCGGTCTGAACAGTAGCCTCGTTCGCTTCTTGAATCATGTAATAATAAAATGGGATGTTTTCTTTAGCATCACATTGAATGGAAACGTTCACAGTAGGGAAGTACGTTTGGGTCTCCTATGGGCAAACACAGGGGTCTTCAGTCTGCATTTCACTGTCTTCTAAAAGACATGGCTTTTTCTAAGTTCCCTTTGAATAAACCAAAAGAGCCCAAGTATGGGTTTCAACATCTTTTCTAGAACAACGCTTTGTCTGTGTCACCGTCGTCTCCATTTCCACTTTCAATTTTCTAACCCTAACTGCTTCCTCCAAGCACTATCTTATCTGCCCAAATGTTCTCTTTTGCTTCCTATACTTTTTAATCATATTTCTTAGCCTGTCCTTGTAGGTTTTCTTTGTTGTGAGACTCCCAACTGGTGGTGGTACAGCTGCATTTAACTTAGGTTCATGCTCAGGTGGAATTGTGTCGACATTAGGGAGGGGTTCAATTGGAACTGTATCTCTCGATGGATATTCACCTTCTAGTTCTCTTTCGTCATGAATTTCTCTCTTAGGAGGCCCCAATGGAATGGTGTCTCCTAAGAAATTATTGTTCTCAGGGATTTCTTCTAGGTGGGCCTTGTCCTCAGGGGACTTCATAAAACTAGCATTTCCTGGTTGATTTTCACCTCCCAGGGTTTCATCTATAGGATTTTCTTCAGCTGGGAGGTCTAGTGGACTGGTAATTGCTGCTTGATTTTACTTTCTAATGGTTTCCTCTGAATGCACTTCTGCTTCAAAGGGTTCTTCCACGAAAGGGACTAGTTCCCTCTGTTCTTCCAAAGTATCAGTAAACGATAGGGTTTGATCATAACCATGACTGCCAGCAGAGGTAAATTGGTTGGAGGCACAATTTTTCCCTTCAACATTCTGAGATTATTCCCTTCCTTCACCAAATATTCCAATGTTTTCCAATACCCTGGTCACCTCTTTCTCATAGTCTTGTAAAGAATCATTCTGCAGACTTGGAGGTGGTGTGTGAAATGGCCCAGCCTCGTTGATTTGAATTTGGGTCTATCACTACAACTTCACCAACACAGAGCTCCTTCTTTTTGCTGGGTTCAAGGCCACAGAGAAATTCTTCCTTTTCTGTGTCCTTTTCAAACCTAGGTTTCTTGTCCCTTGATGTTTTGTTTCTTTGTTTTCTATAGGTGGGGCTAGAGTAGGATTTACAATATTGTCCCAGGTTAGCTACTGCTCATCCAATCCATGCATGATAATCAATTTGATCAGATCATGATGAGTGATGACTATATGTGTGTCCTTTTCTTTTCTAACTCGACGAGAAACATCATGCAATAGGGAATTTATACAAAATGGCAACTTAACTACAATTTTATGTTTTAAAATGGCTAGTAGTTTGAGTTGGTGAGGCTTTACCACATCCTGTCGACCGTTGCATGTGATGTACCTCTGCACAATGACAACCATGGTAATAGAATAGAGAGGGTGGTAATAGAATAGAGAGAATTTTGCAGTGTCACATAGTACTCCAATATCACAATCAGAGTTGCTGCTGCCAGTAGGCGTTCATAGCTTCGACAAGGTTGATTTTTAACCCCACAAATGAGCTAGAGTCCTCCTTTTAGTATGTAGATGATTCTTTCTTTTTTCCATAAAGAGACCACTATGCTGGCATGGTGACTAGATAATCATAGTGCCATTCTCCAGGATATAAGAAAGTGATCACGCTGGCTCGTGATGAGACCCCCTATCATTTCGATAGTTTTAATTATCAAGAAGGTCATTACCTTAGTTTGGTGGCCAAAATGCAATGTCACCTGTTACATCCTTATGATCATGGTAGGTTGGCTCATAGTGAGACCCCCTATCCTCTTTAAGACAATGTTTGTTACATTTTCATATTTATTTATTTTAGTATTTTCATATTTTGATGCTTTTATTATAATAGGAGTGAGCTCATTTACTCCTTAAGAGTCAGGGATGGTGTAAGAAGTAAAACAAATTCCAATGAAAGTTTATACTTTTACCCCCATATCATCATATCAAATGGATTTATCCATTTGAAAGTGTAAAAGATAAACTAGAATGGTATTAAAATAATAAATCATTTTCATTAGGGGAATTTTGAGGTCTAAAATGGGCCTCCTAAGAAAAATGTACAACCCAAATAAACATTATAAGAACCAATAGGATTCAAGATGATGATGTCAACCATAGGGGATGAGTCACCATTTCTGGAGTAAATAAGTAAAAAGATTTAAAAATAATAAAATAATAAAACTACTTTTTCAACTTGTATTTTCAACTTATCTCCCTAAAGTTTTACTCAAATTTGAGCGAGATAACTCGTTGGATGAAAAATTTAACTCCTCATCCAAAGAGTACCCATGTTGCATTGTTGGGCATGGGATCCCCCGCAGCTGGTTTTGGGGCTTAAAGCCCGATTTTTTGTCAATGTAATGTAAAGACTCTGTGAAGTACAGACATGAAGCGTGAAAGTCTAAGATGAGTCATATGGTTGTCCACCCTAAGAATTGTAAAATAATGTAAACTTGTGTTGGCCTACCCATGGTCTGCAGACCATGGGATTCTATAAATAGAGTGAGGCTCTAAGTGTCAAGTTAGTTTTTGGGCAAGTAAGAAAATAATAGACAAATGCGAAGGCAAAATTAGAGGATAGAAGTGGAATTGAAGTATATTGGGTCGTAGTAGTAGGTAGAGGCTCTGCAACTGAGTGCGTAGAGGCCTAGGAGAGTCCACAGCTGAGTGCGCGGACCCCTGCAGCTGAGTGGGCAGGGCGGAGTCGGGTCTGTATTGAACTGAACTTGAAAATGATTATTAATAAAGATAAGTTTGATTCGGCATATTGTGCATCTATTTCATGGATCTATATTTTGATGTTATGTGTTAACTATATCTATTTATTTATATGCGTGCACTTGGTAAACATTGATATGAATTCTTATGTATGAAAATCATCTAAGTAACTAGCGAACAAAACCTAAGGAATATTTGGGTAATTAACACTCATCGTGTTGTGACTAGAGTTGTGTGAAGGATGCAAAGGGCTCACTGGTGCGCGTAGCCCAATAAGCGCAAAGGTTGAATCGCGTACCATTCACCACATATCAAACATCCCCAGGGTGCATAAGCCTTGTTCTAGCACCCTCCCATACTACTTTGGGTGGCACCTCAGTCCGCGCTCGGTGTACTGTTGCCGAAAGGTTCAGTAGTAATGAGATTTTCTTGGCTAAATCACTTCCGAACCTGGGTCAGGCCCCACTAAGCCAACAAATGGTTCCGTTGCCAGGACCGAGATCTCCATAAGTGACGTCTGATGTCGTGCCACTAGAACCCAACAAAGAAGGAAATTTAAGAATGGTTGGATAAGAAGATTCATGAGTTCACGGCATAGGAAAACAAAACTCCACAAGTATTTGAGAAAAGGTGGCTGAATCACTACGTGTATACAAAAATCCACGAGATTTTCTTTGCATCCTTTCTATATGATTTGTATGAGTGGATCGCGAGGTTAGCCAATAGTTAGGGGAGGTGTAGGCTCGACCAATCGATAGTGTGGACTCTAGAGCTAGTGCGCAGACTAGAAGCCTTAGATGATAAGATAACACGAGCTGCGGACCACTGGCCCAACCAAATAATAAGAGGATTTATCACTGAGTTCGCAGTGGACACGACCGTTAGTTACAGTGAGGCAGAACGACGTTTTCTCAAGGGACCGTGAGGTAAGTATACTAAATCATTAAATACCTGGATTAAGATGCTCTTATGTGAAAAGTGGGTTATGCGAATAAATTAATGTTTAGGACTATGTGGAGCAGAAGAATCTACAAAAGCGAAAGCATTGAAGAATTAGAAAACGGTCCCTTAATTTCACCGTCGCGGGAGACCGAGGACGAGCTCGTGAAAGTTTCTTCGAGAAGCGTGGTCAGTTTGATAAGACAGCGGATTCTGCGGCTACCTCAACCCATGCCGCCACTCGCTTCACCTCCCTAACCTCCATCACCGCCCACTCCATGTTCACTAACTCCATAGTTCGGTATGGTGAGCACGATCAAACTACCGATATTTAGAGGAGTAGGGAATGAGGATCTGTACCAATTTTGGTTTGTGGTAAGAGCAGTATGGGAAGCACAAGGTGTCAAAGATGACAATATTAAGAAGGCTACATTGATAAGCGCATTACAAGATTGTGCATTATCATGGTACATAAGAACTCTAACAACCACCCAAACGCAAGGATAACAGAGATCTAGAATGCGTTGAACAAAGAATTTAGCAGGCCTAAATCAGAGAGGCAGCCAATCATTGGGCTTAAAGAGATCTCGATGCTTCTAGGCGAGACTACTTGGGATGTAGACCAAAGGCTGAAGAGTACAATCCACGAAGCGAATATGATGCTAACGGATGCACAAAATCATCCATGGTTTGTAGCATCTCTGACACCACACTTGAGAAAAATGTTGTCATAGCAAAAACATTCTACCCAGGCCGAAGCATTGGAGATGGCGATAAGGTTGCATGAGACCCTGATATAAGACCATGGGTTGGGAGTTCAACAAATCCATGCGCAGCTACAGAATCTATGTCTGTAAATGCAAATTTTCAAGCAGGATAGGGCACCATGGCTAGAGGCGCGTGAGGAAGTATGGTGCATAAAATGCAAAGGCCAGGGCCATGAAAAGGATCACTGTCCAGTGTTTGCGAACTACTTGGCAGGAGGGGAGCCAATGCCATTGAGACCAGAGGCATAGGTAGGGCCAAGTGAGACACCCATGCTATGGTGTGTGATCCATTAGATAGGAGGAAAACATGTGCCAGATAATTGTCATTTGTTGCAAAAGTATACAAAGACTCCCCAACAATTGTTTTGTAATTTCTGTAGGGCGATAGGCCATGACCAGTGCACTTGTCGTAGCTACGAGTGAATGATGGATCCGAACCAATCCTATAGAATGTAGAAAGAAATGCGAGCCCTCAACCCAGCTGCAAGGATGGCATGTCCTAGATTTCAGGGATGAGGAGGAATGGGACCAGGAAGGGGTTGTGGACAATTAATTTGTTACAATTGTGGAGGACCAGGTCACTATTCCTGTGATTGTACCTGTTATAGATCTAACCCAGAGATATATGATAATGCAAATATACCTAAGAAATATCAAGACAGAAATAGATAAAAATGATTCACTTTATTGATGTTGGAAATAATACTGAGAGGGGGGGGTGAATCAGTATTATCAAATTCTTTTCAATATATCTTCTTTATTTATACTTTGAATAATTCTTCAAATATTGATCATTACTTTGTATGTCAGTATCATAAAATAATGAGCAGGAACAAGAAAAGCAAATAGTCACACAAAAGAACACCAGATATAAGGTGGAAACCCAATGTGGGTGAAAACCACCTGCTGCAATATGTCTCTATCTTCTTTTAATAAGAAACTCCTTTTACAATGATTTTGTACTGGTGCAGTCCTTTACCAGTACGCAGGCTACAACCTGCAGAGAGCTACAACCCTCTTAGCCCTTGTACTAGCCAAGATACTAGTACGTAGGTGCTGGCCTACTGAAGGCTATAACCTTCTCTTTCTTCCAGGGACCACGTTTCATAAATTTTCAGACTGGATCCATGAACATCAATCAATCATCAAGTATATCTGCATCAAACAATCTCCTTTTCCCAATTAGCACTGAATCAAGTAAACACTTCTCTGACAGTTGTACCCAGAACACAGTAACAGTAACCACACACCAAATTCTGAACCCAGAATACTGCAGCAATAGACAGAGGCAGCTAGATCATAATTTAAAGATATACGCTACTTCAACAACCTGAAACCTATGTGCAGATCTATAAAGGATAATTCCTTCTTTCAAATATTCAGACACTAATTAACCCTGATTGTCAGATTTATAGATCAAGCATGCGCCTCATATAACAGATCAAAATCATGCAAAGATACTATTATTCAAGCATAAATATTATGGCCCATCAAAAGAACTTATCCTTGTTTATGCACTAAGGTTCCTCCTTCATTCAGATCCAGATCTGCACCATAACCCAATCACAAATATTTCAGATCTAGCACTTATTAGATATTCAATTCATTTGATGATACTTTGCCAAATGATCTCCTTCCTCTTTTATAGTCTTAGGCCTTCCACAATACCACGGTCCAAAACCATAGGATCAAAAAACTGTTGGACTAATACCATGAACCAACCATGAAAGAGCGTGAGATCAATACTTTTGGATGCAATACCACAAGCCAAAACCATAGGATAAAAAACTATAGGACTAATACCATGAACTAACCATGAAAGTGCGTGAGGTTAACACTTTTGGATGCAATACTACGGACCAAAACCATAGGATCAAAAACTGTCGGACTAATACCATGAGCCAACCATGAAAGTGTGAGAAATTTTCTCTTCATGAAAGGAACTTTTCTCTGCATGAAAGTGCGTGAACTTTTTCTCTACATGAAATAAACTTTTCTCTGCATAAAAGTGCTTGAACTTTTCTCTCCATGAAATAAACGTTTCTCTGCATAAAAGTGCGTGAACGTTTCTCTACATGAAATAAACTTTTCTCTGCATAAAAGTGCGTGAACTTTTCTCTACATGAAATAAACTTTTCTCTGCATAAAAGTGCGTGAACTTTTCTCTACATGAAATAAACTTTTCTACATAAAAGTGCGTGAACGTTTCTCTACATAAAATAAACTTTTCTCTGCATAAAAGTGCGTGAACTTTTCTCTACATGAAAGAAACTTTTATCTTCATGAAAGTGCGTGAACTTTGCTGCACTATAATTTATCATCTGAGATGAGTGGGTTGCCATCAAGTACAACATATGTATCATAATGCCAACAATCTCCCCCTTTGGACTTGATGGCAACAACAACCAATCACTCTCCCCCTTTGACATCAAGGGCAAAGGGTTATGCTCCCCCTAAGCACATGCCCCCCCTGACTATAAACCAGATCTGCAAAGAAGAACCATAATCCATCAAACACCATAAATGACCATGAAAGAGATAGAGATGTGTTGCAGCAATATTCAGACCAACATCCATGATCTCCTTCTGTACTTCCTCCATAATGCCAACAATGCATGATATGCTCCCCCTGAACCTGTGCCATACGATCTTTGACCAATCCGCAACCCAGCACATGTACGCATATACTTCAGATGAACCTTGCGTACAACCAACAATCAGAAGAGATTCAACAACAAGATGATGCATCAACAACCCCCAACTTTTTCCTGAGGTATTCAAAGGTCTCCCTAGGCAATGGTTTGGTGAGTATATCAGCAACCTGTTCCTTAGAAGGAGCATACTCCAACTTGACCTTTTGTTCAAGCACTTGTTCCCGGAGAAAGTGATACTTGATTGGTATGTGCTTGGTTTTTGAGTGCATGACTGGGTTCTTTGAAATGTTGATTGCACTTGTATTATCACATAAGATGGAGATAGGTGGTGTACAAGTGATTTGAAAATCCTGCAGGGTCTTCATCATCCAAAGGAGTTGAGTGCAGCAAGATGCAGCAGCAACATATTCTGCTTCAGCTGTAGACAAGGCAATCGAACTCTGTTTCTTGCTGAACCAAGATACTAATATGGAACCCATAAAGAATGCACCACCACTTGTGCTCTTCCTGTCATCCACGCTCCCGGCCCAATCTGCATCAGTATAAGCATGAAGTGTGAGATCTGTATCTCTAGGATACCATAAGCCATAACTTTGAGTCCCTTGAAGATATTTGAAGATTCTCTTTACTGCCTGAAGATGAGTTTCCTTTGGATTTGCCCGAAATCTTCCAACTATTCCCACTGCATGCATGATTTCTGGTCGGGTACCTGTCAAATAAAGTAGACTTCCAATCACAGATCTGTAGGTTGGTTGATGTACTGCTGCTGATTCATCATTTGCACTGAGGCTACATCCTGTGACCGTGGGTGTACATACTGGTTTCGCATCTTCCATGCCATATTTCTTCAAAATTTGCTTGAGATACTTGGTTTGAGACAAGAAGATCCCTCCTTCCTTTTGTTGGATTTGCAGACCAAGAAAATATGTCAATTCTCCAAGCAATGACATTTCGAATTACCAAGGCAAAGCTTTGACTCATAGATTCTTCATTGCTACCAAAGATAATGTCATCTACATACACAACAAGTATTAGCAATTTGTCATTTTCAATTTTTATATAAAGATTGCTATCTGCTGATCCTTTTGAAAAACCTTGTTGATGAAGATATTTGTCCAAACGATAGTACCAAGCCCTTGGAGCTTGTTTAAGACCATAGAGAGCCTTTTTTAAGTCTGCATACAAGATTTGGATCATTTCCAAGAATGAACCCATCTGGCTGCTCAATGTATACTTCTTCTTCTAAGTCTCCATTCAGAAAGGCTGATTTCACGTCCATTTGAAATACTTTGAACTTTTGAAAGCTTGAGAGAGCAAGGAACATTCGGATGGCCTCAAGTCTTGCAACAGGAGCAAAAGTTTCCTCAAAATCTATTCCTTCTTGCTGCGCATACCCTTTACAAACAAGTCTTGCCTTGTTTCTAATTACTTCCCCATTTTCATTCAACTTATTTTTGAAGACCCATTTTGTCCCTATAACATTCTTATCCTTTGGTCTAGGAACCAACTCCCAAGTGTTGTTCTTTTCGATCTGCTCAAGTTCTTCATCCATTGCTTTGACCCAACATTCATCTTTGCATGCCTCTTTTACATTTTGTTGTTCAGTGGAGGAGAGTAATTCCAAATAGCTTGAAGCTCCTACAATTGTTCTTCTTGTTTGTACACCTACTTCTTTCTGCCCCAAAATCTGAGATTTTGGATGATTCTTCTGAACGTACCGGGATGGAGTCTTCTCTTCTATCCTTATTTGTTCCTCTGGTGCTTCTTGAGGTTCTTCTTCTTCATCATTCTGTCTTTGAGGCTAGTCTTCATCTTCTTCGATATTTTCATGATTTACTTGCCTAGGAATGTATCCCTTTTCATCAACCACTACATCAATGCTGTCAACAATTCTTCCAAGTCTTTTATTGTAGCACTTATATGCTTTGCTGTGTGGAGAATAACCAAGAAGAATGCCTTCATCTGCTCTAGGTTCAATTTTGCCAAGTTGCTCATCAGTATTCTTAATATAGCATTTGCTCCCAAAGATTTTGAAGTGCTTTACCGAAGGAGTCTCACCATACTAGAGCTCATGAGGAGTTTGAGTGCTGTTCAATCGGACATTTGTTTTGTTGATAATAACAACCGCAGCATATGCGGCTTCACCCCAGAAATTTGCGGGAGTTCCAAACTCATCCAGCATAGCATGAGCCATTTGTTGGACTGTTCTGTTCATCCTTTCCACCACTCCATTTTGCTGAGGAGTTCTAGCTGTAGAGAATTCTCTTCTTATCCCATGTTCTTCACAGAAATCGAAAAATTCATTTGAGGTAAACTCCCCACCTCTGTCAGACCTGAGGCACTTAATTTTGTAACCTGATTCATTTTCAACCAAGGCTTTAAAGGATTTGAATTTCTCGAATGCTTCGTCTTTATGCTTCATAAGTCCTATCCAAACAAACCTGGAGAAATCGTCAATGAATAATATCAAGTATTCTTCTCCTCGAGGTGTCCTTTTCCTAAATGGACCACATACATCTGTATGGACTAGCTCAAGAGGCATGCTAGCTGATCCTTCCTTCTCTGGAAAGTTATTTCTGGTTTGCTTTCCAAACTGACATGATTTGCATATGGTGTTGTCTGGAATTTTGATATCTGGAAGACCATGAATAGCCTGATATTTGCATGCTTTCCTTATTTGTGAAAAGCTTAGATGCCCCAAGCTCCGGTGCCATAACCAGTGTTCATCATCCTTGCTCAAATAGAATTGTTGTTGTCCTTCTTCAAATATGTATAGATTATTTGGAGTTCTTCTACCTTTGATCACTGTTTCACCTGTATCAAGATCACGAACACGACATCCGTTTGATCTAAATATCACCTCGATTCCTTGATCACACATTTGGCTGACACTTAGAAGATTATGCTTCAATCCATCAACATACAAAACATTTCCAGCTTTGACCTTTTCTTTTAACTGAGCAGTGCCTTTTCCTTTTGTAGCTGCAGGAGTATCATTTCCAAAAGAAACTTTCTTTCCCTTTTCTAAAGCAGAATATGATTCAAGTTTTTCTTTATCACCTGTCATATGTTTCGAACATCCACTGTCAATGTACCATAGATTTTCTTGTCCTTCTGCATAAAATGCTATCCCACATCTTTCTGTTTGTGGTTCCTTTATTCTCCATGTTCTAGTGCTTGAGGCTTGTTCCTTTGTCTGCTGAAACCTGCTCCTGCATTCAGAATCTACATGACCAAAGTTATTGCAAATAGAACATTCAACTTCATTTTCAAGAGCCGAAAAGTTGTTATAGGTCCTTTTTGTAATCCCGATCATACTTCTTTGTTTTTGAGCTTCTCTAGTCATGATTGTTTTATATGCAACACATTGAGCTGCTTTGTGACCAAAGTTATGGCAAGAGAAACATTGCCCATTGAACAAACTTCTGCGATTATCAAATCTACCTGCCCAATGATTGTAATTTCTATTGTCATCCATTCTTGAAGCAAATTGAGAAGATTTTACCTGTGGCTGGTTGTAGCTTTTGGTCATCCTTAAGACAGATTGCCCCTGGTTTACCTGATAGTCTTTGTTCGTTCTTGATGTAATTCGTCCCTGCTTTACCTGGTGATCTCCATTGTGCTTTTGCTCATTCCTTCTTGCTGCATCAAGATAACTCTTTGAGGTGGATGCTTGAGATGTTTCTCCATTATACCCCAGACCTGTCTTGTTTAGCGGAGAACGCTGTACATTGATGATCTCATCCAGAGTTTCAGATCCTTTGACAAACTTAAGATTAATAGCCTTTGTTTTCTCAATTTCTTTTCTAAGGCCAACAATTTCACCTTCTAACTTTTCAAGATATTTTTATTTTTCATCAATTTGAAATTGTAGAGTATCAATGATCATATTCTTTTCTTCTATACATGTCTTAAGTCTAGAAATCTCATCATAAAAACTATCCACATCTATAACATCCATGTAATCATCATCTTCAAATGCCATTAAAAGTTTATAGTCATTACCTCGTTCATCTTCATCACTATTTGATAGACCATCACTGTCTTCATGAGTGTAGTAGCGTTTCTTATTTGCATTCTGTTTCTTGTTCCATCTAGCAGGTTCCTTTCCTTTGTCAATATTATCCTTATGAGGACATTTGGTAGCATAATGACCTACTCTTCCACAAGCAAAACATTTAAAAGGTAGCTTACCTCTGAACCTTCCAGTACCCCGTTGAAGATTTCTGACAAAATTTGATTCTTCTTCTTCTTCTGGCACGTGACTTGATTCATAGTAGTCTCCTTTGCTTGAAGCCTTAAAAGCAGCTTCTCTCCTGTCTGATGGACCTCCTTTTCTCATTTCATAAGCAGTTAGAATTCCGTGTAGCTGAGACATAGTAAGAGTTCGTAGATTTTCCTTTTCTTCTATTGCAGATACTTTAGATTCAAACTTGGGGGACAATGATCTTAGGACTTTTTCAACCACAACAGCCTCTTTTATTTCTTCACCCAAGTTTTTCATACAATTAACAATCTCATCTACCCGAAGGAAATAGTTAGCCACACTTTCATCATTATACATTCTGAGATTCTCATACTAAATCCTAAGGGTTTGAAGTTTTGCACGTTTTACCTGTTCATCTCCTTCGTAGCTCAAAACAATCTTGTCCCATATTTCTTTTGCAGATTTATATTGCATAACCTTCACGAATTCAGATTGAGATAGACATCCTAGAAGAGTATTAACCACCTTTGCATTTGTTTCATATTTCTTCTTCTCAGCTGAATCTGTAGGAATAGCTGATGGAAAAGTATACCCTGTTTCTATAATGTCCGATACTTCTGTACCCAAAGATTGAAGATAGGCAGTAACTCTTACCTTCCAATATACGAAGTTTGTCCCATCAAAAATCGGTGGCCTAATTGATGCTTCCCTCTCGTAGTTGCTCATGATGTTAGATCTTCCTTCAAGCGATCAAGCTTCTTCAGAAGGACTTGCTCTGATACCAATTGTTGGAAATAATACTGAGAGGGGGGGGGGTGAATCAGTATTATCAAATTCTTTTCAATATATCATCCTTATTTATACTTTGAATAATTCTTCAAATATTGATCATTACTTTGTATGTCAGTATCATAAAATAATGAGTAGGAACAAGAAAAGCAAATAGTCACACAAAAGAACAATAGATATAAGGTGGAAACCCAATGTGGGTGAAAACCACCTGCTGCAATATGTCTCTATCTTCTTTTAATAAGAAACTCCTTTTACAATGATTTTGTACTGGTGCAGTCCTTTACCAATACGCAGGCTACAACCTGCAGAGAGCTACAACCCTCTTAGCTCTTGTACTAGCCAAGATACTAGTACGTAGGTGCTGGCATACTGAAGGCTACAACCTTCTCTTTCTTCCAGGGACCACGTTTCATAAATTTTCAGATTGGATCCATGAACATCAATCAATCATCAAGTATATCTGCATCAAACAATATCCTTTTCCCAATTAGCACTGAATCAAGTAAACACTTCTCTGACAGCTGTACCCAGAACACAGTAACAGTAACCACACACCAAATTCTGAACCCAGAATACTGCAGCAATAGACAGAGGCAGCTAGATCATAATTTAAAGATATACGCTACTTCAATAACCTGAAACCTACGTGCAGATCTATAAAGGATAATTCCTTCTTTCAAATATTCAGACACTAATTAACCGAGATTGTGAGATTTATAGATCAAGCATGCGCCTCATATAACAGATCAAAATCATGCAAAGATATTATTATTCAAGCATAAAGATTATGACCCATCAAAAGAACTTATCCTTGTTTATGCGCTAAGGTTCCTCCTTCATTCAAATCCAGATCTGCACCATAACCCAATCACAAATATTTCAGATCTAGCACTTGTTAGATATTCAATTCATTCGATGATACTTTGCCAAATGATCTCCTTCCTCTTTTATAGTCTTAGGCCTTCCACAATACCACGGTCCAAAACCATAGGATCAAAAAACTGTTGGACTAATACCATGAACCAACCATGAAAGAGCGTGAGATCAATACTTTTGGATGCAATACCACGAGCCAAAACCATAGGATCAAAAACTATATGACTAATACCATGAACTAACCATGAAAGTGCATGAGATCAACACTTTTGGATGCAATACCATGGACCAAAACCATAGGATCAAAAACTGTCGAACTAATACCATGAGCCAACCATGAAAGTGCATGAAATTTTCTCTTCATGAAAGGAACTTTTCTCTGCATGAAAGTGCGTGAACTTTTTCTCTACATGAAATAAACTTTTCTCTGCATAAAAGTGCATGAGCTTTTCTCTCCATGAAATAAACGTTTCTCTGGATAAAAGTGCGTGAACTTTTCTCTCCATGAAATAAACTTTTCTCTGCATAAAAGTGCGTGAACTTTTCTCTACATGAAATAAACTTTTCTCTGCATAAAAGTGCGTGAACTTTTCTCTACATGAAATAAACTTTTCTCTGCATAAAAGTGCGTGAACTTTTCTCTACATGAAATAAACCTTTCTGCATAAAAGTGCGTGAATGTTTCTCTACATGAAATAAACTTTTCTCTGCATAAAAGTGCGTGAACTTTTCTCTACATGAAAGAAACTTTTATCTTCATGAAAGTGCGTGAACTTTGCTACACTATAATTTATCATCTGAGATGAGTGGGTTGCCATCAAGTACAACATATGTATCATAATGCCAACAATTGATCAAACCCTTAAGGTAGGGCAACACCATACATTCACTCCTTAAGGAAGGAGAACACTCGAGAAGCCATGTTCCTGTCCATACAATATTACTTGACATCCCTCAATGTGGAGTCTCTAGCCTCTATATAAGACTCATACATACAATACCATGGGTCATTACCATGGTTCCCTTAATACCATCTATCTAATACCATGGGCCCATTACATTATTACTAACTACTTGTGGTCCCTTACATGATACAGGTTAACCACCTTATTTATTACTATGGCCCATCCCGTTATTATATTATTCCCTTGGGTACCGCCCTTTATACCCCATATTATCCCCCCTAGGTATATAACATTTCACCCCCCTTAGCATGTTTCATCCCAGAAACATGCGAAGAACACAAATAATAAGATCTACTCAAAAGAGTAGTCCACTGGTACCATGCACGTGCATCTAGCCATCCAAGAGAAAGGGGAACCCTTGATCTCGCTGGTGCCTCACTCGCTTGAGATGGAAGTGGACCGTGGCAGCTCTTCTGTGTTGATGTGTAGTAGGCAGATCTTCGCTCCTCTCTATCTGTCATGCGGGGGTTGTTGTCCTTGTGGCTAATTGGTTGCCATCTTGTTGGTTGTTGTCTTTCGGGGTGATGTGGGTGATGATATCTTGAAGTTGTAACCCACGGTGTATTTTTCTTTAATTCACCCCTTACTAGATCCTAATTGTTATCTGGTGCATGTTGTGGTGCCTGCTGTGGTTTCTTATCTTCAATTATTACTTCAACCACTGAGCCCTCATCTGATGTATTCGCACCTGTAACCTTTTCTACTTCAGCCTCTGTTTGTGTTTGATTGTCGATCATCATTGGCTCATCATCTGATATGTCAGTCCTTGGAACATCTTCTGCTTCAGCCTCCTTGGACTCTACCTATTTATTAATTGAAATATCCTGTAATGTAATTTTTTTCTTCTTATACCAAAGTTTCAGAAATTTCTTCTGCACATTAACATTGATAGTACCCATTGATTCCATCCAAGGGTATCCCAAAACAACATCCATGTTATCCATATCCGAAGTCTAAAAATCACCATGCAACACATACTTATCCCTAGAAAGCTTCAAATCCTTATAAACTTGAACATCCTCATCATCAACCTATGTGTTTTCAATGTGTTTGACTGGAACTTGCAATTTTTTTACCAAATTAATATTGATAAAATTATGCTTGCAACTAGGATTTATAGACACAATGATCTTCTCCTTCTGAATCAATCCATAAACTTGCAATAAGGACACACCTATAGAAAATAACCCCTTGTGTGTCTCATTCTCTTTTTTTCTAGCCCGAGACCATTTGTCTAAAAGGACTCTTTCAAATTCTACATCTGAAAATTTGGTCAACTACTTGTTGTCAATTGAGAACCACCATTTGGTAGCCTTATCTTTGAAACCAAACCACACTAAATTCTTCCAATATTTCCCATATATGATTTTTCTTTGTTTTATTACTTCTTCAATAGTAGTACCATTATCTTTCCCTATAAAATATAACATCTCCATGAAGAGGGTTTGAGAAAAATTCACTTACTTGGCGAAAATTTGAAATGTCCACAATTCCGACAATATTTCTTAGAATCTCTATTATGACCTTTTTCCGGAAATGGAACAACCATTCTGCATCTTCCCATGTGGTAGAAATCTTGATCTAGGCATTGGAATTTCAGATCCTTGCTGCAACTCTCCCGCTGTCATAAAAAATTCTAAAAAAAAGCTGATTTTAAATCAGCGATATCTCCCTCATCCGGACTCTGATTCGACTGATTTTTTTTTTGAAATTGGGTATCGTTTCACAAAAAATACAGATCGGCAATTAGATTTTTTAGATCTAGCACTAGGACGTCGATATCTGTGCTGCAAACTCGCTGCCTCGAAAAATTGTCTACAACAACACTGATTTTTAGATCAGCGACGTCTCCTTCATCCGGGCTCCGATTCGACCAATTTGTTTTGAAATCCGGTATTTTTTCACAAAGAATCCAGATCTGCAATTAGATTTTGTAGATTTTTCCCCAAAACATACAGATATGATCTACAAAATCACCACCCCAGAAAGTTCTTGCAAAAAATTTCTCCACTTTTGCCCAAGAAAGTGATTTGATACCACTTGTTATAGATCTAACCCAAAAATATATGATAATGAAAATATACCCAAGAAATAACAAGACAGAAATAGATAGATATGATTCACTTTATTGATCAAACCCTTAAGGTAGGGCAACACCATACATTCACTCCTTAAGGAAGGAGAACACTCCACAAGCCATATTCCTGTTCATACAATATTCCTTGACATCCCTCAATGTGGAGTCTCTAGCCTCTATATAGGCCTCATACATACAATACCATGGGTCATTACCATGGTTCCCTCAATACCATCTATCTAATACCATGGGCCCATTACATTATTACTAACTACTTGTGGTGCCTTACATGATACACGTTAACCACCTTATTTATTACTACGGCCCATCCCATTATTACATTATTCCCTTGGGTGCCTCCCTTTGTAACCCATATTATCCCCCCTAGGTATATAACAGTACCAACCCAACGAGGATATCCTGTTCGTATTGTGCTCAGCTTGATCATGAAACAATATATTTCCCTATGTTGAACACAGATGCGTGAAAAAGGGGTTTTCCAGACTCCTCTAACTCAAAATATACAAATGATGAGGTCTAAACCACGCGAAGAAGACCGAAATGTGAACATGATCCTCAGAAGCAGTGTGACCACGGGGAAGGATAAGAGGAAGTAGCCTGAGGAAGATAGATGGGTTTGCAAGGCTGCTGCAAAGGAACCTAATTTTGATTTAGAATGCGCAAAGGAGACCTTCATGGAAGCTAAGAAGAGCTTCACGGAGGCCTCCACTTTAGGTAGTAAGGATCAACCAGAACCAGGGATGGAGCATTCTATGCTTACTACCTTTCTAGAGACATGCATTAAACTGTTGTGCAACAACAAAGCAGTTAAGGGACTATAGGAGCTGATCACTAGGTGCATGGGGTTAGGAGAACTGCGTGTAGTTCGGAAATTGGGGAAGCATGCATTGTGCATTAGAAGGGAGATGAGATTGACTGTGCAAATTGGTGAGTATGAAATGGATCCGGTAATCCTAGACCTGGGTTCGGATGTGAATGTATTACCGAAGAAAACATGGTAACATATGGGCAGGGCCGCTTTACAGTGGTCCCCTATTCAATTACGGATGGTGAACCAACAGAAGATTTTTCCCATGGGGAGGTTGCAGGGGGTAATAGTTGATATTGAAGGCGCAAGCACAGAGACGGATTTTGAGGTGATAAAGATTTTCGATGACAACAATCCCTATCTCACCTCGTTAGGAATAGATTGGGCCACCGATATGAACAGAGTCATCAATCTGAATAAACGGAAGATGATATTCGAGAAAAAGTCACTACGTGTAGTAGTCCTGCTAGACCCATCCGAAGCAGCGCTCTACACTAAACCAATGCGCGATGATGAAATTGACGATGAGATGGATTTTATTTACAAGATAACTACACGAGACCAGGATCGGGTGAATCCGACTGTAGATGGGAGAATCTCGTGGGAGCACGAAAGCTCCTACATTTCGGATTCAGACAAAGAAGTAGAGCGCTGGAAGAATCGGTTGCACGAAGTGACAACATTGAATTGCAACATGATGGTTAGATCATTGCATTGCATGATAAGAGAGGCAAGGGAACTGCCGACATATCATCGATTGAAAGTAGTCGATTAATTCCTTGAAAAATTTGAAGACATGGTACCTGAACAACAGTGGTTCGAGGCATTGAATTGGTCGTTGCACGCAACACCTGCACGCTGGGGGTGAACACATCAAGTAAATTTTGAGGACTGGCACAGAAGCATAAGGATGATGTGCCTGCAGTTTGGATGCCCCCAGCCTCGAACAAAAGTTGGGCAGCCAGGACAAAGTAGCTTGCGCGCCCACCTGTGTCATTGGGTACAAACATGTGTTCTGTAGTTTACGTGAATACATCCCAAACTAAGGATAGAAAATAGAAACAGGATGCAGTCGCAGGAAAAATGATGCGCACCATGAATGTTCCATGTAAAAGCATTCAAGAAGGTATGCGGAGCCCTGGAAAATGTCCACCAGGCAAGCCGAACCAATTGGGACCTGCGCGTACCAGCAGCCCGATGGGCCTATAGGGCCATGAACAAAAACCTTAGCGCAGAAATGATTCTGAAGCCGATGAGCAGAGTCAAGGCCATGGTTCTAGAGGAAAGGAATCCTCATGCAATAACTCCCACAATTGTGACAGTGCGCAAGGACCAGGATGACAGAATTATGCAGCCGCGCAAGGAAGAACATATGCAGATTTAGAAAGCTATTTGGTGAGGGAACCTTAAGCTTCGCGAACTTGAAGAAGATCGAGTACGACTGAGGCAGAAGAGAATGTTAATGGATGTGGAAATAAAAAAACTGGAAGCCGAAATGAGGCAAGCATGTCGCATTTGTTATCACTCAAGTTGTTCCCTAGGAAAATTCTAGGGAGGGAATACGGCCGAGGTAACCACTAACCAATCTTTTAGCTACAGATTCTAGCCAATCTGCAACCAGAGAGGGATTTCTCTTTATGATTTAGCTTTGTTTTGTTATATGTTAGGCTAGTTATGAGGCTTAAGTGTTTGATTGATGTTTGGAAGGTGACATTCAATGGAACAGGGCTACAATATAAGAGAAGTTCAGACCATTGGGTGAATGGAGTCTAATGAAGATAAACTTCTGGGTATGGTTTCTTTGACAAAGGAGGAACTACAGAGCAAGATAATTAAACATGGAACAATTTTCAAGCTGGACTAAAATGAAATGGAGTCAGGGAATGAAAGGCAATCAAGAATCTTTCATTATGCTAACAGAGGGAAAGTGGGTAAATACTACCAAGGAGTAGTTAAGAATTCCTTAATTGTATTCAGGGTGCAAGAACCAGGGAGACAGGAGCAGTCAAGAATTCTTGCCTATGCTAGTCCTGTAGAAAACATAAAAAATATCAGGAATTGAACACAGAGACAGCAAAGAAAATTCTGGGTTATTTTTTTTCCTGCAATTTAGAACATGATATTTAGATGATATATAAACCACAGATACAGTAAAACAAGAGTAAAGAGGACTTATTGATCCATGAGGTAACATGAGGATTCTGTAACATATTCTTTTGCCATGAATTCCATAACCAACAAGTTCACCAACAAAACATTCCAGCAATGTCATTTATTGCCTTTGAGAATATATCAGACCACCAACCAACAATAATACATCTCCAAGGGAGGTATTTATAGAAAAGAGTTATAAAATATCTCATAGGGAAAATATCCAGCAGTAAATTTATCCATCTACTTCTTCAAAGGCAATAAATGACATTGAAAACAGAGTGTAATCAATGTAGGAGTAACTTCGCTATACTGGCTGCCTTTGGTGGTCTGATATATTTGACTTTTAAACTCAACAAGTCAGCTGGTAGTTGTCTCTTTGATTTGCATTCCTGCGTTGTTGTCCCGGCCCTGTCATCTGTGCCCAAATATGCTTTAATTCGTTCTGTCGTGCCTTCCTTTTCTATTGTTTTTATTCTCATGATGTATGGCATTTATACTGAATTTGATTAAATGAAGATGATCAAAAGAAAGAAAACCAAAACTACCTTGGTAAAACCTGTAACATGCCCTGCCACCATTGGTCTGTTGGAAATTGGTGTCTCTGTAGCTTTATTAATGTTTCATCAGCTTCAGTATAGTTGTAGTAATTGTGTTGGACTTCAAAAATTTGTGTTATCTCATGCTCAATGTAGAACAAATTTTCCAATTTATCATATAAGCTCTGTCCAGTGGGAGGTACTATGTCTTATGAAGAGCTTGATGATGTTGTGATCTGGTTGGTGAAATATGTGTTTACCCTATCTGCATATTGTTCATGTGTCAACAGTCTTTGATTGCAGGTCAATATGCTGGGTAACCCTTTGCTCTGCAAGACTGCGAACTTCTCTGTAAAGGAATTTATTTCTGTTTGCATTTCCTGGCACTTCCTTTCCAAGTTTTGTACAAAATCCCTCATGGTCAATGCCTTTTTCACTGTCAAAATGGTATTTTTTCTGTCCCTGATATCTAGGGCTGCTAGTTGTTCCCTCATATGAGTATTCAAAAAATGAATTAGTTTATTGGCCTGCTTAGGCATGTTTCCGAATAATGTCCTTGCCTTTTGAATCTCAACTTGAGCTATTTCTATCAATTCAATTTTCTCATGGTTTGTTTGAATTGATCTCCATTGATTAGTGATGGACTGGCCAATTTTAGTCGAAAAAATTGTTTTGATTTCTGCCAGAGTTTTATGAAGAGTGAGGTCTTTTTCCAAGGCTTTTACCTTGTTTTCCAAGGCCTTTACCTCTTTGGTTTTTTCTGCTACAGTTATCTTGGATTTATCATAATTCACCTCTAGCTTGGCCAGTTTTTCTTTGGCTTCCTTTAGCTCTGCCATTTGGAGTTCTAAGGCCTTTATTTCCTTCATCATCTCTTCCATGCTTAGGCTGGTGTCTGATATTGTTGTTGTTGCTGCTGTAGTTGTTGCTGAAGCTGAGGCACCTGCTGTTGACGCTGGATCAGTAGGAGGGACTGCTGTTGTGACTGTAGGAGGAGCTGTTGTGCTTGTTGGAGTTGTTGTGCTTATTAGAGCTGTTTTTGGTGGCTGGGACGCCAATTCTCCTTGTTTTCCTTGTAATGCTATCTCCAATGCCTTCTCTGTTTCTGCCAGTCTTTCATTCATCCTCATTAGCAAACTCACCACGTCCTCCTCTTCTTTCTGTTGTGCAACTTCTGTGGTTTGTGGGTGCATTGTGATGGGCAGCTTGAGCTGCTTCCTGAGAGCTGCAATATCTTCTTCTTTCTTTTTTATTAAGGCCTGTATGCCATTGGGATCCTTGGAATCATGTCCCAACTCCACGGTAATTTCTTCTAAGGATTTGATTCTATTATCCTTAGCTAATGAAGAGGCCTTTTCCAATTCCAATTTGGCAGAAGTATTATGTAATGAATTTTGCAGTTTGTGAGCTAATAATGATTTGTCTGCCAAGGTGGAGTATACCATTTCTCCGGTTTGTTTATGTAACTCAATTTGGTCCATTGGGTGGATGTCCTTAGAGAGGACTTCCAGATTAGTCCTGATATTAACAGTAGCTGACTGTGGCTGCTACATTTTGGGCCTGAAGTGACTAAGGGTCATTCTCTGTTCCTGAATATCATAGGCTGCCATTAGCCTTTATTGATTTGTGGGGGCCATTCTCAGCAATCGATTGTAAAGTTGTAACCTTACTGGCTTTATTTCAGTAAATTCTTTCTTGATATTCGAGCCTTGCTTGCTCTATTGCCTGTTGGATGTGACCTCCACACCATGCTGCCTTTCTTGCTCTCGCAGAAATGAGCTAGTTGATGTTTCCAAAATTGGAGGGGCCTGCTGTTCAGTTGTTTCCTCACCCCTTAAGTTATATGTTGTCTCTTTTGTCAATTCTTCTTCAGATTAGGGATTCAACCTTTGCCTCTTTTCCCCTTGTTCTATTGACCCACTTATAGGTGTGTCTTCCTGCCTGTCTCTTTTCTTGGCTCTTTCCTCATTGAGAGGAGTTTGTAACACAGGGATTTCAGGCACTTTTGTATTTGTTGAAGGACCTTGCCCTTGGCTTTGTTCCTTTGATGCATCTTGTGGGCCTACCATTATATCTTGCTCTGAATGCAACACTTCCTTGCCTTTTGATGTCCCTGCAAGTGGAATACTCTCTTGGGCAGGTTGCTGAGAAGTTGTAGTAGATGATGTGCCTGCTCCAATGTGTTGAGGCAAAATGATAGGGACTTGTCCAAAAGAGTCCAGGTCAAGTGTTTTTTCAAGTCCTTTCATTGTTTTTTGTAGTTTCTCTTCTTCAGTAATGTCTTCAACTAATGTGCATTCTACCCATTCTTGTTGATTAACATATTGTTCAATTTCAGGGATTTTTTGGCGAACATATCCTGTGAGCTTGTTTTTGACTCTTCTAAAACTTATGAAATGTTCAGGGTCATATGGTGACCAATGAAAACTTTTTTTCATCATAAGTTGATCTGTTAATATCTTATCTGCTTCCTCCCAGGCTTCTTCCCTTTTATTGAAGATAAAAGGGCCCAATTGATTTCATATCTTGAGCTATGCTTTTTCCCTAGCACCATAGAAATGAGTCAAATCTGAACTATTGAATTGCCGGAAGTATTCCAAGGCAAAGAGTCTCATAGGGACATACTTTGGCAGCTTGTAAGGGGTTAATTCAAAACCATAAATTCTGATCACTGTGTGATTTTGGTAAAAATACCAGTCACCAATACTGTATTCCTTTGGGAGATGTAGAATTTTCTACATTTCAGCAGAGAGCCTGGCAGGAGGAGTTGTCATCAACAAAGAAGTGGTTGGATATATGAATAGGTCAATGAACTCATAATAAGTATAAGGGGAGTTGTGGACCTTATGGAATACTGAGGTCCAGAAAATTACAGACCGCCTTTCACCTTTGAGGTCCAACCTTCTTAGAGGAATTTGGAAACTATCAGGCTGATAGTACAACAGGAAATGATATATATAGGATGTGTATTTGAACACTGTTTCTCTATCCAAGTCGATGAATTGCTCATGGATTTTATTTGCTATGAAGGTGGCATAATCATACTTGACAGCAGGGGGTTGTCCTGGAGTGTGTTAACACCCAGGTTGTTCCCTATGACTCCCAAGGGAATACGACCGGGGTAACCACTAACCAATCTTTGGATCACAGTTTCTAGCCAAACTGTAATCAGAGAGGGCTCTCTCTTTATGATTTGTCTCTGTTTTGATAGTGTTTTTAGGCTAGCTATTATGCTCAGGTTTTCGGTTTATGTTTTGGTTGAAGGACTTCTTTCAGTGCATTAAGATGTAGTGTTTCAGAGAGTAGTATATCATTGGGCAATGGAGTCTAGAGCTGTGAACTGTTGAAATGCTGGAGTGATGATGTTCAGACTGCAGGGCCTATTGGGTATCTCAAACAAACAAAATTTTAAACTTAAGTGGTGATGTATGGTCAGCCAATAGAAAGCAATTAAGAATTCTCCATTAAGCTGGTGATGTGAAAGTGAAACATGATGCTCAGGAGCAAATTTGAATTCCTGAAACAGAGGTCACTGTGAAAGATATATTCTGAAAGTGCAGCAATTAAGAATTACACTTATCAAGATTATAGCTGAAGAAAAACATTCATTAACAACATAGATTGAACTCAGGGTACTGCATGAATAAGTCCTGAAGGTTATTCTTTTTCTTTGTTTCTAAACACTTAGAAATTAGAAACATATATGGATTGTAAAAGATTGAAACACATAACAAAGAGAGTTACAGAAACTTATTGTATTGTGAAATACACAGGAATCCTGCAGTTTTCAACAGACACCAGAACACATTCAACACTTCAGAACTCTGAGAAATTCCATCACTTTCTTTATTAAACTCTGAAAGGATTACAGCATAAGAACTTCTTCAGGAGAAATCGACAACAACCCCTGCAAGCTTGTGCGAGGGGCAAATATATACGATAGGTTGTACAAAATATCTGAGTGCTAAGTTATCTCAAAAATGAATATCTTCACCAACTTTTCAAGATATTTAGATCAGAAAGTTATTACATCATTGAATACAAAGTAAATGCATATTTATGCTTGTCATAAGATATTTTGGCCTTTGGAGGCCACTGAGTCGGTTGGGGTGATCTACATTAATGCTGAGAAATGTGCTTTTGGAGCTACTCTGTTGTAGCTTCTCGGCCTGGACACCTGTAGCTTCTCACCTTGCTTTGTTGGCCGTAAATTCTGCTAAGTTGGCTCAGCTTTAATCTTTAATGCATGCTGATTCTTTTTAAACTGTCCTGTGTATGACAGTTTGCATTTTCCATGAACAAAATTTGTTGAATGGCATCCTATTTATAAAATCGTCTGTATGGCCTTGGTCCACCATTCTAGTGTAGGTAGTTGATGCCTGAGAATTGCATCCATAGTCTCCTCTGCCTCTGTATATTTGTAAAAATTGGGAGGCACCTCAAACAGGTGTTTGATTTCATTCATTATAAAAAATAAACTTTCTATTCTATTGTAGAGAGTCTGTCCTGTGGCTGGCCCTGTTTCCTCTGAGGTGCTAGGCTTCTCGTTGATCTGACTAGTGGCAAATGTATTAACCCTTTTGGCATACTGGTCATGTGTGAAGAATCTCCCTACGCTGTTCAGTAAGCTAGGGAGCCCTCTGTTTTCTAACACCTGAAATTTCTCCATAAACCTGTTCACCTCAGTCTGCATGTCCTGGGTTCTTCTCTCCAAGGTCTGCACTAAGTTTCTCAGTGTGAGAACCCTCTTGATTAACTGAATGTGCTCAGTTCTGTTTGAAATTCCCATGGCAGCCAACTGAGTACTTGTTCTATTGTTAAGCACATTAATCATCCTGGTGGCAATTTCAGGCATATTGCTTAGAGCAGCTCTTGATCTCTAAATTTCAGTCTGTGCTTTTGGAATGAGGTCCAACTGCTCATGGATTGTTTCAATATATTGCCATTGCTCATTAATAGATTGGCCAATGTTAGCCCACAGCACTATTTTAAGCTCAGCCACAACCTTATCTAATTTGAGCTCATTCTCTAGCTCTTTGATCCTGTCTTTGAGGGCTTTTATCTCCCTGCCCTTTTCTGCCACAGGCTACTTGGATTTGTCATATCTTTCATTGACCTTGGCTAGTTTCTCCCTGTCCTCATTCAATTCTGTCATTTGTGCTTCCAAGGCCTGGATCTCATTCCTCAGCTTTTGCATGTCCAGGCTTGGGGCCTGCTCTGTTGTTGGTGGTGCTGCCGAGGTGGATGTTGCTGCTTGTTCTGTTTGTTGAGGAGGAGGAATAGTAATTGGAGCAGTTTCCTCAAGGTTTATTACTTTAGGAGGAGGCTGGGAGGTCTGACCTTCTTCTCTTTGCTTCAAAGCTGCCTGTAATGCTGCCTGTGCAGCCTTTGATTCTCCCAGCTTTTCTTGTGTCTGGATTAACTGCTTATATAGGAACACCAGCAGGGCTGAGGCTTCTTGATCATGCCTCTGCTGGGCAACCTCATCTATTTGAGGGTGAATTGTGGCTGGCATTTTGATCTTTTTCTTCAAAGCAGCCATGTCTGCATCCCTTAACTTCAATATCTCCTGTATGCCCTTGATATCTTTGGGATCATGCCCAATCTCGATAATTATATCTTCTAAGGACCTAATTCTGTTGTCCTTAGCTTGTGAGGATGCCCTTTCCAACTCAAGTTGGGCAGCTGTATTATTAAGGCTATTTTCCAGCCTATAATTGTCCAATGTTTTGTCTGCCAAGGAGGCATACACCATCTCACCCGTTTGTTTGTGTAACTCAATTTTGTCCATCGGGTGGATGTCCTTGGCAAGGACCTCAAGATTGGTCCTTATATAATCTGCAGGAGACTGGGGTTGTGCTACAGCTGGCAAGAAATGACTCATGATCATCTTGCCTTCACTAACATCAAAAGCAGACATCAGTCTTTGCTGGTTAGTGGGAGCCATCTTCAGCAAATGATTGTACAGCTGTATTTTTATGGGCTCACTCCTTTTCTTTATGTCTATGAACTGTTGTTTAATGCTCATTTCACCCTCTCTCTGCTGGCTAGAGGAGCTGATTTCTCCTCCCACAGTTCTGTTCTTTTCCTCTTGGAAGGAACTTGCAGATGCTTCCCTGCTAGGTGGGCCCATGCCCAGAGACTGCCCTGTTGGCATTTCCTCTTCAGAGAAAGGGTTCAATCTCTGTCTTTTCTCACCATGACTTTCTGATGTGGTCAAGGGAGTCTCTCTGTCCCTTTTTCTGCTAGTATCCTCCTTTTGTGGAGTTTGGAGGATTGATGCATCAACTGATGTTTCTTGCCTAGGAGGCACCGTATTTTGTGCCTGCTGTTCTGTGAAAATTGGGGCCTCAACTGCCCCTTCTTGCTGTGGGGGCTGCTCTTTATTATGCTGCCCTTCTTCTTGCTGTAATTCCTGTTGTTGTTGTTGTTCTACCTGCTGCTGCTGTTGCTGCACCTTGTCATGAGGTGGCTGTTCAGTCTCCATTTCCTTTTCCTTGCCCCTGCTAGATATATCTTCAGTGGCTTTGGGTGCTTGCTGATTTGCAGTCGAGGAGGATGCAACTGCTCCCACTTGTGTGCTTGGAAGGGAGAACACCTGTGAACAAAGTTCAAGGTCAGCCATCTTTTTTAGATTCCTGACCGCTCTTTGGTTCAGCTCCTCTTGTGTAACCGGCTCTTCTAGGGTTCCTCTCCTCCATTTTGCTTGGTTTGCATGTTTTTCAATGTGAGGGATCTTTACATGATCATAGCCAGATAGCTTATATCTGAGCCCTCTCAAAGTGATGAAGTGGTTAGGGTCATAAGGTTTCCAGAGGAAACTGGTTTGAAGGCCAAGGGACTCAAGCATCCTGTCTGCTTCTTTCCAACCTTCCTCCCTCTGGTTATAGACAAAGTGGCCAAGTTGGTTCCTGACTTTCAACTGTGCTTTCTTGCCTTTGCCTGAAAAGTGAAGCACATCAACATTGCCAAACTGCCTGATGTATTCTAGGGCAAACAGCCTCATAGGCACATATTTGGGTAGTCTATAGGGAGGCAATTCACACCCATATATCCTGATGACGGTGTGGTGCTGGTAAAAGTACCAATCCCCAATGCTGTATCATTTGGATAACTGCAGGATCGTTTGCATTTCATCAGTGAGCCTTGGAGGAGGTGAGCCCATCATCATTGACATAGCTGGGTGGATGAAGTGATCTATGAACTCACAATAAGTATAAGGAGACTCGAATCTACAGTGGAAAACAGAGGACCAATAGACCACTGATCTTGGATTGCCTTGGGCATCCTGTCTTTTGATTGGAAAAGAGAACTTCTGATGTTGATGATATAAGATCAAGTGGTAAATGTAAGAGGTATACCTGAACACTCTTTCTCTTGCCAGGTTCATTAGTTGCTCATGTATTTTGTCTGCTATATAGGTGGCATAGTCATAGCAGATAGGAGACTTACCAGGAGCAAACATGAGCATCATTACCAGCACAGTTTGATCAACAAACTCAATTGAGTTGTAGCCCAAAATGGGACTAATCATGTCTGCAAGATCTCTGCCCAGCTGGTTGAGGTATACTTGATTTATAGGAGGATACTTCACAGAGTCAGAGTCAATGTATAGCTGGTTTAATTTGGTGACCTGAGCATCTGTCATTCTGGCTCCTTGATTTATCAGGTCTACAAGTGATAGAGGGACCAGTTTCTTCTCAGTCCTGAAGCAGAGCATATCCTTGATAGCTTCTGGGGTGACATAAAACACAGCTGATCCTGAAGGGTCAAGAACTGCCCTCTGAGTGGGGTCATAGTTTTCAGCACATAGATGGATCAAATCAGGGAATTGTCTAACCTGAGGGAGCTTAAAAATAGGAAGGAATGAGTCCCATATGCCCAGCACATATGTTCCAGTCTCATGGTTGGCCTTCAATTCATTGAGCAGGTGTATGTGGAACTTAGTCCTCATCAGCATTTCCTCTGAAATCTGATAGTCCATGTCTGCCAGAGACTGCCATTCCAATTGTCTCTGGGGAGCATTTAATGGAGCAACGTTCAATGCTATTAGAGCTACTGGTGGATCCATGATTTCTCCTAAGATTATGGATGGAGTTGCTATGCAGAGCAACACAAAGAGTTTTCCTCAACGAAAAATGTGAATTGTATGGAACAGAGGGTGAGTGAGACAGCTGCAGCAATTGAAATACTGCTTGAAGTGCCAATAAGACCAATGTGTAGTCTCAATCAGTCTGTTTTAATAGGTAGGTACAGTTTGAGTAAGTTGCTTCGCGATTGCGTGAACAGAGTGCAGTTTTTATGAAAATGTGGGCAAACAAGGCTCAGCTGGTGCTTTTTGAGCTCACAGTTGTAAATGGGGGCCAGGCACAGAAATTTTGCCGGTGAATTTGCAAGTTTTTTGTCTTTTAAGTTCTTTTGAGGGAATTCACAGACAAAGTAGGTGTATGAAGGATTTATAAGGGAAAATACCTGGTAATCAGCAAGCAATGGTCACGAACGACTGAGGAAATGGCGCACCGGAGGTCCCCGAATTGATTTCAGCAAAGGTGGTGCAATTTTAGACGTAAAATCATGCAGAGAAAGCAACAGCTCTTGTCGCAAAAAGTATGAAGAAACGCAAAAATTGGCCTAAATATGGATTTTTGGCATATTGGCGCGTTTTTTTTGGATGACGTCATCAGGTGGGGTCAAGGTCGGATGACGTCAGCATGACGTCATCGGGTAAGGTGGCAGGCTGTGATTGGTCCACGGATATGATGAGGTGGCGGACATATCAGCGTGGGGGCGGACGAAGGAACTGACACGACGGCGGGGTGGCACTGACGTGGGTATGACGTGGTAGTGACGCTGGCTGGGCGGATTGACCAAAAACCGGAAACGGTTAGCGGTTTCTCATCGCACCGCTTTTGATACGGAAGGGAAGTTGTCAGGCGTACCTCCGATGAGCTGTGGTGATGACGGGTGGCGGAGGCCTGACGTCACCTTCTGACAGATATCGGAAGGTATCTGTCGGACGTCGGGGCCGGTCCGATATGGATAAGGACCGTCGGATCAATGAGGTCCGATCTGACGGCTGTTGGATCAATGAGGTGCTCGGGCAATACGGAATGGGGCGGGATTATTAAAATATTTGTTTTCGGGATCATTGCTTGGCGGAAACTCTTGGGATATGGCGGGTTTATAAAGGTTTTTCAATGCTCATTTAATATAAATATATCCTGGCGCCCATACTTTGGATAAATGAGAAAAGTGGGTTTTTTGTTTAATTTTGCAAATTAAAGCGGGTTGTAGGTAGAACAAGGTCTTCTATAAGGTTTTCTTTAGCAAAAGAAGGTTTTTAAGGGGCCAAATGATTTCAGAAGAGGGGAGGGGGGTTAGACTTAGGTTTATCAAAGTGACGAGGTGTCATTTGATCCCTGACAGAGGACTTATTGGCTATAATGCCAAGAGGAGGGATATTTATACAATGTTTGGGGTTTATACACCTTGGTGTTATAATACTAGGGAAAGGGTAACATAAGGGAATTATACAATAAATTTAGGGGTTAATATGGATGAAGGGAGTGGATGAGGGGAGATAATACTAAGTTTATTTGAGAATAACTTAGCTTAGGGAGTAGAGCAAAATGAAAAGAGTTTTTAGACAAGAAATGTGGCTTTTGAAGGAACTAAAAACCAGCATAAAACCATCAATTATTACATGAATCTCAACTGATGATGGGATGTTAGTTATGGGTGGGAAAGGGGATAAGTGGGAAGTTAGACATGCTTCTTTGCTTGCTGCAACCTAATAGAGAAGAATTACTTCTCAATCCATTGACTTTGCTTTTGTGAAATCGGTAAGCACACCTTCAATTGTAAGGAATGACACTTCTGCAACCCCATCTGCCTACCCATCTACTTGCCTAGCATTTTTTATTTCTTCTTGGAGGGTGCACTTAGGCTTGCAGACCCTTACCTGCCTTTTCTTTTCTTTGGCTTTTTCTTTTGATGGTCTGTCTACTTCTACCCTTATTTCTTCCAAGGTCCCAGATTAAGCTGTTGGAAGCCTTTCTTCTCTACCTAAACTACTTGTCTGCCAAGATTAAACAGTTTGGACAGACTTCTTTCTCTATTCTACAACTGGAAATTTAAAACATGGCATGATCCAGATTAGGCTGTTGGACCATCCATCAAAATTGAGTCCACATCAAGCTATAAGCACAGATTGTATTCTTTTGGAAATATGTGATCTTTGCATCATCAAAGCAGAGCATATTTGGACCTTTCCTTGCTAATCATGAAATATGAAACCTATTGGTATAGGTAGCTAACAATGGCTCCACATGGGGATGGTTTTTTATATGAAAGACCAAGAACAACAGGTCAGAATGCCTTGGTCCTTGACTACTTTTATCAAAATTTTGAAGTTTGCTGCTTTGAAATGCCAAAATTGTGTACTTCCCTTCTTGGTAGACCTTTTGATCCTATTTACCTTTTGCTGGTAGTTAAGAAAACTTTGAGAAATTGCATTTTTACATGTTGACAGAAAATAATATATACATCTGGATATGTACAAGGGAAACTCATGCTGCACTCATGGGTAGTTGTCAAAATAGTGCTTCAGCATCCTGCCATTCACAGGACCTTCATCCAAATCAGTTTCATTAAGACTTTTAAGGAAATAAGTGTTGTTTCCTTGTACTGCTTGGACAGCAAATGGTCCTCTCCAAAGGGAATCAAATTTTCCATGTTTTCCCTTATCCTCTCTTCTTGCATCCCACTTGAGGACTTTGTCACCAATGTTGAAATCCTCTGCCTTAGATCTCCTATCAAAGGCCTTCTTTAATTTCTCTTGTAGAACTTGAACTCTGCTGAAAACGTGATCTCTAGTTTGCTGTAAACATATTATTTGATTGATCCTTCTTTGCATATCATTTGGTTCAGCTTGGCTTTCTTGAAGAAGTTTCATAACAGGTACCCCTAGTGATGAAGGAAACTTGGCTTCTAATCCATAAACCAACTCATATGGGCTGGTTCCAATTGATCTCTTGGTTGTTAGTCTATCTGCCCATAGAGCATTTACAAGCTTCTTATGCCAATTCTTTTTGTTCTCTTCTATCACTTTCTTTATGATGTTTACCAGGCTTTTGTTTGATGACTTAGCAAGGCCATTACCTTGGGGATAGTATGCAGTAGAATGGCCTAAGGTAATGTGAAATTTGTCGCAGAAATTCACCATTTTCTTGGATTTGAAAGCAGCAGCATTGTCTGTTATTATTTTGTCAGGGCAGCCAAATCTAGCCAATATGTTGTTCTCCAAGAACTGAATGATAGTGGAATCATTTGCTTGTCTGCATGGAACAACTTCAATCCACTTGGTGAAGTAGTCTGTGGCTATTAAGATCCATCTATGTTGGCCTGAAGATGAGGGATGAATTTCCCCAATGAAATCCAAGCCCCATTGTTGAAAAGGTCTCTCTGTTGCAATAGGCCTTAAGGGAAGGGGTAGCAACTGTCTCTTTCCCTCAAACACTTGACATTTATGACATGAGGTGGTGAATTTCTTGACATCCGAGAACATGGTTGGCCAGTAGTAACCAGCCCTTAGTATTTTATCCACAGTGGACTTCTAGTACAAGTGTCCACCACAGTCACCTGCATGAAATTCTTTTATGATATTGTCAGTTTCATTCTCAATTAGGCAGTTTAGCAATATCCCTTCATGGTTTTTCCAAAATAAATTCCCATCCATAACACAGAATTTAGAAGCTTTCATTTTTAAGAACCTACATTTAGTTCTGGACAATCCTGGGGGAGCACACAGGTTTTGCAATACATAACATATATCAGAGTACCAAGGGGATTGTTCAAAGGCTACATTGATCTTTGGAGTCGCCAGCTCCGGTTCACTGTCCAGCTGGTTAATGTCTAAGGCTTGGAAGTTTGCTTCTGTCATTAGTTTGGCCAAACCTTGCCCTTTTATTAGTTTTGTAGGTTTTATCTCAATATCAAATTCCAAGATGTTGGCAATCCATTTTCCTCTTCTTCCCTCTAGGTTCTCTTGGGTGAGAATGTCTTTGACAATAGGACTTGGTACATAAGCTATAACATGTGAATAAAGGATGTAAATCCTAAAGTCCTTAATGGCTTTAACCAAAGCATAAGCTTGTTTTTCCATGATTTGATATTTTAAAGGTGCATCTCTAAGAGCTCTGCTAAATAAAGCAATTGGCTTCTCATTTCCTTGGTCATCTTTCTGTAACAAAACAGCAGCAATAGTATGCTGGGAGGCAAAAGAGAAAATGATAAATTCTCTGTCAAATTGAGGATTGGTCAAGACCGGGGTTTGGGTAAGGGCCAACTTTATACCTTCAAAGGCTTGGTTTGCTTCAACTGTCCATTTTACTTTTGAATCTTTCTTTAGCATGTTATTTAATAATCTGATTAGTTCAGCTAAGTTTGGGATAAACCTTCTCAAGAAATTGATTTTTCCCAAAAATCCTTGCAATTCTTTGATATTTCTTGGGTGGGGCATTTGTAGGATAGCTTGTATCCTATCTGGATCAATTCTTATGCCATCCTTTGAAATGATATGTCCTAACAGCTTACCTTCTTCCAAACCAAATAGAGACTTCTTGGGATTCAAGGAAATTCCATATTTCCTGCATGTTAGGAAGATCTGTCTCAAATGTTTTAAATGTTCTTGGTCAGATTTTGAAAAAGGGGTGAGGTCATCTAAGTAAATGACTAAAAAGTCATGAATCTCTTTTGCAAAAGCAATATCCATTGCTCTTTGAAATGTTGCCCCTGCATTTTTCAATCCAAAAGGCATTTTTACATATTTGAAAGTTCCCCATGGGGTTGTGAATGTTGTTTTGTCTTGGTCATCAGGGTGCACTAAGATTTGATTAAATCCTGAGAATCCATCAAGTAATGAGATCCTTGAGGCCCCTACTACTCTTTGGAGAATGTGATCCATCTTGGGTAAGGGATAGTTGTCTTTGAGGGATACTTGGTTCAGATTTATTAGATCCACACACAGCCTTATTTCACCAGTTTTCTTTCTTATAGGGACTAAGTTTGAAATCCACTCAGAGAATCTGATTGGTGCTATGATGCCTGCCTTGAACATTTTCTGTACCTCTTGTTCCATTGCTGGGAGAAGCATAGGATTGATTCTCCTCAATTTTTGTTTAAAGGGTTTTTGATCAGGCTTGAGAGGGATAGTATGCTGGATAACAGAGGTGTCATAGGACTTTAGGTCCTCATAACTCCATGCAAAAACATCCTGGAACTCTTTAAAGAGGTCAATGTATTTAGGCTTTTGATCAGGAGGTAAAGATGCAGACAACTTTATTATTTTAGGCTTGTCAATGGTACCAATGTTGCATTTTTCAATGGCTGCATTTAGGGGCTGCATTTTTGGTTTTCTGGGAATATCATTTGAATCAAAGATGTCCTCTAGTGGAGTTAGGCATGTTGGAAGAAAATTGTCTTTCAGCTCTATGATTTCATCCTCAGCATTGGCCATTTCTTCACAACTGACTTGGTGAATTTGCTAAATGTTTTCCTTGTTGAAGATAGTTGGATTTAGCATTTGTTTTGCTGTTCTAGGTGATATTGGGTGAGCAATCTGTTGAAACTGTATTTGTGATGGACTTGCTCCTTCAAGTATTTGTGATTGACTTGCTTTGTCAAGTATTTGTGATTGACTTGCTTTGTCAAGTATTTGTGATTGACTTGCTTTGTCAGTGTCAATATTTAATCCTGCAAACTCTTGTTGCAGCGTTAAAAAATTGTTTATTTGCATATCATCGTCAAATACTTGCCAATCTTTAACATTGTTTGGAATGGAGGGTCTGTGTTTTATCTCAGTTGTGAAACAATTGTTAGGTTCCAATGGTAATTTGCAAGTACTAGCAAATGTGGCCAAACTATGAGCATGTAGATTGTGGGTTCTAGGGATTTTAGTGATTTGGAATTCATAGAAAAAGTTTAGTACTTCAGCAACAGCAGACCTATAAGACCTTAGTCTTTTGTCATTTGTGACAAAATTTCCCTTCACTTGTTAAATAACTAAATCTGAATCACCCATGATTGAAACCCTGGCAGCTTGCAAGAACTTTACTAACTTGAGGCCTAGTAAAAGAGCTTCATATTCTGCCATGTTATTAGTACATCTGAAGTTTAATCTATAGGCTCTGCCTTCTGCATGACTGTTTTCATTATTATGTACCCAAACTCCAGCTCCTGCCCCTAATTTGTTGACTGAGCCATCAAATTCAAGGAACCATAGAATATCCTGTTGTGAGGGAGATTTAATGACCTGTTCATGGGCTGGCAATGTAAGTTGAAGTTCTGGTTTTTCATCTGGCTTGTCTTCTAGGACAGTCTCATCATTTGATTGAATATGCTTGACAACTAAGGTAGCAGCAGTGTCTAGCAATTGATTGACTGTTGTTTCATTGGTGGTAATTCTTTCATTAGAGTCTTCCTTCTGTATGAGTATTTTGGTTTCAACATCATTTTTTGAGAGAGTTGTGCTGTCATTGAAGAGAATGTATGAGTCTATGTCTGAATGGACAGCATATATGGGAAAGTTTTGAGGCTTTTCTTCATTGCTGACCATGTATTTCATGAGTGTTTCTCTGTATAGTCTTTTTGGTTGCCCAAAAACAGAGATGGTGGCATATGACATGTCTAATTGTAGGGAACCTTGGAGTTTAGCTCCCCATGATCTTGATAACAGCATCCCATACTTAGGTGGGATATCAGCAACTACAACATCCGTTAGAATTGTTTTGTTTGGGTATTGAACCAGAGACACACATAAATCTTTTATGAGACCTAAACACTTGACTTGGTTGGATTCAAAGGAAAACAGGTCCTTGTATGGTCTTGTTGTATCTAGATTCAATCTCTCCATGACTGCTTTTGGCATGAGATTGTGAGAGGCACCTGAGTCAAACATTGCATTATGTAATATTTTATCATGAATATGTAAGCTGACATAAAAAGGTAATATTCCTGTGACTACTATATTTCCATCCACTTCTGGGCCAAACAGTAATTCTGGGGTGTCATCCAACACATTGACATCATCTTTGTTGCTAGTGAGTTGAAGGGACTTCTTGATCTGTAGTTTATAGATGTCATGCTTGGCTAGTTCTGAGAGAGGAATTGATATCTTTAGTTTGCCAACTTCAGTTTCTAGGTCAAACGGTTTTTCAGATTGGGTCTTAGGGTTATGGATAACAGTCCTTTCCTTGTTCACTAGATCTTCTTCTTGATTTTTATCTTGATTTTGGGACTTGTCTTTTTTACTCATGTCTTGAGGAGTAATATTTAATTTAGGGTGAGAGGATGGAGTAGCCACAGGCTGCTGTTTTGAGGAGAATGGTTCAGTAATCTCTTCAATAATTACTTCTTCTGCAGGTGAATTTGTTTTGTCACTAGGTTCTGTGACTATGGCTCTTTTAGGCTGTTGATTATCCTTTACCTTTTCAGGCTGATTTACATTCACAGTTCTGCTCCTTAGCTTGTATTGTTTATGGACTTCATAGACAGCAGTGTCATAGCCTTGTTTAAAGTCAAAGGATTCACCTGATTTAGTTTGGAACAGTTTGATTTCATCATCCTCATGATCTTCTTGTGTTAAGAAAACTTGACTTTCACCATCTAGACCCATTAAATTAATCTCAGGATCTTCATTGGGCTCAGTTGATGTGGAAGTTTCTGCATAATTTTCTTGGAAAGGGGGTCTTATGTCTTGGTCAGCACTAGGCTTGCCAATGCCTAGGTTTTGAGTTCTCCTAAAATTTGGATTCCTAGGAGGGTTGTTCTGTGGTGTTTCCCATGATGATTTTCTCTCAACCGATTCCACTCTATCACCCAATCTTTTCATTCCATTGAGTATTGCATCCAGCTTTTGATCAAAAGCAGAGGGTTCCTCTTTGAAAACAGACCTCTTTTCCAACCTTGCTCTGTTTCTTTTTGCAATCAGGTTAGCTTCTACTGTGACAGCAACCCTTTGGGCCTCTGCAAGGGATTGAGGATCTTTTTCCTTTAACTGATAGGCCATGTCAGGGTCAAAACCATCAGGGAATTTGTACAAAGCTAAATCAGGAGGGGGTCTTAAATTTTGTGGGATTGCGTTATATACATTGTTAAATCTTGCACAATACTCCAAAACAGTCTCTTGGGGACCTCTTTTGATAGTGTCATATTCCCCAAGTATGTGCAGAGGATCCTTCTTCTTCTCCCATCTGCTAGTAAAGGCTTGATACAGTTCATCAGGAGTTGTGATGGAATTTTCATTCAGGGATCTAAACCAAGTTCTTACATCCCCAGTTAGGCTTTGAACAAACATCCTCATTCTGACACTGTCATCATCTATTTCATAGGTCTCAAAATGGTCTTGCATCCTTTTGGCATGCTGGACAGCTGTCAGAGGGCCATTGGAGTCAAAATATGAGATTTTGGTTTGGTAATCTTGGGGTAGAGTTGCAGCATTAGCTGGTATTTGCAAGGGTGCATATCTGTTAGCCATATTCACAAGGTTTGGGGGATTTACAGGGGCAACTAGGATAAAAGGAAAGGTGTGCACCACAGGTGTAACAGGTGTGGCAGCACCTGGAGTGTTGTTCAAGGGGATATGTGCAGTGGGTGAAGATGTGAAAGGAGGGCTTTGAGATGTAGATGGTGAACTGGGGGAGACAGGGGTAGAGCGAAATAGAACCTTGATAGGGGTAGGCACTAGTTCAGGGTGGGTTATCTTAGGACTCAAATCACTAGGATTTTCCTGCCTTTGCTGCTTCCTAATTATTCTAGGGATTATATTAGGATTCTCAAAAACTGCTGGATTCGGGTCAGGGTTAGACCTAGTGTGCCTGGTTTCCTTTTTAGGAGCCAGCTTCTGAATTTGTTTTTTTTTTGGTATTTTCTAAGATTTTTTAGGATTGTTTAAGGGACTGTTTAAGCCTTTTAGAACCACTGTCTATGGACAGACAACGGTTTGAAAAGTATGCTTAGTCCCCAGTGGAGTCGCCAATTATGTTAACACCCAGGTTGTTCCCTATGACTCCCAAGGGAATACGGCCGGGGTAACCACTAACCAATCTTTGGATCACAGTTTCTAGCCAAACTGTAATCAGAGAGGGCTCTCTCTTTATGATTTGTCTCTGTTTTGATAGTGTTTTTAGGCTAGCTATTATGCTCAGGTTTTCGGTTTATGTTTTGGTTGAAGGACTTCTTTCAGTGCATTAAGATGTAGTGTTTCAGAGAGTAGTATATCATTGGGCAATGGAGTCTAGAGCTGTGAACTGTTGAAATGCTGGAGTGATGATGTTCAGACTGCAGGGCCTATTGGGTATCTCAAACAAACAAAATTTTAAACTTAAGTGGTGATGTATGGTCAGCCAACAGAAAGCAATTAAGAATTCTCCATTAAGCTGGTGATGTGAAAGTGAAACATGATGCTCAGGAGCAAACTTGAATTCCTGAAACAAAGGTCACTGTGAAAGATATATTCTGAAAGTGCAGCAATTAAGAATTACACTTATCAAGATTATAGCTGAAGAAAAACATTCATTAACAACATAGATTGAACTCAGGGTACTGCATGAATAAGTCCTGAAGGTTATTCTTTTTCTTTGTTGCTAAACACTTAGAAATTAGAAACATATATGGATTGTAAAAGATTGAAACACATAACAAAGAGAGTTACAGAAACTTATTGTATTGTGAAATACACAGGAATCCTGCAGTTTTCAATAGACACCAGAACGCATTCAACACTTCAGAACTCCGAGAAATTCCATCACTTTCTTTATTAAACTCTGAAAGGATTACAGCATAAGAACTTCTTCAGGAGAAATCGACAACAACCCCTGCAAGCTTGTACGAGGGGCAAATATATACGATAGGTTGTACAAAATATCTGAGTGCTAAGTTATCTCAGAAATGAATATCTTCACCAAATTTTCAAGATATTTAGATCAGAAAGTTATTACATCATTGAATACAAAGTAAATGCATCTTTATGCTTGTCAGAAGATATTTTGGCCTTTGGAGGCCACTGAGTCGGTTGGGGTGATCTGCATTAATGCTGAGAAATGCGCTTTTGGAGCTGCTCTGCTGTAGCTTCTCGGCCTGGACACCTGTAGCTTCTCACCTTGCTTTGTTGGCCGTAAATTCTGCCGAGTTGGCTCAGCTTTAATCTTTAATGCATGCTGATTCTTTTTAAACTGTCCTGTGTATGACAGTTTGCATTTTCCATGAACAAAATTTGTTGAATGGCATCCTGTTTATAAAATCGTCTGTATGGCCTTGGTCCACCATTCTAGTGTAGGTAGTTGATGCCTGAGAATTGCATCCATAGTCTCCTCTGCCTCTGTATATTTGTAAAAATTGGGAGGCACCTCAAACAGGTGTTTGATTTCATTCATTATAAAAAATAAACTTTCTACTCTATTGTAGAGAGTCTATCCTGTGGCTGGCCCTGTTTCCTCTGAGGTGCTGGGCTTCTCGTTGATCTGACTAGTGGCAAATGTATTAACCCTTTTGGCATACTGGTCATGTGTGAACAATCTCCTTGCGTTGTTCAGTAAGCTAGGGAGCCCTCTGTTTTCTAACACCTGAAATTTCTCCATAAACCTGTTCACCTCAGTCTGCATGTCCTGGGTTCTTCTCTCCAAGGTCTGCACTAAGTTTCTCAGTGTGAGAACCCTCTTGATTAACTGAATGTGCTCAGTTCTGTTTGAAATTCCCATGGCAGCCAACTGAGTACTTGTTCTATTGTTAAGCACATTAATCATCCTGGTGGCAATTTCAGGCATATTGCTTAGAGCAGCTCTTGATCTCTGAATTTCAGTCTGTGCTTTTGGAATGAGGTCCAACTGCTCATGGATTGTTTCAATATATTGCCATTTCTCATTAATAGATTGGCCAATGTTAGCCCACAGCACTATTTTAAGCTCAGCCACAACCTTATCTAATTTGAGCTCATTCTCTAGCTCTTTGATCCTGTCTTTGAGGGCTTTTATCTCCCTGCCCTTTTCTGCCACAGACTGCTTGGATTTGTCATATCTTTCATTGACCTTGGCTAGTTTCTCCTTGGCCTCATTCAATTCTGTCATTTGTGCTTCCAAGGCCTGGATCTCATTCGTCAGCTTTTGCATGTCTAGGCTTGGGGCCTGCTCTGTTGTTGGTGGTGCTGCTGAGGTGGATGTTGCTGCTTGTTCTGTTTGTTGAGGAGGAGGAACAGTAGTTGGAGCAGTTTCCTCAAGGTTTATTACTTCAGGAGGAGGCTGGGAGGTCTGACCTTCTTCTCTTTGCTTCAAAGCTGCCTGTAATGCTGCCTGTGCAGCCTCTGATTCTCCCAGCTTTTCTTGTGTCTGGATTAACTGCTTATATAGGGACACCAGCAAGGCTGAGGCTTCTTGATCATGCCTCTGCTGGGCAACCTCATCTGTTTGAGGGTGAATTGTGGCTGGCATTTTGATCTTTTTCTTCAAAGCAGCCATGTCTGCATCCCTTAACTTCAATATCTCCTGTATGCCCTTGATATCTTTGGGATCATGCCCAATCTCGATAATTATATCTTCTAAGGACCTAATTCTGTTGTCCTTAGCTTGTGAGGATGCCCTTTCCAACTCAAGTTGGGCAGCTGTATTATTAAGGCTATTTTCCAGCCTATAATTGTCCAATGTTTTATCTGCCAAGGAGGCATACACCATCTCACCCGTTTGTTTGTGTAACTCAATTTTGTCCATCGGGTGGATGTCCTTGGCAAGGACCTCAAGATTGGTCCTTATATAATCTGTAGGAGACTGGGGTTGTGCTACAGCTGGAAAGAAATGACTCATGATCATCTTGCCTTCACTAACATCAAAAGCAGACATCAGTCTTTGCTGGTTAGTGGGAGCCATCTTCAGCAAATGATTGTACCGCTGTATTTTTATGGGCTCACTCCTTTTCTTTATGTCTATGAACTGTTGTTTAATGCTCATTTAACCCTCTCTCTGCTGGCTAGAGGAGCTGATTTCTCCTCCCACAGTTCTGTTCTGTTCCTCTTGGAAGGAACTTGCAGATGCTTCCCTGCTAGGTGGGCCCATGCCCGGAGACTTCCCTGTTGGCATTTCCTCTTCAGAGAACGGGTTCAATCTCTGTCTTTTCTCACCATGACTTTCTGATGTGGTCAAGGGAGTCTCTCTGTCCCTTTTTCTTCTAGTATCCTCCTTTTGTGGAGTTTGGAGGATTGATGCATCAACTGATGTTTCTTGCCTAGGAGGCACCGTATTTTGTGCCTGTTGTTCTGTGAAAATTGGGGCCTCAACTGCCCCTTCTTGCTGTGGGGGCTGCTCTTTATTATGCTGCCCTTCTTCTTGCTGTAATTCCTGTTGTTGTTGTTGTTCTACCTTGTCATGAGGTGGCTGTTCAGTCTCCATTTCCTTTTCCTTGCCCCTGCTAGATATATCTTCAGTGGCTTTGGGTGCTTGCTGATTTGCAGTCGAGGAGGATGCAACTGCTCCCACTTGTGTGCTTGGAAGGGAGAACACCTGTGAACAAAGTTCAAGGTCAGCCATCTTTTTTAGATTCCTGACCGCTCTTTGGTTCAGCTCCTCTTGTGTAACCGGCTCTTCTAGGGTTCCTCTCCTCCATTTTGCTTGGTTTGCATGTTTTTCAATGTGAGGGATCTTTACATGATCATAGCCAGATAGCTTATATCTGAGCCTTCTCAAAGTGATGAAGTGGTTAGGGTCATAAGGTTTCCAGAGGAAACTGGTTTGAAGGCCAAGGGACTCAAGCATCCTGTCTGCTTCTTTCCAACCTTCCTCCCTCTGGTTATAGACAAAGTGGCCAAGTTGGTTCCTGACTTTCAACTGTGCTTTCTTGCCTTTGCCTAAAAAGTGAAGCACATCAACATTGCCAAACTGCCTGAAGTATTCTAGGGCAAACAGCCTCATAGGCACATATTTGGGTAGTCTGTAGGGAGGCAATTCACACCCATATATCCTGATGACGGTGTGGTGCTGGTAAAAGTACCAGTCCCCAATGCTGTATGATTTGGATAACTGCAGGATCCTTTGCATTTCATCAGTGAGCCTTGGAGGAGATGAGCCCATCATCATTGACATAGCTGGGTGGACGAAGTGATCTATGAACTCACAATAAGTATAAGGAGACTCGAATCTACAGTGGAAAACAGAGGACCAATAGACCACTGATCTTGGATTGCCTTGGGCATCCTGTCTTTTGATTGGAAAAGAGAACTTCTGATGTTGATGATATAAGATCAAGTGGTAAATGTAAGAGGTATACCTGAACACTCTTTCTCTTGCCAGGTTCATTAGTTGCTCATGTATTTTGTCTGCTATATAGGTGGCATATTCATAGCAGACAGGAGACTTACTAGGAGCAAACATGAGCATCATTACCAGCACAGTTTGATCAACAAAATCAATTGAGTTGTAGCCCAAAATGGGACTAATCATGTCTGCAAGATCTCTGCCCAGCTGGTTGAGGTATACTTGATTTATAGGAGGATACTTCACAGAGTCAGAGTCAATGTATAGCTGGTTTAATTTGGTGACCTGAGCATCTGTCATTCTGGCTCCTTGATTTATAAGGTCTACAAGTGATAGAGGGACCAGTTTCTTCTTAGTCCTGAAGCAGAGCATATCCTTGATAGCTTCTGGGGTGACATAAAACACAACTGATCCTGAAGGGTCAAGAACTGCCCTCTGAGTGGGGTCATAGTTTTCAGCACATAGATGGATCAAATCAGGGAATTGTCTAACCTGAGGGAGCTAAAAAATAGGAAGGAATGAGTCCCATATGCCCAGCACATCTGTTCCAGTCTCATGGTTGGCCTTCAATTCATTGAGCAGGTGTATGTGGAACTTAGTCCTCATTAGCATTTCCTCTGAAATCTGATAGTCCATGTCTGCCAGAGACTGCCATTCCAATTGTCTCTGGGGGGCATTTAATGGAGCAACGTTTAATGCCATTGGAGCTACTGGTGGATCCATGATTTCTCCTAAGATTATGGATGGAGTTGCTATGCAGAGCAACACAAAGAGTTTTCCTCAACGAAAAATGTGAATTGTATGGAACAGAGGGTGAGTGACACAACTGCAGCAATTGAAATACTACTTGAAGTGCCAATAAGACCAATGTGTGGTCTCAATTAGTCTGTTTTAACAGGTAGGTACAGTTTGAGTAAGTTGCTTCGCGATTGCGCGAACAGAGTGCAGTTTTTATTAAAATGTGGGCAAACAAGGCTCAGCTGGTGCTTTTCGAGCTCACAGTTGTAAATGGGGGCCAGGCACAGAAATTTTGCCGGTGAATTTGATAGTTTTTTATCTTTTAAGCTCTTTTGAGGGAATTCACAGACAAAGTAGGCGTATGAAGGATTTATAAGGGAAAATACCTGGTAATCAGCAAGCAATGGTCACGAACGACTGAGGAAATGGCGCGCCGGAGGTCCCCGAATTGATTTCAGCAAAGGTGGTGCAATTTTAGACGTAAAATCATGCAGAGAAAGCAACAGCTCTTGTGGCAAAAAGTATGAAAAAACGCAAAAATTGGCCTAAATATGGATTTTTGGCATATTGGCGCGTTTTTTTGGATGACGTCAACATGACGTCATCAGGTGGGGTCATGGTCGGATGGCGTCAGCATGACATCAATGGGTAAGGTGGCAGGCTGTGATTGGTCCACGTATATGATGAGGTGGCGGACATATCAGCGCGGGGGCGGACGAAGGAACTGACACGACGGCGGGGTGGCACTGACGTGGGTATGACGTGGTAGTGACGCTGGCCGGGCGGATTGACCAAAAACCGGAAACGGTTAGCGGTTTCTCATCGCACCGCTTTTGATACGGAAGGGAAGTTGTCAGGCGTACCTCCGATGAGCTGTGGTGATGACGGGTGGCGGAGGCCTGACGTCACCTTCTGACAGATATCGGAAGGTATCTGTCGGACGTCGGGGCCGGTCCGATATGGATAAGGACCGTCGGATCAATGAGGTCCGATCCGACGGCTGTCGGATCAATGAGGTGCTCGGGCAATACGGAATGGGGCGGGATTATTAAAATATTTATTTTCGGGATCAGTGCTTGGCGGAAACTCTTGGGATATGGCGGGTTTATAAAGGTTTTTCAATGCTCATTTAATATAAAAATATCCCGGCGCCCATACTTTGGATAAATGAGAAAAGTGGGTTTTTTGTTTATTTTTGCAAATTAAAGCGGGTTGTAGGTAGAACAAGGTCTTCTATAAGGTTTTCTTTAGCAAATGAAGGTTTTAAGGGGCCAAATGAATTCAGAAGAGGGGAGGGGGGTTAGACTTAGGTTTATCAAAGTGACCAGATGTCATTTGATCCCTGACAGAGGATTTATTGGCTATAATGCCAAGAGGAGGGATATTTATACAATGTTTGGGGTTTATACACCTTGGTGTTATAATACTAGGGAAAGGGTAACATAAGGGAATTATACAATAAAGTTAGGGGTTAATATGGATGAAGGGAGTGGATGAGGGGAGATAATACTAAGTTTATTTGAGAATAACTTAGCTTAGGGAGTAGAGCAAAATGAAAAGAGTTTTTAGACAAGAAATGTGGCTTTTGAAGGAACTAAAAACCAGCATAAAACCATCAATTCTTACATGAATCTCAACTGATGATGGGATGTTAGTTATGGATGGGAAAGGGGATAAGTGGGAAGTTAGACATGCTTCTTTGCTTGCTGCAACCTGATAGAGAAGAATGACTTCTCAATCCATTGACTTTGCTTTTGTGAAATCGATAAGCACACCTTCAATTGTAAGGAATGACACTTCTGCAACCCCATTTGCCTACCCATCTACTTGCCTAGCATTTTTTATTTCTTCTTGGAGGGTGCACTTAGGCTTGCAGACCCTTACCTGCCTTTTCTTTTCTTTGGCTTTTTCTTTTGATGGTCTGTCTACTTCTACCCTTATTTCTTCCAAGGTCCCAGATTAAGCTGTTGGGAGCCTTTCTTCTCTACCTAAACTACTTGTCTGCCAAGATTAAACAGTTTGGACAGACTTCTTTCTCTATTCTACAACTAGAAATTTAAAACATGGCATGATCCAGATTAGGCTGTTGGACCATCCATCAAAATTGAGTCCACATCAAGCTATAAGCACAGATTGTATTCTTTTGGAAATATGTGATCTTTGCATCATCAAAGCAGAGCATATTTGGACCTTTCCTTGCCAATCATGAAATATGAAACCTATTGGTATAGGTAGCTAACAGAGTGAGTATAGACATCAATACTAAAACGGTTTCATCAATCTGCTCACTCGTTTTGAAACCCAAGATGTAGGAGATCATATCAGTAATGAGTATACCAGCTTCATTGAACCAGACTTGATTAAAAGGAGGTGGATTCCTGGGCTGGCTTTCTGGTCTCATGAATAATTGATCTATTCTGGTAATCTTTGAACTGGGCAGTTTGGCAGCTTGGTCAAGCAAGGATTTCATGGTGAGAGGAGCCAGAGGCTGACTTGGCTTAAAGTTCAGCATATCATTTATGGACTGAGGAGTAATATAGAAGAGGACAGTCCTAGATGGAGCCACAACTTCTCTTTGCGTGGGTTCATAATTTGCACATCATAAATGGATGAAATCAGGGAGCACATTCACTAAAGGGAGTTAATAGATAGGCATGTTGGATTCCCAAATTCCCAAGACATCAATGTTGCTTTTGTAGCTATTTCTAACTTCACAAAAGGCTTGCAGGTGAGGCTTCTCACCCATCATATCCTTAATTTGGAAATCCCTGTTAGCAAGGGGGATCCATTCCAATTCCTTATGTGGTGCGTTCAAGGGGGAAACATTCAAGGCGACTGGAGCTTCCATGCTTCAACTGTCTGTGTTTATAATTGGAATTTGGGTCTGTGTAGCAACAAAAAACAGAGTACTGGCTCTGGGGTTTTTTCTTAGGGAATTTGCAAACTAAATTTTATTTAGAACTTGCCTCACTGGGTAAAATTCATAGAAAAGACAAAGTTTGCAGAGTTTAGTTTGAGAAGCTGGATAAAATAGTGGAAATGGTGCTCTTTTGGAGGTGATTTGACAAATTTCACTCAATATTTGGGCTTTTTCGGAGATTTTGCAAGCAGAAATGGGCTCGAATATTAGTTTAAGGGGCAATTTACAGAGGAGATCAGAATTCGCAGGTTTTCTTTGAAAAAAGGGTTAAAATAGTAATTTATAATGCAGAGGTTTGTAGGCAACAACGCACATTAAGTTGAATTCTAGTTCTTCAGGCGATGTTTACAGAAAACTTTGGAAAAATAGGGTTTTTAAGCGAATTACGAGTAAATACATGTTCTATGGGTGGCGAACTGTCCATAGAAAATGTCGTTTTGGACGCCGAAAGCCATGCAAAGCTCGTGCAAGATGAACAAAGAGAAATGGACAAAAACGTTGTGAAAACAACTTTTAATAAAAAAATTTATTTTGGCGGGTTATTGGCACGCTTAGGTTGGGTGACATCATCATGACGTCATTTTTGTCGGGTAGCGGGGGGGTACAGAAGGTGACATGGAACTGATGTGGTGGACACGGACGACAAAATAGTGACGAGGTGGTAGCTGACATGGGCACTGACGTGGGCGCCAACGTCAGCAGCGGGAAACGGGAGATGGTTTATGGTTTCATCGCACCGCTTTATGTACGATGGCGGTTTCTAGCAGAACGGATGTGATGCAATAGGGTAGCGATACGCATCCCACAGTACGACGGGAAAACCACTTTTTATCAGGCACTACTCTTCGTACATTGGGGCGGCTTTGATATGGACAAGAACCGTCAGATCTGGGGGATAGGATCTGATCTTTGACGGAGGGGTAAGTTGGCGGAGGTTTATAACACAGGACCTGCGCATTATTTGAATGTTTTTTAATGTTTGTGGGGTATAAAGCTTGGTTAACAAGGGTTTATGTGGGCGGTTGTTTGTTTAACCAAGTGTTAAATAAACTCCAATGGTTTTGAACATGGAGGGCTATTATAAGGTTTCTGCCAAACCTTTTAATTCCTGAAAACTATGACATATGGCTATACTTGCCAGGGGTCGGGATATTATAGAATTTTGGGGTTTTTTATCTATTTTTACATAGTATGGGAGGGGAAAACTTTAAATAGGAGCTATATAATAGAGTTAGAGTTAGGATTTTAATATGGTTTTATGAAGGGAGAATGCTAATTTTATAAGGTAAAACTTAGGTTCTTAGAAAAATGAAAGTGGAATGGAAGGGTCTTTTTACACAAGAAATGTGGCTTGTTTTGATTAAGTGAACCTAGAGTTCCACTCAGTATTTCTCATAAAATGAAATGAGTTAGGACCACTAAGCAAATCTCAATGTCCTTGAAGGGATGTTAGTAAGGGTTCTTGGGGAAATGAGAGGGGAAATTAGGCATGCTCCACTTGAACTATAATCATCGCCATGGTACCTATGATAGCCATGAGATAGATCATAAAAAGAACAAAACTGTTCATCAACTTGCTTCTGCAACATCCGACTGCCTACCCAGCCTAATCCACCTAACATTTTTTCTTCATTTTGTGTGGGTGAATTTGAACTAGCAAACCCTTTCTCTCTTTTATTTTGACTGCCCTCCTATCTAAGTCTGCCCTTATTTCTTTCAAGGGCTCAGATTTAGCTGTTGAGACCCTTTGCTTCTTTACCTAGCTACTGATTTGCCAAGTTTCAACTGTTGGAACAGATCTTATTCTGTTGTTCTAAAACAATAAATTAAAACATAGAGTGGCCAAGATTAAGTTGTTTGGCCATCCATCAAGTGTGATAGAAGTCACTGATTGCATCATCTTCAACCTGTTTGTAAAAATAGGATAGTAGTGGCATTTTGACTAGCCACTCTCTTGGTCTTTCTTTGGGGTTCATTTTCTTTGTTTTCTTGAACAATTCATTCTTTTTTCCATTTGATTTTTCTCTTAGGGCATACCCTCTTCACATTTTTTAAATTCTTGATTTTTTGAAAATATGGAACCTTTGTAGCATGGAAAGGATGATCATATTTGGCATTTCCACAGTCAATCATGAAATATGACACCTATTGTTATAGGAACCTAACAGTGGCTCCACTTGGGGATGGCTTTTCTAGGTGAAAAGCCAAGAATCGCATGTCAGATGGCCTTATTTTCAACTTTTGCTGCAATCTGAAATTTCCTTCTGCTGTAAACCAACAAACTATTTCTCTGTAACCTATATGCCTTTCTCATAGCTGTTTTGAACAATTACAACTCTGTATTAGATAGTTTTTCTGAGTTTTTAGTCCTCATTTTTATAGCTTCCAAGTTTTCTTCCTTAAGTTTTCCAATAGACGCAAAATATCATATAAAGAGTGGCTCAATTCTTCACTTCTTTTCCTCAAAATTTGCTGTATCTTATTCCTTATCTTATTGATGTCGTAAACTTGCTGAAAATAGACACTATTATGTACAAAATATAGTCCTGATATATTAACACTGTGGATCAAAGTAATGCTTGAGAATTCGCCCATTGACTGGCCCATCCTCTGCTTCTGTACCATCCAAACTTCTCAAAAAGTAGGTGTTGTTTCCTTGTATAACCTGAATGATAAAAGGTCCTTTCCATAGGAAATCAAATTTACCATGTTTTCCTCTGTCTTCCCTCCTGGAATCCCATTTCAGCACTTTGTCTCCTATGAAAAATTCCTCAACGTTTGTCCTTTTATCAATTTGTTTTTTCAGTTTCTCCTGTAGAACCTGAGTTTTGTGATACACTTCCTCTCTGGTCTACTGTAAGTGAATTGTTTGATTGATCCCTCTCTGGATGTCATTGGGTTCTGCTTGTATTTCTTGCAGTAATTTTATCACAGGGATTCCCAAGGATGAAGTGAATACAACCTCCATATCATAAACCAACTCATAAGGGCTTGTTCCAATAGATCTCTTTGTGGTTAACCTATCTGCCCAAAGTGCATTGATAAGATTTTTGTGCCCATTCTTCTTATTCTCCTCCAATACTTTCTTTATGATGCTGATCACGCTTTTGTTGGATGATTCAGCTAGACGATTACCTTGAGGGTAATAGGCTATGGAACGGCCTAAGGTAATGTGGTATTTGTGACAAAAGTTGATCATTCTTTTGGATTTAAAGGTAGTAGCATTGTTTTTTATAATCTTCTTAGGACAACCAAATCTAGAAAGGATATTGGTTTCTAGGAATTGCATGATGATTGAGTCATTGGCTTGCCTACAAGGGATGGCTTCTATCCATTTGGTGAAGTAGTTTGTGGCAGTTAAAATTCGCTTATGTTGGCCAGAGGAAGAAGGGTGAATTTCTCCAATGAAATCTAAACCACATTGTTGAAATGGTCTTTCTGTGGAAATGGGTTTTAGAGGTAAAGGTAAAAGCTTTCTCTTGCCTTCAAAGATTTGGAATTTATGGCAAGAAATTACAAATTTCTCTACATCAGCAAACAGGGAGGGCTAATAGAAACCAGCTCTTAGAATTTTATCAGCTATTGACTTCCAATACAAATGTCCACCACAGTCCCCTGAATGAAAATCCTTGACTACTTTGTCAATTTCATCCTGTGTTAGGCAATTCAGCAAAATACCTTCATGATTTTTCCAAAATAAAACATTGTCTACTATACAAAACTTTGAAGCTTTCATTTTCAAGAATCTCTTTTTAGTTCTGGATAAACCTGGAGGAGCTTGTAGGTTTAACAATACATAAATTATATCAGCATACCAAAGTGATTGTAAAAAGTCTTGATTGATCCATGGAGTCACCATCTCCTTTTCGTTATCCAGTTCATTGATGTCAAGGGCTTGAAAATTGGTTTCAGTCATCAACTTAGCTAATCCTTGTCCTTTTATCAATTTTGTTGGCTTGATTTCAATGTCATATTCCAAAATGTTGGCTATCCATTTGCCTCTTTTTCCTTCAATTCCTTCTTGAGTGAGAATGTCTTTGACTACAGCATTTGGGACATAGGCTATCACATGAGAGTACAAGATATAAACTCTGAAATCCTTAATGGCCTTTACAAGGGCATAGGCTTGTTTTTCCATGATTTGATATTTTAAAGGAGCATCCCTAAGTGCTTTGCTAAAGAAAGCAATGGGCTTCTCACATCCTTGGTTATCTTTTTGTAATAGGACAACAGCAATGGTATGCTCAGATGCAAAGGAAAAGATTATGAAATCTCTATCAAACTGTGGGCTTGTGAGGACCATTGTTTTAGTTAAAGCTATTTTGATTTCCTCAAAGGCTTGCTTAGCTTCTATTGTCCATTTGACTTTGGAATCTTTTTTCAGCATGTTATTCAACAATTTTATCAATTCAACCAAGTTGGGTATGAATCTTCTTAGGAAATTGATCTTTCCTAGAAAAGCTTGCAGTTCATTGATGTTTCTTGGGTGAGGCACTTGGAGGATAGCTTGTATTCTGTCTGGGTCAATTCTTATGACATATTTTGAAATTATGTGACCTAAGAGTTTGCCTTCTTCAAGGCCAAACAATGATTTCTTTGGGTTCAAAGATATGCCATATTTTCTGCAAATTAGGAACACTTGTCTGAGATGTTCTAAATGTTCTTGATGTGATTTGGAAAAAGTAGTGAGATCATCAAGATATATGACTAGGAAATCATGAATCTCTTTTGCAAAGGCTATGTCCATTGCTCGTTGAAATGTGGCCCCTGCATTTCTGAGTCCAAAAGGCATTTTAACATACTTGAAGGTTCCCCAAGTTGTTGTAAAGGCAGTTTTGTCTTGATCATCCGAGTGAACTAGGATCTGATTCAATCCTGAGAATCCATCTAACAGTGAAATCCTAGTAGCTCCCACTACCCTTTATAAAATGTGATCCATCTTGGGCAAGGGGTAATGGTCTTTGAGAGAAACTTTATTCAGATTTCTTAACTCAACACACAGTATTATTTCTCCCGTTTTCTTCCTAGTGGGAACTAGATTTGAAATCCATTCAGAAAATCTAATAGGTGCAATTATTTCAGCTTGGTACATTCTTTTGACTTCCTTTTCAATGGGAGGAAGTAGGACTAGATTAACTCTTCTAAGTTTTTGTCTAAAAGGTTTTTGATTTTATTTTAAAGGTATTGTGTGTTGGATGACTGAAGTATCATAGGACTTGAGGTCTTCATAGCTCCATGCAAAAACATCTTGAAACTCTTTAAACAACTCTATGTATTTCAGTTTTTGATTTGGAGGAAAGGCTTTGGACAATTTTATCATATTAGGGTCATCTGCAATTCCTATATTACAGTCCTCAATTTCTGCATTTAAAGGTTGCATTTTTGGCTTTCTTGGTATATCATTTGAATAAAAAATGTCCTCCAAAGGAGTCAAGCCTATGGGAAAAAAGTTATCTTTCATCTCAATTACTTTAGATTCTGCCTCAGCAATTTCATCAAGGTCCATTTGTTTAAGCTCTTGTAGATCTTTACTAGTAAAGTTTGTTGGGTGTAAAATGTGGTTTGCTGTTTCAGCTGATATATTTTTCTCAATTTTGTCTATCTGTTGTTGACCACAAAGGGTGCTTGTGTCAATGTTCTTGCTTGAGAATTCCTCTTTCAAAGTCACGAAATTATTTATTTGTGCATCATTTTCAAACACCTGCCAATTTTTGACATTATCTGGAACAGCAGGTCTGTGTTTAGTTTCAGTAGTGAAGTGGTGGTTGGGCTCAAATCGCAGCTTGCAAGTGCTAGCAAAAGTTGCCAAACTATGTACATGTAAATTATGGTTTCTTGAAATTTTGGTGAGCTGAGATTCTAAGAAGGTGTTGACTATTTCCATTGCTGCCCCCCTGTAAGCCCTCAACCTAATATCATTTGTAACAAAGTTCCCCTTCATTTGTTGGATAATCAAATCTGAGTCCCCTAGAATAGAAAATTTTGTTGCCCCTAGGCCTCTAATGAGTTTAAGTCCCAGTAAAAGGGCCTCATATTCGGCCATAATGTTTGTACATCTAAAATTCAACCTATATGCATGTCCTTGAGCATGGTCATTTTGCATATTATGTATCCAAATCCCTGCCCCTGCTCCTAATTTATTCACTGACCCATCAAACTCTAAGTACCATAAGATTTCTTGATTGTAACTATTCTTAGGAGTTTTGGAAACTTGCTCAGTGGGCAGATTTGGATTTTGTGAGTCATATGACTTGGCTGGTTTGTTTATTGCATCAATTATTTCAACAATTTTTTGATCTTGAGCAGTAGATTCTTCATTAATACTTCTTTCTTGTGCTAATTCTAGCAACTTGCCATCAGTTTTGGGACATATTTCAGCATTGTATAAGATGAATGAATCCATATCTGAATGAATGGAATAAATAGGGAAGTTTTGGGGTTTCTCTTGACTACTAACCACATATTTCATCAAAGTTTCTTGGTACAATCTCTTTGGCTGGCCAAAGACTGAAATGGTGGCATAATAAATATCTAGCTGCAACGGTCCTTGGAGTTTTGCACCCCAAGATCTAGACAAAAGCATTCCATACTTTGGTGGGATATCAACTACCACCACATCAATTAAAATAGTCTTGGTCGAGTATTACACTAAAGATATACGCAAATTTTTGATAAGGCCTAGACACCTGACCTGGCTAGAATCGAATGAGAACAAGTCATTATATGGCCTTGTGATATCTAGGTCCAATCTTTCCATCATAGATTTAGGCATCAGATTATGGGAAGCTCCCGAATCAAACATTGCATTATGCAGCACTTTGTCATGAATGTTTAAGCTTACATAGAATGGAGGGACTCCTCCATCTACCATTTTACCATTTACCTCAGGACCAAAAATTAGCTCTGGTTGGTCATCTAAAACATTGACTGCATCTCTATTTTATGATATTTGAAGTGACCTACTGATTTTTTCCCTATACACCTCATGTTTAGCCAATTCAGATAGTGGAATGGCTATTATTAACTTGCCTATTTCTGTTTCTAGGTTGAAAGGTTTTCCCATTTGAATCTTTGTACTCCGGGTAGCAAGGTTTTCCTTTTCTGCTATGTTCTCAGTGGTTTTTTCTTCATCATGAGTGCTGTTATGACCTAAGTCTGCTTTGAAACTGTTTTTAGGAGAGCTATTTATATTTTCTTTTGAAGGAAAAGAGGTGGATGGCTGATTTTTTGAGGGCCGCCAGTCTATTATGTCCTCAACTGTGGGTTCTTTGGATTGAGGTCTGTTTTAGCAGGGAGCTCCGTAAGGGCAGTTTTATCCTTTGCTTTCTTAGGCTTCTTGGTATCTTTCATCTTGCTAGGTTCAGGTACATCTACCGTTCTACTTCTCAATTTATATTGTTTATGGACTTCATAGACAGTTGCATCATACCCTTCTTTGAAATCAAAAGATTCTCCGGATTTGATTTGAATTTGGTTGAAATTATCAGCTTCTTGGTCATCTTGTGTTAAAAACATTTATTGTTCACTATTCAGACCCATTATATTGATTTGAGCATCCTCTATTGGCTCACTAGAGGTGGAGGCTTCGGCATAGTTCTCTTGAGATGGAGGTCTGATGTTCTGATCAGGGCCAGCTTTCCCGGTGTTAGGATTTTGATTTTTTCTAAAGTTTGGATTTCTAGTAGTGCTACTTGGTTGACCTTCCCAAGAGGATTTTCTTTCAATGGTTTCCACTCTATCACCCAGTCTATCCATGCCTTTGATTATTGCATCTAGTTTTTGTTCAAATGCTGAAGGCTCTTCTTTGAAGGTAGTCCTTCTTTCGGCTCTAGCTCGGGCTCTTTTAGAGATCAAATTTGCCTCTTCACTAACAACTATGCTCTTCATGTCTTCTAAGCTGGTAGGAGCTCTTTCCCTTAGCTGATATGCCATGTCAGAGTCAAATCCATCAGGGAATTTGATCAAGGCTAAATCAGGTGGAGGTCTAAGGTTTTGAGGGATAGCATTGTATACGTTATTGAATCTAGCACAATAGTCTTGGACAGTTTCTTGTGGGCCTCTTTTTAAACTGTCGTACTCTGATAGGATATGTAGTGGGTCCTTCTTCTTTTCTCATCTGTTCAAAAAGATTTGGTACAAGGCATCCAGATCAGCAATTGTGTTTGTAGCAAGTGCCCTAAACCAAGTCCTTACATCATCGGTTAAACTTTGGACAAAAATTTTCATTCTGACATCGTTGTCATCAATTTCGTAGTTTTCAAAGTGATCCATCATTTTCTTAGTATGTTTCTAGGCTATGTAGGAGCCAGTACAATCAAAATATGTAATTTTTCATTGATAGTCTTGAGGCACAGCCCCTTGATTTGCAGGCAACTGCAGAGGGGCATATTGGTTTGCCATATTTACAGGTAAAAATGGGAGATCTGAAAGCACAGGGATAACAGCTGAGATAAATAGAGTGGATGGAGGAGTGGAAGAGGTGCTTTGAAGTGATGATGGTGAACTAGAAGAAGCTGCAGCAACAGTGGGAAGGACTGCTGCCTTTCTAAGAGGAGATTGGGTAAGGTTTTGCTGAAGTATATCAAGATTTAAATCAATAGAATTTTCTAGACTCTCTTGTATTTTCAGGGTCTTGGAGATTAGGTTAGGATTTTCAAAAATAGCTGGAGGATTAAGATCCGGGTTTGATCTAGTGTAACTAGTTTTCTTCTTTGGAGCTAGCTTCTAAATTTTTTTTTGGTATTTTGTAGAGATATTTAAAGGATGATGCTTTTGACAATATTTTTGTAGGAAAGTATGACTTTATGAAGGTTTTGAATTTTCCTAAAGATTTTTTGAAGACAACAGGAAACTGATCGAATTTTTGACACAACTGTATAAGTCCTAAAGGTATACTAGAGATATACTGAAGCAACGTTTATTTACTCCAGTAAATGTACAACAAAAACAGTTTCAAAGGCTACTTGGCTAACTTCAGGCTTCATCTGTAGCTTTATAAAATAGACAGTAGTAACAAATACAACCATTCAGTTCCCTAGTGGAGTCGCCAATGATGTTATCACTCAGGTTGTTCCCCAGGAAAATTCTAAGGAGGGAATACGGCCGAGGTAACCACTAACCAGTCTTTTAGCTGCAGATTCTAGCCAATCTGCAACCAGAGAGGGCTCTCTCTTTATGATTTATCTTTGTGTTGTTATATGTTATGCTAGTTATGAGGCTCAAGTGTTTGATTGATGTTTGGAAGCTGACATTCAATGGAATAGGGTTGCAATATAAGAGAAGTTCAGACCATTGGGTGAATGGAGTCTAATGAATATAAGCTTCTAGGTATGGTTTCTTTGACAAAGGAGGAACTACAGAGCAAGATAATTAAACATGGAACAATTTTCAAGCTAGACTAAAATGAAATGGAGTCAGGGAATGAAAGGCAATCAAGAATATTTCATTATGCTAGCAGAGGGAAAGTGGATAAATACTACCAAGGAGCAATTAAGAATTCCTTAATTGTATTCAAGGTGCAAGAACTAGGGAGACAGGAGCAGTCAAGAATTCATGCCTATGCTAGTCCTATAGAAAACATAAAAAATGATAGGAATTGAACACAGAGTACAGCAAAGTAAATTCCGGGTTATTCTTTTTTCTTGCAATTTAGAACATGGTATTTAGATGATATATAAAACACAGATACAGTAAAACAAGAGTAGAGAGGACTTATTGATCTATGAGGTAACACAAGAATTCTGTAACATATTATTTTGCCATTAATTCCATAACCAGCAAGTTCACGAGCAAAACATTCCAGCAATATTTATTTCAGAAGGGTTCCCAAAATTTACAGCGCAGGTCTAGAATGATATTCACCAGCCAACAATAATACATCTGCAAGGGAGGTATTTATAAAAAAGAGTTTCAAAATATCTCATAGGGAAAATATCCATCAATAAATTTATCCATCTACTTCTTCAAAGGCAATAAATGACATTGAAAACAGAGTGTAATCAATGTAGGAGTAACTTCGTTGTACTGGCTGCCTTTGGTGGTCTGATATATTTAACTTTTAAACTCAACAAGTCTGTTGGTAGCTACCTCTTTGATTTGCATTCCTGCGTTGTTGTCCCGCCCATGTCATATGTGCCCAAATACACTTTAATTCGTTCTGTTGTGCCTTCCTTTTCTATTGTTTTTATTCTCATGATGTATGGCATGTATATTGAATTTTATTAAATGCAGATGATCAAAAGAAAGAAAACCAAAACTACCTTGGTAAAACCTGTAACATGCCTTGCCACCATTGGTCTGTTGGCAATTCGTGTCTTTGTCGCTTTATTAATGTTTCATCAGCCTCAGTATAGTTGTAGTAATTGGGCTGGACTTCAAAAAGATGTGTTATCTCATGCTCAATGTAGAATAGATTTTCCAATTTATCATATAAGCTCTGTCCAGTGGGAGGTACTATGTCTTCTGAAGAGCTTGATGATGCTGTGATTTGGTTGGTGACATATGTGTTTACCCTGTGTGCAAATTGTTCATGTGTCAACAGTCTTTGATTTCCGGTCAATAAGCTGGGTAACCCTTTGCTCTACAAGACTACGAACTTCTCTGTAAAGGCATTTATTCCTGTTTGCATTTCCTGGCACTTCCTTTCAAAGTTTTGTACAAAATTCCTCATGGTCAACACCTTTTTCACTGTCAAAATGGTATTTTTTCTGTCCCTGATATCCAGGGCTGCTAGTTGTTCCCTGGTATGAGTATTCAAAAGATGAATTAGTTTATTGGCCTGCTTAGGCATGTTTCCCAATAATGTCCTTGCCTTTTGAATCTCAACTTGAGTTATTTCTATCAATTCAATTTTCTCATGGATTGTTTGAATTGATCTCCATTGATTAGTGATGGACTGGCCGATTTTAGTCGACAAAATTGTTTTGATTTCTGCGAGAGTTTTATGAAGAGTGAGGTCTTTTTCCAAGGCTTTTACCTTGTTTTCCAAGGCCTTTACTTCTCTGGTATTTTTTGCTACAGTTGTCTTGGACTTATCATAATTCACCTCTAGCTTGGCCAGTTTTTCTTTGGCTTCCTTTAGCTATGCCATTTGGAGTTCTAAGGCCTTTATTTCCTTCATCATCTCTTCCATGCTCAGGCTGGTGTCTGATACTGTTGTTGTTGCTGCTATAGTTGTTGCTAAAGCTAAGGCACCTGTTGTTGATGCTGGATCAGTAAGAGGGGCTGTTGTTGTGACTGTAGGAGGAGTTGTTGTGCTTATTGGAGCTATTGTGCTTATTGGAGCTGTTTCTAGTGGCTGGGAGGCCAATTCTCCTTGTTTTCCTTGTAATGCTATCTCTAATTCCTTCTCTGTTTCTGCCAGTCTTTAATTCACCCTCATTAGCAAACTCACCACGTCCTCCTCTTCTTTTTGCTGTGCAACTTCTGTGGTTTGTGGGTGTATTGTGATGGGCAGCTTGATCTGCTTCTTGAGAGCTACAATATCTTCTTCTTTCTTTTTTATTAAGGCCTGTATGCCCTTGGGATCCTTGGGATCATGTCCCAACTCTATGATAATTTCTTCTAAGGATTTGATTCTATTATCCTTAGCTAATGAAGAGGCCTTTTCCAAGTCCAATTGGGCAGAAGTATTATGTAATGAATTTTGCAGTTTGTGAGCTAATAATGCTTTGTCTGCCAAGGTGGAGTATACCATTTCTCTGGTTTTTTTATGTAACTCAATCTGGTCCATTGGGTGGATGTCCTTAGAGAGGAATTCCAAATTGGTCCTGATATAATCAGCAGCTGACTGTGGCTGCTGCATTGTGGGCCTGAAGTGACTAAGGGTCATTCTCCCATCCTGAATATCATAGGCTGCCATTAGCCTTTGTTGATTTGTGGGGGCCATTCTCAGCAATTGATTGTAAATTTGGAACCTTACAGGCTCATTTCTAGCCTTTATTTCAGTAAATTCTTTCTTGATATCTAAGCCTTGCTTTCTCTGTTGCCTGGTGGATGTGACCTCCACACCATGCTGCCTTTCTTGCTCTCGCTGAAATGAGCTAGTTGATGTTTCCAAAATTGGAGGGGCCTGTTGTTCAGTTGTTTCCTCACCCCTTAAGTTATCTGTTGTCTCTTCTGTCAATTCTTCTTCAGAGTAGGGATTCAACCTTTGCCTCTTTTCCCCTTGTTGTTCTGTTGACCCACTTATAGGTGTGTCTTCCTACCTGTCTCTTTTCTTGGCTCTTTTCTCATTGAGAGGAGTTTGTAACACAAGGATTTCAGGTACTTTTGTTTTTGTTGAAGGACCTTGCCCTTGGCTTTGTTCCTTTGATGCATCTTGTGGTTCTAACATTATATCTTGCTTTGAATGCAGCACTTCCTTGCCTTTAGATGTCCTTGCAGGTGGAACACTCTCTTGGGCAGGCTGCTAAGAAGTTGTAGCAGATGATGTGCCCGCTCCAATGTGTCGAGGAAAAATGAAAGAGACCTATCCAAAAGAGTCTAGGTCAAGTGTTTTTTCAAGTCCATTCATTGTTTTTTCTAATTTCTCTTCTTCAGTAATGTCTTCAACTAATGTGACTTCTACCCATTCTTGTTGATTAACATCTTGTTCAATTTCAGGGATTTTGTGGTGAACATATCCTGTGAGCTTGTTTTTGACTCTTCTAAAACTTATGAAATGTTTAGGATCATATGGTGACCAATGAAAACTTTGTTTCAGCATAAGTTGATCTCTTAATATCTTATCTGCTTCCTCCTGGGCTTCTTCCCTTTTATTGAAGATAAAGGGGACCAATTGATTTCTTATCTTGAGCTGTGCTTTTTTCCTAGCACCATAGAAATGAGTCAAATCTGAACTACTGAATTGCCGGAAGTATTCCAAGGCAAAGAGTCTCATAGGGACATACTTTGGTAGCTTGTAAGGGGATAATTCACAGCCATAAATTTTGATCACTGTGTGATTTTGGTAAAAATACCAGTCACCAATACTGTATTCCTTTGAGAGATGTAGAATTTTCTTCATTTCATCAGAGAGCCTGGCAGGAGGAGTTGTCATCAACAAAGAAGTGGCTAGATATATGAACAGGTCAATGAACTGACAATATGTATAAGGGGAGTTGTGGACCTCATGGAATACTGAGGTCCAGAAAATTACAAACCGCCTTTCACCTTTGGGGTCCAACCTTCTTAGAGGAATTTGGAAACTATCAGGTTGATAGTACATCAGGAAATAATATATATAGGATGTGTATTTGAACACTCTTTCTCTGTCCAATTTGATGAATTTCTCATGGATTTTATTTTCTATGAAGGTGGCATAATCATACTTGATAGCATGGAGTTGTCCTCGAGTGAATATAGATATCAATACTAAAATGGTTTCATCAATATGCTCACTGGTTTTGAAACCAAAGATGTAGGAGATCATATCAGTAATGAGTATACCAGCTTCATTGAACTAGACCTGATTAAAAGGAGATGGATTCCTGGGCTGGCTTTCTGGTCTCATGAATAATTGAGCTATTCTGGTAATCTTTGAACTGGGCAGTTTGGCAGCTTGGTCAAGCAAGGATTTCATGGTGAGAGGAGCCAGAGGCTGAGTTGGCTTAAAGTTCAGCATCTCATTTATGGACTGAGGAGTAATATAGAAGAGGATGGTCCCGGATGGAGCCACAACTGCTCTTTGTGTGGGTTCATAATTTGCACAACATAAATGGATGAAATCAAGGAGCACATTCACTGAAGGGAGGTAATAGATAGGGATGTTGGATCCACAAATTCCCAAGACATCAGTGTTGCTTTTGTAGCTATTTCTAACTTCACAAAAGGCTTGCAGGTGAGGCTTCTCACCCATCATATCCTTAATTTGGAAATCCCTGTCAATGAGGGGCATCCATTCCAATTCCTTATGTGGTGCATTCAAGGGGGCAACATTCAAGCTGACTAGAGCTTCCATGCTTCAACTGTCTGTGTTTATAACTGGAATTTGGGTCTGTGTAGAAACAGAAAACAGAGTACTGGCTCTTGGTTTTTTTCTTAGGGAATTTGCAAACTAAATTTTATTTAGAACTCGCCTCACTGGGTAAAATTTGTAGAAAAGACAAAGTTTGCAAAGTTTAGTTTGAGAAGCTGGATAAAACAGTGGAAATGGTGCTCTTTTTGCAGGTCATTTGACAAATTTCATTCAATATTTGGGCTTTCTCAGAGATTTTGCAAGTGGAAATGGGCTTGAATTTTAGTTTAATGGGCAATTCATAGAGGAGAACAGAATTTGCAGTTTTTCTTTGAAAAAGGGGGTAAAATAGTGATTTATAATGCAGAGGTTTGTAGGAAACAGTGCACTCTAAGTTGAATTCTAGTTCTTCGGGCGTTTTTTACAGAAAACTTTGGAAAAATAGGGTTTTTAAGCAAATTACGAGTAAATACCTATTCTATGGGCACCTGGTGCGAAATGTGGGTAGAAGACTGAGCTGAGGGACCGAGCTGCGAATTGAATTCCTCTAGGTGATGGACTGTGCAGAGCAAATGTCGTTTTGGACATCGAAAGCCATGCAAAGCTCGCGCAAGATGAAGAAAGAGAAATGGACAAAAACATCGTTAAAACGACTTTTAATTTTTTTTTTATTTTGGAGGGTTATTAGCGAGCTTAGGTCGGGTGACATCAGCATGATGTCATTTTTGTCAGGTAGCAGGGGGTATGGAAGGTGACTTGGTGCTGACGTGGTGGACACGGCAGACAGAATAATGACGAGGTGGTAGCTGATGTGGGCACTGACGCGGGTGCTGACATGGGCGCTGACGCGGGCGCTAACATCAACAGCGGGAAATGGGAAGCGGTTTATGGTTTCATCACACTACCTTATGTACGATGGCAGTTTCTAGCAGAATGGATGCGATGCAATAGGGTAGCGATACGCGTCCTGCAGTACGGCGAGAAAACCGCTTTTTATTGGGTGCTATTCTTTGTACATCGGAGCAGCTCCGATATGGACGGGAGCCGTCTGATCTGGGAGATCGGATCCAACATTTGACGGAGGGGTAAGTTGGCTGAGGTTTATAACACATGACCTGTGCATTATTTTAATGTTTTCTAATGTTCGCGGGGTATAAACCTTGGTTAAAAGGGGTTTATGGGCGCGATTGTTTGTTTAACCAAGTGTTAAATAAACTCCAATGGTTTTGAACATGGAGGGCTATTATAAGGTTTCTTCCAAACCTTTTAATTCCTGAAAACTTTGATATATGGCTATACTTGCCAAGGGTCGGGATATTATAGAATTTTGGGGTTTTTTATGTATTTGTACATAGTATGGGAGGGGAAAACTTTAAATAGGAGCTATATAATAGAGTTAGAGTTAGGATGTTAATATGGTTTTATCAAGGGAGAATGTTAAGTTTATAAGGCAAAACTTAGGTTCTTAGAAAAATGAAAGTGAAATGGAAGGGTCTTTTTACACAAGAAATGTGGCTTGTTTTGATTAAGTGAACCCAAAGTTCCACTCAGTATTTCTCATAAAATGAAATGAGTTAGGACCACTGAGCAGATCTCAATGTCCTTGAAGGGATGTTAGTAAGGGTTCTTGGGGAAATGAGAGGGGAAATTAGTCATGCTCCACTTGAACTATAATCATCTTGCCATGGTACCTGTGATAGCCATGCGATAGATCATAAAAAGAACAAAAAAATTCATGAACTTGCTTCTGCAACATCCAACTGCCTACCCAGCCTAATCCACCTAACATTTTTTCTTCATTTTGTGTGGGTGCATTTGAACTAGCAAACCCTTTCTCTCTTTTCTTTTGATTGCCCTCCTATCTAAGTCTTCCCTTATTTCTTCCAAGGGCTCAGATCTAGCTGTTGAGACCCTTTGCTTCTCTACCTAGCTACTGATCTACCAAGCTTCAACTGTTGGAACAGATCTTATCCTGTTGTTCTAAAACAAGAAATTAAAACATGGAGTGGCCATGATTGAGTTGTTTGGCCATCCATCAAGTGTGACAGAAGTCACTAATTGCATCATCTTGAACCTGTTTGGAAAAATAGGATAGTAGTGGCATTTTGACTAGCCACTCTCCTAGTGTTTCTTTAGGGTTCATTTTCTTTGTTTTCTTGACAAATTCATTCTTTTTGCCCTTTTTTTTTTCTTTTAGGGCATACCCTCTTCACATTTTTTAAATTCTTGTTTTTTTGAAAATATGGAACCTTTGTAGCATGGAAAGGATGATCATATTTGGCATTTCCACAGTCAATCATGAAATATGACACCTATTGGTATAGGAACCTAATACCATTGATAGAATGATAGGACAAGATATGGGCAGCGATACCACTGCATTAGAAGATTGTTGTCGATAATATCTGGCTTTGCTACCATGGCTACGACTACACCTTATTAGACAAAGTAACCAAGGGAGCGCACCGCATAAGGAAGAACACGAGGCACTAACTAGAGCAAGGGTAACCGAGGAGGGCCTGCAAACCGGTTTGGAAGGAGAATTGAAGCCTCGCACAGGTGGTGTGACCACTTGACTATCTGTAGGAAGCACAGTCTCAGTGCTCTAAGCAGTTTGAAGAGAGCGTGGGACTATAAAAGACTCTGTATGGGAGCTGCACGATAAGGAGGTTGTGTGCAGGATCAGTATGTCACACGGGTCGCATTCGCACACAAGGGGTTGCGCTGCTGCATGGGTAGGCTGGGAAGTGACTGTTGGTGTCACTGTTCATGATAAGATGTCCAATTTAATGCAACAAGGAACAGGCGACGAGAAATTAAGACACAAAGTCAGAACTAGATTTGGGACGATCTGCCGCCAATCTCACATTAATGAGTTGAATAAGGGGGGAATGGTCGAATTTGAATTCAAAAAGGCCTATAAATCACAGTTGGCTCTCCACCAAACAACCCTTTGCATTTTGAGAATTCAGTTGTTGCACTATCAATTAGGTATAGACCTGACGAATTTGGAGGCTTTGAGAGCAAGTTCAGTGTTTGAGACATTGCTGATGGAGACACAAGATTTCCTAAACAGAATGATCTTAATAACCAAGGACAGAGCCCCACACCACTAGTGGGGGATGGAACGAAAATTCCTAAATCGCCCCAGATGCCGAGGCCTAAAAAGGATCCACAGGCAGTAGGACCAGTCCATATGTCTCCGCGAAATCTGCGGTTCGATAAACTGTCTATGGAAGACAAGGGAAATACTATTAATCTTGAGATAGATGATGAGGAGGAGGATCTCCAAGCGTTCGTAGAAGAAATCGAGGTGAATGAAGAAATGGAGGAAGACATTCAGCCAGTGTGTGCTGTAACAAAACTGCCCAAGTATGTCCCTCCACGGAAAGGGAGAGTAAAAGTTCCCAAAGATTTGGATGTCGTTAAGAGCGCACTTCAAACCCCGCTTCTCCCAAATGGAATTCTATTTGAATGATCAATTTTGGGTCACATGCCCATGATGAAATTTGAAGATTGGGACCTCACGGATAGCGAAAATTTCCCACAATTAAAGACTAACCAACTCTTGAAACAGAGCAAGGAGGGGTCAGTTACAACACTAAAGCCATAGAAATGGTTGCGCAGTCTGGAGGAGGCCGGGCTACTCCACCTGCTATGGATTCCACAGTTTCACCGAGCATCAATCACGATCTTTGTCATCAGGCAACTGCTTTGCCTGGTGCACGATGGGTACTTATGGCTGGAGGAGCCTATTCTTATCACAACAGAGCTTATTCATAGGATTTCTTAGCTTCCCTATACGGGAAGGGATCCCGCAAAAATGGTTGGAAAAAGAAGAGATTTGGCGCTCGTTGTTACACAAAATATTGTCACCATGACTATTTGCAGTCAGTATGGGTCTATCATCATTCATCCTGTCATCCTAAGCAAGTCTCAAACCTCAGCTCTTCATGTCAAGCTTTGAAAGTGAGAGAAAAACCTTTAAAATCATTAAAATTCTGGTTCCGCACTTTCTCTCACTGTTGCCTGCGGTCCCGCACCTCCTGTTCATATTACCTGCGAACCTGCCCGCTTTGTCTCTAAAGGAGTGGGTGTGGACCCCTGTGAAAGTCAAAAGGGCGCAAGTTTTTTCTAAAAAACTCACTTTGGGTTAATTCTAGATGATTCTAGAAGGAATTTTGATGTGGATGGTTCGCTCTTAGGTGGTTCTTGCATCCCAAAAGAGAAGGAGCTAATCCCTTGATGAGAGGAGCTATCCCTTTGAAGGAGGGCTTTATCCCTTTGAAAGTGGACCTAGTAACTTCCCTCCATTGCACTATAAATTAAGGCATTGTGCTGGTTACTAGGGAGGTTAGAAGATGAACATTTTGAGGGTAAATGCTGGTGGAATTGAGACTTCCTAGTTAAGCTTGAGAGGAGAGATCACATATCTTTTGGCTTCATTTGAAAGAGAGTGAAACTTGTCAAAGTAGAGGAGACTTCTTGTTGGACCTTGGGAGGAGCTTGTATAGCATCAAGGCACAGGTTGTAAAGTTCTTCTTTGATTTGAATTAATAAAATCAAATTCATTTTTCTCAACAAACTATCTTATGTCATTTGTTTCATGAATTCCTTGATCATCATGTTAAGTATGCTTTATGATATTGGCTTTTCAGGTGCTATTTAATTTGTTTGCTTGTTTGTGTTTACAGATTTGCAACAAGGGAGCTCATTTGGATCAAAGGAGCGAGGCTTCCACAAACTTGCATTGGACCCAAGGTAGGTCTAAAACACTTGTTTGCCTTTGTTTATAATTGCATATTTAGAGAAAGATAGCTTTTATTGGGTTGCTTGTCACTAGATATCGTTAGATTCTAGGAAGGTCTGTCTTGTCCGCAAGATCGACTCATTCTGTGTGACAAAATGGCGACTCCGCTGGGGACTTGATTTTTTCCTTGTCTTTACTTTGGCCTGAGAAACTGTGTTTTTGTTTCTGTTTTTGGCTTGTTGTGTGTGGAATTGGGTATATTTAGTAGATCTAGGATTATTTTTTGTGTTTCATAACTTTGGGAGAGGACCGCACCCTCGGCTTGCAACACAGTGCGGACCTATCTGCACTTTTGCTTTTAGCACAGAGTGGTATTGCACCTGTGTGAACTGTGGGCCTGCTGAGCCTGCTAAAATTTTGAAAAACTTAAGATTTTCTCTTTCGGGCAGTTTAGTTTTTGTTTAGATGTTGTTATCCCCTGCCCAGACCTACATATGACTTGTTAAGAAATTTTCTTAGGTTAATTCCATTGGCATTCCTATTTTAAGCTTTTATCAATTGGGTGTTTTGAGTCTCTTTTTTGAGAAATTCTTAATTTGATTTCCTTTGATCATTACTTGGAGGTTTGTCTCAGTATTTTCACAATTTTGCATCTTTTTGCTTTTGGGGGGGCTAAATTGTGTATGATTGTTAATCGCCTTTCAGTGTTTTTATTTTTTAATCTTTGGAACTCTCACCCAATTTTCTTGACTTGCACTTGATTGGTTCTTAGATTACATTAGAATCATCTTGTGTTTGAGAATTCTCTTGCATAGATCACATTTGCATTATTAGAATTCTCATTTTCAGAATATGAATGAAAAATTTGCATAGATTACAATTGCATAGTTTACATTCTGAAAAATCAATTGTATATTTAGATCAGTTTTCTTTGATTTGAATTTACATATTTTTATGCTTGTTTTAACATACAAAAATAAAAGAAAAATAAAATGTTTTGGAATTGATTTGCATTAGTTTTTCTGGATGAAATTAGTGCATTAGAGAAATTGTTATATTTTCTCTTAGTGATCAATTTTTTGCATTGTTGGAAGTGAATGGAAACTCTCTCCTTACTTTAGTTAGGATTCATCGAATTGAAAAGATTACATTATCATATTCGATTCCATTTAGTTTTGGGTCGGGTCATAACACCATTGGTTTCATATCCATTTACCCTTTTGAGTAATAACAACCTAAATAATAAAGCGCTTAATTAAAATTCATCTAGTAATTTTTACATTTTTAGGGCTCTTTCCACCAATTTAGCTTAGGCTAGTGTCATGGAATAGGTTTTAGTTAACTCCCCAAGACAGTAAAACAAACAAGTTGTTGATCTTGCGGTAGGGAGAAATTCAAATTATTACATCTATGCTCTGGGAAAGCTCCTCTTAAAGGAGAAGCACGAGATCGTGTCCGAACCAGTGTGGGAATCAATCCTTCCTCATTGGGAATGATGCCAGATATTCACGTATTAAAAATGGTAAACCTCGGATTAACCATTGTCGAGGAGCCTGGGGTCACTTGTTGGTAAACCTTAGATTATGTCAAGGAGCCTTCAAGGGGATTGAGCTTGTTACTCTGCCCTTGCGTGCATATCAGATCGTAGACTATTCCCCTAGGTATATTTGTTTTCGTTGGTAACCATAGTGACCATATTCTATAGGATTCTTCCTAAGGTGATAGTGGTGGGAAGATCCCACTGTACCTGGAGCAGACGTCGGCTAGACTCACTTGGATTTTCTGGGGGGTTCTCCTCACTCGAGACGGTTTAGTGGAGGAACTTGTGCCAGTCTATTCATTAAGCAGGTTGTCAGGGTAACTGTTCCAACCGCCATTTCTGTATTGAACTCTGCGATGTTGGATTTCATTACCCACAAGTGTTTTCAGTACGGAAAGTTACTGTTTGTGTGTGGTTTGACTCCTAGATTTGATAGTGCGTGTTAATTTGTTTTTTTTTTACTTTTAGAGACCATAGGTGTGATTTGTGAATTTTAATTGTTAGGTGTGAATTGTGAATTGTTAATTTTAGTTTTAAATTGTTAATAAAATTCACTGAAGTTGAATATAATGGCAGATGTTTTAGAATTTACCAACCAAGGAACCCCTCTTAACAAGAATCCTAGTACTTTTCCTTACTTTGGAAATGTTGGTCCTCCTTACATGGCTACTTTGTCATTACCTGGATTTACAATAGGTTTACTGATATGGTTATTTTCAGCTTCGTTGGCCCCAAATACTCCAATTGTTCCACCTCAACCGAATGCTTCACCTCAACAGAGTTCACCATCTCAACATCACCAACCTTATGTTCGCACCTTACCTTCTTTGCCTAATTTTTCTTCCTCCATTTCTTCCTCTTCGATTGGTAAAAGCCTCAATGCTAGTAACTAGGTGGCTAAGAAGAGAAGAGAGGGAAGAAGAAGAAGAAGAAGAAGAAGCAAGATAAGAAAGAAGTCAACCAACCAACCACGACTGTAAGTGTTAGTTGTGTTGAGGAAAACTTCGACATGCATCGTAAACCCAAATACCCTTGTAGGCTTTGTAAGGGTGACCACTTCCTTATCAATTGTCCTCGTATTCCAAAGGTCTTGGAAGTATGGTCAGAAAAAGCTCATCAACTTTCCATTGATCCATCAACCAGTGATAGTGAGGTTCCTGGGAAAAAGGGTAAAGTTAGGTTTCCTTGTAAGTTATGCAAAGGGAGTCATCATACTCACATTTGCCCTCACATGGATGAAGCCTCAAATTTGTTGGAAAACCTTTCTATTCCACAACAAGAATTTCCAACTGGTTACTGTAAAATTTCTCCCAACCTACTGTCAACTGACGGAGTGATTGATCTAATTTCAGTTACAATCGATCCCACTCTTCCATTAGAGAGTGAAACTCATATCACTCAGGTTGATGATCCATTAGTTGATCAAGTGGTCGATTCAATTTCACATTCGGTCGATCCCACTATTCCTTTAGAGAGTGAACCTCATACTACTTAGGTTCTTCTTGTTACATCAGATTTTTCTACGCCAGGGGGCATTCCACCTGTTTCTACAGAACCCCCTCCAAGTATTGAGGTATTTTCCTTTGATTGGAATAAACTGACAGAACCTCATCCTCCTTCCTCCATCCCTTTCCAAATCGTTGTCAAGGTTGGTGGTAGGGACATGCATCGCACGCAGGTAGATGAAGGTGCTTCTATTAGTATTTTATCCTCAACTGCTTGGAAATCTTTGGGTTCCCCTCAACTTGCACCTATTAAATCTGAAATCTTTTAACAGAACCATTAGTGAACCTTTAGGGATCCTTCCTAAGTTTTCTATTACCTTGGAAGGTAAAACTGTCTGTATTGATCTTATGGTAGTTCGAGGTCCCTTGGATTTCAATTTACTGCTTGGGCGAGAGTATGTATGCAATGAAAGCTATCGTATCGACACTCTTTCGCGTGATGTCTTTCCCTCACAATGGAAGTATTGTGACTGTAGACCAGCTTTCGTTCCCTAGTCTTGTTTCAACTACCAATAATATGACACCCCTAAATGTTCCTGATTCTAAAGTGGTATCTACCCCGCCACGGGTTAATTATGTGGCAACTGGTCCCATGTTTTCAATTACTGATGTAAGTGAGCCTCTCACTATTTACTCATCTTCCTTTGATTTAGATCCGGTAATTGACATGGAAAACTCTATGGGATTACTTGAACATGATGTTCTTATCCCTTTTGAGTCCCTTGACATGTGTTCCTTCCAGAGAACTTTTCTTCCTTCTGATGAAGACCTCTTGGAAGCCATGATCAAGGTGTGTCCATTGACATTTATTTCTTCCAGTTGGAAGCCATGATCAATGAGTGCGAGGATAGTTTTTTCCTGTATCAACCTCGTTAAAAAATGAAACAAGGAGTAATTGAGGATAGTTCTTGTTACTGAGTCAACCTCGTTAAAAAATGAATCAGGTATGAGGACAGTTCTTTTCCTGTGTCAACCTCGTTAAAAAATGAATCAGTTGTTCGAGGAAAGTTCCGTTTACTGTGTCAACCTCGTTAAAAAATGAATCAGTTGGTCAGAGGATAGTTCCGTTACTGAGTCAACCTCGTTAAAAAATGAATCAGGTGTGAGGACAATTTTTTTTCCTGTATCAACCTCGTTAAAAAATGAAACAGGGTGTTGCGAGGATAGTTTTTTTCTTGTATCAACCTCGTTAAAAAATGAAACATGGTGTTACGAGGATAGTTTTTTTTTCCTATATCAACCTCATTAAAAAATGAAACAGGGTGTTGCGAGGATAGTTTTTTTTTCCTATATCAACCTCATTAAAAAATGAAACAGGGTGTTGCGAGGATAGTTTTGTTCCTGTGTCAACCTCGTTAAAAAATGAAACAGGGTGTTTGAGGATAGTTCCTGTTACTGAGTCAACCTCGTTAAAAAATTAATTAGGTATGAGGACAGTTCTTTTCCTGTGTCAACCTCGTTAAAAATGAATCAGTTGTTATGAGCATAGTTCCTTGTCTTGTGTCAAGCTCGTTAAAAAATGAATCAAGGATTTTAGAGGATAGTTCCTGTTACTGAGTCAACCTCATTAAAAAATGAATCAGGTAGATTTTAGGTTATATAGGTAGATTGTAGAGAGTAGTCAATGAGGACAGTTCTTTTCTTGTGCCAACCTCACTGAAAAATTAAACAACTCCCTTGAGTCTTTCGAAGATCTTGAAAGTAAAGCTTCATTCCATCCACCTCATTGAATGCAATGAAGCTTAGGGGTCATGTACCTCGATTTGCGTCATTATGTTGGGGGCATGCGAACTTATAACAAGCATAGTTTTTCGCTTCAAGCTTGCGTAAACATGAAATCAAATCCGAGCATAGTTCTTTTCCTGTGTCAATCTCGTTAAAAAATGAAACAAATCCTCCTCTAATTGAGTCGAGAGTTTGACTAGATCTCATAAATGTTAAGTTGTATATTTAGGTTAGTTATTTCACGTTTTTGCATAATTTTCTTACAGTTTTAGGTTGAGTCTTTCAAATGATCTCGTAAATGAATCTTCATTCTGTCCAGATATTAATTACCAGCAGTGTACTTAGTTGAATGAAGTGAAGCTGGGGGGGGGGCATGTGCTCTAGCAATTACGCTTAGGGGGCATCAAGCACAATTTTCTCTCTGTTTCAAGCATGTGTAAAAATGAAACTACTTTGAAGCATAGTTTTTCTCTATTTCAAGCTTTTGTAAAAATGCAACCTATCTCGAGTCAATTTCAGTTATTTTCAAGACTCATTAAACTCATGAAAATCCTGAGATTATTTTGCTATCTTTCATTCTCGTAAAAAAAATGAAAATGTTGAGTTCTTTCTGTCTTTTCCTGCTCGTAAATTAAATTGAAAGTCGGCCATATGAGTACATTTTTATCATTTTTTCGAACTCATTAAAACTTATGAAAAAGTGAAACCGTAGAGTCACCCTTAAGCTCTTTTCTGGCTCCTAAAACATGAAAAGGCTGTCGAGTTTTTCTTTTTAAACTTGTTAAAACGGAACTAAAAAGACGGTCCACTTACAACTCTTTTTCTGACCGTAAAAACATGAAAAGATTACCAGATTTTTGCCGTTTCAAATTTGTTATTGGTCATAAAATGACGTGTCGTTGATCACTTTTTTACTTTTTCGGATCAGAGGCACTAATTACGAAAAGTACTCCTTGGTCGTAAAGATCAAGCGGTTCTCTCAAGTATTATTTTATACTTTTTTGGGCTTGGGAGACACAAATTTACGAAGAAGGTCAACCCTGGAGTCCTCTTAAGTTTTTTTAGACTCTCTAAAATTGAAAAACGTCGAGTTTCTCCTATACTGGACTCGTTAAAATTTAACAGTAAAGGACCTGTTCAATTACAAACATGAATGGACCACTCCTTCTTAGGATTCGAATTTAAGCTAAGTTGGACTCATCCGAAGGATGAGCTTATAATCAAGCAAATATTATCCTCCTCAAGCTTGTCAAAAATAAAGAGGTACCTGCCAGAAATGGTGGGGGAAAGGAGAGAAAAATGAGCCTGTTTGTCATACTTTGTAACCACTCTTGAACACGACACTGTTTCACCTGGGTTAGGAAATCATTTGCCTAACAGTTGATCAAACCACGTTGAAAGTCTTCAGCCGGTTTCTAGGTATTAACTTTGGGTCAATTCTCACCAAACCATCTGCTGTGTCATTATGTGTTGAAGAGGTCAGTGCCAATAAGCCATTCATCTGCAAAATATCTGTCATCCATCTTGACCATCCCCGAGTCAGTCCTTGCAACTAAATTTCTTCAACTTGATCTATGATTTCGTGTTATGGGCTTGCCTACGACGGATCGCTTTCTATCGACTCTAGCTCATTATCTAGAAAGATGATCTAGAAATCGTCAGTACCTTGGGATCTGCATGCCTCAATGGCAGGTTTCCCGCCTTCGACAACAGGTTGCATCATTGATCTTCGATCAAAGGATTCCATGACATGTTCGACATCAACATATCTATTCACATCTCATGGATTGTACTGAGTACTTTGAGAGCCATTGACATTACTGGTGGTTTCTCTCACACTTGTTAACAGTTTACATCATTGACTGGTAATCAAGTGGTTTCTACCATGTTCGACTTCAACACATTCATTCGCATGGATAGAATCGTACTATTTTGGGAAGTAGAAATGAAGACCCTGGATATAGTTTCCACCATCCACGCTGCGAGGAATTTTGTATTCATTATATTGTGGACTATTCATAAATAGATGGCTGCGTCCATACTATGTCTACATGTGTCTATACTTGTGATGTATTACAAGATCATTCATATATCAGAGCAGTAGTTAATTTTCTAGTCAGTTTTGATCTGAGTATAGGAATGCCTACCTCAGCAATGATATGATCTCATATATATTTTTTGCATTGAATGTTTTTATAGGTTCGAACCAGGCTCTCCACAAGATGATCCTCGAAATGATAAAGTACTTCACTCTTCTTAGATGATAAATGAAATCCTCATCTACTACAGACTTCGCACTTTAGGGGGCAATCCGTTACATAAAATATTTGTCACCATGACTATCTGTAGTCAGTATGGGTCTATCATCATTCATACTGTCCTCCTAAGAAAGTCTCAGACCTCAGCTCTTCATGTCAAGCTTTGAAAATGAGAGAAAGACCTTTAAAATCATTAAAATTCTAGTTCTGCACTTTCTCTCACTGTTCCCTGCGGTCCCGCACCCCGTGTTCATATTACCTGTGGACCTGCCCGCTTTGTCTCTAAATGAGTGGGTGCGAACCCTTGTGAAAGTAAAAAAGGCACATGTTTATTCTAAAAAACTCACTTTGGGTTAATTCTAGATGATTCTAGAAGGAATTTTGATGTGGACGGTTCGCTCTTAGGTGGTTCATGCATCCCAAAAGAGAAGGAGCTAATCCTTGGATGAGAGGAGATATCCCTTTGAAGGAGGGCTTTATCCCTTTGAAGGTGGACCTAGTAACTTCCCTCCATTGCACTATAAATTAAGGCATTGGGCTGGTTTCTAGGGAGGTTAGAAGTTGAACATTTTGAGGGTAAATGTTGGTGGAATTGAGACTTCCTAGTTAAGCTTGAGAGGAGAGATCACATATCTTTTGGCTTCATTTGAAAGAGAGTGAAACTTGTCAAAGTAGAGGAGACTTCTTGTTGGACCTTGGGAGGAGCTTGTATAGCATCAAGGCATAGGTTGTAAAGTTCTTCTTTGATTTGAATTAATAAAATCAAATTCATTTTTCTCAACAAATTGTCTTATGTCGTTTGTTTCATGAATTCCTTGATCATCATGTTAAGTATGCTTTATGATATTGGCTTTTCAGGTGCTATTTAATTTGTTTGCTTATTTGTGTTTGCAGATTCGCAACAAGGGAGCTCATTTGGATCAAAGGAGCGAGGCTTCAACAAACTTGCATTGGACCCAAGGTAGGCCTAAAACACTTGTTTTCCATTGTTTATAATTGAATATTTAGAGAAAGATAGTTTTTTATTGGCTTGCTCGTCACTAGATATCATTAGATTGTAGGACGGTCTATCTTGTCCGCAAGATCGACTCATTCCGTGTGACACTCATAGAGGCCATGAAGAAGAAATACATGTTGGAAAAGAAGCTGAGAGGCTACGTAATCAATAGCATTCAAGACAAAGTGGTGTGCGTAGCAACCCAGTTGTTGGCTATGAAGGTGATGAAAAAATGCCTCGACAACGAGGTACCAGCGAAGTTCGTTGTGCTGGCCGAACAACGCGCAGAGGGGGTACAATTCAATTGGGTGTTGTTCCTCTGCGAACAGTTTCTGATGAACTGCAAGGAGGCCCAAGAGTAGGGTAAGACCTTCCATTACGCGTGGTTGCTCTTATCCATCTTGTTAGTTGGAAGGGACTTGCCTGCAGATAGTAAGTTTACACCTCTTGAGCAGGACTTACCAAAGGCGTCAAAGTACGCGTCGCTCTGGGTGACAAAGGACGCCATGCGAATCTGTGAGACCGAGATCTTCTAGATACTCATGGAGGTAAGTGTTCGGATGTGGATCAAAAAACGTTCATGCCTAACCCCTATGGTGTACAATAGCCTATGGCGATTCGTAGACTTTAAGGCAGATGTACACAATGTGTATATCAAGGCGTGAAAGGATCTGGAGCAGAACTGGACCAAACTCCCTTTCATCGCAATTGATGACGCTGCTTTCGCTATCCTCAACTCATGGCCACCCGAGTGGCATGCCCCAGATCTGGTGGCGCGCGATGTGACAACGATACAAAAATAGAATGATGACACTAAGCTGCTGGCGAAATAGAAGCGTAATGAGTAGTTGGCCGAGGAAATAAGGTCTTCCCAGGAGGTAGTGAAGGTCACCGCAGAGTAGACCAAGGCCGCCGCAAAGGCAGCAGCAGCGCCGGAAACCAAGGCCACCCTGATGCAGGAGGAATGAGGCCTGGACTTGACCACAAGACAGTGGACAAAAGACACGATGGAAGGCATGAACCTAAGCACGACATCTACACAACTGAAGTGGCTGCGCGGTACAGAACACACAGGGCCACAGAAGAAGACCAAGGCTTCCAAACTGGATGGTGAACCTACTACGTTGACAGAGGGTGACCTATACGACATCAGCGACACAGTTTGTGAGGTCATGAGGGAAGCACTCCAGTGAGCAACAAAGGAGCAGCACAATGTGTTTGGGGCCCTCGAAGCACAGCTGCAGCAACTTCAGGTGTGACCCCCATAGGAAGGAACAATAGTCGTCTATGGTGCCACAAGTACATCGGCAACGGAGCAATTGCTGTGGGCAAAAATGACTAACACCATCACACTTTTGGAAGGAGCACTAACAGTGGGTAGCACGAAGGACAAAGCCACAGTAGGCTAGATCAAGGGACTTGGACTAAACTTGGCTTCCCTTCCACGGGATATATTATACCACCTGCATGATAGAGCGATAATAGAACTCTATGCTAGGGAAGGACGTGTAGTGAAAATGCTTAGTGAACAGCAAATCAACATCGAGCAGCTTAGCCTACAATGTGATGAAGCATTAGAACCGAATTAGTAGCTAGATCAAATAGTAGAGGAAGCATGTCGCCACACCCCAAAACTAGAAATTGCGACAGACCTGCCAATAGGAGTGCAGATTCACTAATTGGCCAATGGATTCTATGAGGCAAAGGAGGAAGCAACGAGGATCCAACTGGACCTCAACCTTCATATTGCTGAACTGTGATTAAAGGCGTTGCTAGGTTTGGAAGGGTTATTTAGCCAGACAAATCCCATAGCTACTGGCCCTTTCAGCAACAGCTCGTGGAGCGCAGACTGAGTTCTCACCCGAGGTAGCAAGGGAGGGTGCTGGAATTAGGTTTTCACACCCTTGGGATGTCTTGATGTGGTCTGGAAGTTTCATGCACCATTCTGTGGCTTTGTGCCACTCTGCTCTGCGTAGATCCTGACCCAGGAAAATCCTTAATACCTATTATTAATGAGCTGTTTATAGATAAGATCTACTTTTATGGTCTTTAAGCAAACATTTAATAGAGATAACTAGCTTGTGCACTAAGAAAGTACAGAATTTCGTAAACCCATAACATAAGCATAAATGCGTAGATCAAACAGATAAATCAAACATAAATGAACTAGATCCACAATATTTCAGATTTAACACAGTATTTTAGAACCAAATTATCTTTATTCAACTCTTCCGCCAATACATCCAGATCCACCCTATGCGCTCAGCTAACGAAGTCCGTGCATACAACTGCCGAGGTCCACGCATACAGCTATGGACTCTACTAGGCCTCTATGTACACAGTTGCAGAGCCTCTTTCTACCCAACATACCCTTGACTCGAACTTACAGACGTAGAATATACTATCTTCACAGACCCATGGCATGAAGTCTCATCCAAACTCCCGAAAGTTACCTTCTACTCGATCTATTACAATTGATGCTCTGCATATTTTAGAGTTTTATAATATTTTCATCCTAACTTATAGGCTCTAAGCCCCAAAACTATTATGTGGGACCTCCACTACCCAATAGGCCCCCAACACAATCACCGTGACTCGTCCCGAGTCACTCGTCGGTGCAGCGAGATGCGCTACCTAGGCTCCGCGATTCACCTCCCTCTGAGTGATGTCCTTCGTTCTGCTGCTTCTTCTTCATCTCCTACAACGCTTCTTCCAGCACCTGCTTCGTTGTTTCTACCAATTCTCGCAACCGATAATGCTCATTCTACTCTGCTCGGTTAACACAAAACAACCCTTCATAGGATTTTAGGTCTAGCTGGGGTGCCGCATATAGGACATCCTCGTACCAACGCAGCTAATTTTCAATTTCGTATCTTTGCTTCACATTGTCTACTGAAGCTTGTGTTGCAATTTTGTAAGACCATTGCTGCTGTCTGTGAGATCCCATACTTCAAGATACATCAGAGATGACTTATTAACTGCAATTCCACTATTTTTCTCTGTATTTACAACCTTTCCCTTATCCTTTATGGTTCGCTGACCAGCCCATGGGTGAGGCCATGGCATCTGGACTAGTTCTGCTTCATGTCTACAAATTTCTTCCACATCCCTTCCTGTTGATGTTGAACTCTGCGTGGTGCCTGGAGCTGTCCACATTGTATTCTTCCGAAAGCCCTACATCTTTGGCCATATCACAACCCTCAGCCTTACTCCTTGAGTGTATATAATGAAGAGTTCCATAACAGTGGGAAAGCACAACAACTTATGGTTCTTAGAAGCACAACTTGTTCGGTGGAGGCCCCCATGTGATTTATAAGTGTGTTGAAATTCAAATTCATTAGCTCCCACCTTTTCTGGTGCCCTCATGCAATCCTGAACAGATCGTTCTAGATCCAGCTCGTACCTTGTCTCTTAATTGCCCGCCACCCACTCCCTTTTGGCATAACTTAGACATCTTGTCATGAATAGTCACCTCTTTGCTTATCAACGCAGCAGCGCATGCCTTTCTGCGCAATCGCGACCCTTGTGACAGACCATATCTACGCACACTCTGGTGGTCACAGAACTTCCCCCCCCGACTTCTTTATCATCCCGCACTCTCTTTCAACTCGTTGGAGTGGTGAGACTGTCCTTCTGTCGGTTAGTCATGCGGTCGGCCCACCCGTGTAGAGTTTTAGGCAACTGCCATTTACTCTAGCTGGGAAGGGGTCTCCATTGAGCTTGGCCAGCTAGACTGTACCTCCATCTGTAACTTCTTTGACTACATAGGGACCCAGCCAATGCATTCGGAGCTTGCTCGGGAATTTCTCGAACTTGCTGTCATATAATAAGACTAGGTCATTCTCCTTGAAAGTGCGCACCTTGATATGGTGATCATGCCATGATTTCTCACACTGTTTCTATACATGATGATGGAATCCAGCTAAAAAACGTTCCTCCTCAAGTTTCTCCAGTTGTGCGAGCCGTTCTTGCAAAGCCTCGCAGTTGGCCATGCCTATCATTTCCATGATTCACAAACTAGGTACAATGGATTCCATGGGCATGACATCTTCCTTGCCATAGACTAACTAGAAAGGTGTCTGGCCTATCAACTTCTTCCACATGGTTCAGTAGGCCCATAGCACAGTAGGGATGTGCAAGTCCTAATCGTTTTGCTGCACATTACAAACCTTAGTCAACATAGTCTCCAAAATTTTGTTGAACACTTTGACGGTCCCGTTCTCTTGCAGATGGTATGGCTTACTCTATTGATGATATATCTGGAATTCCTCAGTGAGCGCACTGATCGTTTCATTCAGAAATTTCGTTCCCTGGTCGCTCATTAGAATTTTGGGACATCCAAACCATGTCAACATGTTTTCGAACAAAAATTTCGCAGCTGTAGTAGCTGTGCAATCCCTAACTAGCTCTGCTTCTGCTCACCAGGTCAAATATTCGGTCATGGTGACGATATAGCATGCACCCATCTTCCCTTTAGGTGCGATAGGTCCCACGAAGTTGATTTACCACTTCTCGAATGGTTGCAGCGTCATCTATGGATTGAGCAACATTTCATCCCTCTGCGATGGTTTTCTAGTCTGTTGACACACGTCGCAAGCTCGATAGTATGCTTTCGAGTGTTCATGTAAAGTTGGACACCATAATCCTGCGTGAAGAATATTCTGTGCTATGGCATGACCCACATAATGTCCTCTAGCTAGCTCCCCATGCACTTCAACCAGGATCTATCCTTCCTCGAATTCAGGTACATATCTGTGTAATATTTCGTTGTTGCCCATTTTGTAGAGTTGTCCTGCAATAACAGTAAAGTCTGCGATGTGTATCACCAATTCTTCCTTTTGTTGAATAGAATATCCTTGCGACGCGGTTCCTGTGGTTAAGAAGTGGATTATAGCCTCAAAATGGCCATCCATGACATGCATTGAATACAGTTGTGCATCCGGTAGTCCTTCCTCTAATTTTGTGGGCTCTTCACCATTCTCAATTCGAGATAGGTGGTCTAGGCCTGTGTTCAGATGTCTTGGCTTTAGGTATTTTAGCATAGAGTGGTCAGTATACATGTCAAAGTGTCCTCTAAGAAGATAGTGGTGGTATTTCTGTAGTGCGTATACCATCACCAATCCTTCTCGCTCAGTAGTGGAGTAGTTCTTCTCAGCTTTTGATAATCGTTGACTTGCGAACGCGATCAGATGATCAATTCCCTCCGCTCCTTCTTGAGTGAGTACCGCACCCAACGCGATACACGACGCATCAACGTGCACATGAAATTCGATGTCCCATTTTAGAAATACCAATATAGTGGTTGATTCCATCTTTTCCTTAAGCATTTCTAGACTTTTGTTGCATTCCTCATTCTAGCAATAAGTAGCATGCTTCTTCAGCAACTGTTCCATTGGTGCCACGTTCTACACGTTGCATTTTATGAAATTCCAGTCGTAACCAGTGTGTCCCAGTGTGGCGCGTAGTTGTTTGACACTTCGCAACACTTACAGATTGAGTATGAAAGCAATCTTCACCAGACCCACCATCAGACCCTTCTTACAAACCACATGGCCGAGAAGGTTCTCGAAGGGGACGATGAAAGTACACTTCTTCAAATTTAGCGCAATCTGGTGCCATTGGAAAGTATCCAGCATTAACTGTAAGCTCACGGTATGTTTCTTAACTATCCTGAATACGGTCCAATCATTAGGATATCCCTCTAAGAACTTGTGTATAAATTCATTGAATGCAGCTACCACAATGCGGGAGAATATCATCGGTGCGTTCTTTAGTCCAAAGGGAATCACCATATACTCAAAACAGCCCCATTCGGTGGCGAAAGTTGTTTTACTCCTGTCCTCTGGCACGATCTTGATCTGGTGGTACCTCGAGAAACTGTCTGCGAAGGATTAGGCTTCCTGTCACCCCACATTTTCTAGTACCTCGTCTGTAAATGGCATCGGAAATGGACCGTTGACACATGCATCATTGAGCTTTCTGGGATCCACGTAGATGTGAATTTCACCCTTTTGTTTTTTCTCCTGCACAACCATAGGACTTACCCAGTTGGACTGCTCTAGTGGTTCAATTATTCCTACTGCAAGCATCTTGTCCAACTCTTCTCGGACCTTCGCTTTGTATTTTGGATTCATCCAGTAAGGTCGCTGCTTAACTGGCTTTTCATCTAGCTTTAGGGTTATCTTCATCATTCCTAGGTCACCGAGGATCCCTTTTAACTCCATAATTTTTGTTGGGAATAAATCTTGATATACTCGAAGCAAATCGACTATCTTTTCCACTGTGGAATCATCCAAATAGTCCCCTAGCATTGCATACTTCGGCTCTTCCTCTGTTTCGATGTTTACTTATTTCATTTTCAGTGGTGCGGTGATGTCTGGATCCTTAATTGCTGGTCCACGCACCTTGCGACTCCCCGTTGTTTTTGGAATATTGATGTTTCTAGGGTCATCCTCATCATCTTCTACCTGCACATTGTAACATTCTAGGGCATGGCTTAACTGTCGCGACCAATCTGGCTGCACGATTTCTTCTAGTTCCAATGGCATTTTGAAAATAGTGGCCTTTACCACCTGTAATGCATCATCCACAATATCCATCCATTGATCTTCAAAGACAAATGTTGATAGAAATCCTTCGCACAAGATATCCCATTCTCCTGTGCCATGTCAGAGCTCTGTTTCAGTATACCAGTTCCTTGGAATGATGTCCAGGGTATGATAAAATAAGTTTACCCACTCTGGTTGAGGCTCTTCTCCATAGGCTTGGACCCATCTGGTCAGGTGCATGTGCGGGTCATCACATCCATCGTATTTCTCGTTTATGCATAGTTCCGGCCTCCCAAATATTATCTACATCATGCGCCTATAGCTGTGCCAATTTTTGAAGGTTCCTTCATGTGTGCCCCACCAATGTGCAGGCATCGCGCATAATGCCCATTTCAACACATCAAAGCATTGGTGCTCTAGTACCGTGCTTTCAAACTTGATCAAGAATTCATCTACTACTATTAGCCCATCATACATCGATAGTTCATGATTCTAAGCTCTAACGCAATACAATGATTTAGTCACCATATTGCAGTTTAATGTGGTTACCCCATTCAGCCGGTTATGCCACCGCTCATCTTCTTCATCTGAATCTTCGGTGTAGGATTCTGCATGCCCCCGCGATATTATTCCTTCTGCTGTTGGATTGTCCCACTCTTGATGTCATGTAGTAATTTTGTAAATACAATCTAATTCATCATCACTTCCTTCTTCGTGCACGGGTTCAGTGTGACACGGTCCTTCAGCTAGGTCTAGCGGAATGATTACACAGGGTGACTTCTTCTCAAAGATCATTTTCTGCTTCTTTAAATTAATAACTCCATTCATATCGATGGCCTAGTCTATTCCTAATAACATAGTGTAAGGGCTACTTTCATCCATAATTTCAATTACCTCAAAGTCCATTCGGGTGCTCACGCCTTCTATATCTACCGTAATCCCTTGCAGTCTTCCCATGGGCAGGATCTTCTGTTGATTCTCCATCCACAATTGAATAGGAGGCCATTGCAGTGTGGGCTTGTCCATGCGCTCCCACATCTATTTAGGTAGTAAATTTGTATCTGAGCCCAAGTCTAGAATGATCTGATCCATTTCATAGTCACCAATCTGCACCATTAACTGCATTTCCTGCCCAGTCCGCGATGTATGTTTTCCCAATTTTCGGAACACACGAGGTTCACTTAACCCTGTGCACCTATTTATCAATTCTTGCAAGCCCTTAACCGCTCTATTGTAGTGAAGAAATTTCATGCATGTCTCTAAAAAGGTATTCAGCATCGAGGGATCCCTTTCCAGCTCAGGTTGATCCCTACTACCTGGGGTAGAGACCTTTGTGAAGCTCTCCCTAGCTTCCAGACCTGTCTCCTTGCGAACCCCTATGTCTTCCTTGGTTGGTTTTCCCTTATTCTCTCCTGTTACAATGCCACTTCGGAGAACCATGTTTATGTTGGGATCTTATTCGCGTGGTTCAGACATCATCATCTGGACGTTCTATGTCGCCATAGGTTGTGTTGCCCTTTTCTCACAAATCTATGCTATCAGTGTGGGGCAATCTATCAGTTCATGATCGAATTGTTTGCAGTAAGGGCACAATATTCTGGTCAGGTTGGTACAGTCCCACATGTAGTGACCTAGTCCTCTACAGTTGTAACAGATGAGCTGCCCGTGACCCCTTCCTGGCCCCATTCCTCCCCATCCTCCTCCACGTCACCACTACTGGATCCTGACCTCTCACTTCAGTCTGCATTTTGTAGGTAGGTGACTGGTCCATCAATAATTGATAACTATGACAATCTTGTTCCTCATGGCCCATCGATCTGCAAAAGTTGCAAAATAGCTGTTGGGGGGTCTGGTTAAATTTTAGCAGTAGATGATCGTTGTTCGTGTTGTGCTTCCCTCCCACCTGACAGATTGTGCACTAGAGCGAGGGTGTTGTGCTTGGCCTTTCCTGTGCCTCTGGCCGCAACAATGTTGGTCCCCCTGTTGCCACATAGTTTGCAAAGACTGGACAGTGATATTTATCATGACCCTGGCTTCTACAATTTATACACCACAGTTCCTCCCGGGCTCCTAGGCGGGGTGCCTATTCTTGTTTTAACTTCTGCATTTCTAAACACAGGTTTTTTATTTGCACGTCGATTTCTTGAACTCCCAACCCTGGATCCTATATCGGAGTTTCATGCAACCTCATCGTTGTCTCTAATGCTTCAGCCTGGGTTGAGATCTTTTGTTGTGACAGAGCCATCCTCAGATGTGGCATCAGTGATGCCACAAACCACACACAGTGTTGCACATCCGATAACATCATGTTCACCTTACAAATTGTACTTTTCAATCTCTGATCTAGATCCCACAGAGTTTCACTAGGCATCATTGCGATCTGCTTGAACCTTATGATCGACTATGTTTCTCATTTCGGCCAGATAAATTCTTTTTTTTATTCAGTCCGGATCTCCACTATTCCCGCATTCGGGTTATCACTTGAGTACTTTATATACGATGTCAGTGCTTGGTCCTTCAACGCGCTAACAAAGGTAACATTTTTGATGTTATCATTCACAACTCCGTGTGCTTCCCATACCGCCGGTACCATGAACCAAAATTGTTCTAGATCTTCGCTTCTTGCTCCTTTGAATACCGGTAGTTGGATCGTGCTCATCATTTTTAACCTTTGGCTTGTGCATCGATGTTCTATGAACTCGTACTGCTCCTGATCCAATCAATCCTCAAACTCTTTCTCCACAGGGTTCCCACATTCTGACATCAAACATCCCTTAGGCGGATCCCGATCCTGGCAACGAAACCATTTGTTGGCTTATAGGCGCCTGACCCAGGTTTAGAAGAGTTATTTAGTCAAATAAATCCCACAGCTATCGGCCCTTTCGGCAACAGCCAGAGGAGCATGGACTGAGGTCTCACCTAAGGTAACAGTGGATGGTGCTAGAACCGGCTTTCTGCACCCTTGGGATGTCTTGATGTGGTCTGGAAGGTTCGCACACCGTTCTACGGCTTCACGCCACTCTGCTTCGTGTAGATCCGGACCCAGGAAAATCCTTAATACTTATTATTAATGAGCTGTTTATATATCATATCTACTTTTATGGTCTTTAAGTAAACATTTAATAGAGATAACCAGTTCATGCACCCAGAAAGGTTATAGAGTTGCATAAACTCATAACATAAGCATAAATGCGGAGATCAAATAGATATATCAACCATAAATTAACCAGATCCACAATATTTCAGATTTAGCACAGTATTTTAGAAAAAAGTTATCTTTATTCAACTCTTCCGCTAATACATCTAGATCTTCCCTGCGCACTCAGCTGCAGGTGTCCATGCACACAGCTGCGGACTCTACCAGGCCTCTGTGCACAAAGCTACATAGCCTCTTTCTACCCAGCACATCCTTGATTCAGACTTACAAACATAGAATATACTTTCTTCACAGACCCATAGCACGAAGTCTCATCCAAACTCCCAAAAGATACCTTCTACCCTTAGAGCCTTGCTCTATTTATACATTCCCATGGTCCACAGACCATGGGCAACTTGACTTGGTTCCTATTATTCTATATTATTTCTTGGGCGACCAACCATTTGACTCGATCTATTACATTTCGCACTCCACATATTTTGGAGTTTTATAATATTTTCATCCTAACTTATAGGCTCTAAGCCCCAAAACTATTAAGCGGGACCTCCGCTACCCAATAGGCATAGTCATCCACACCCGCAGAAGTTCAAGAACAGTGCATTGACACTATCCAAAAGGGGTTGGAGGAAATAGGACATGTAGTGCAGACTTGTACAATGATGTTGGAAGAATACTTCGCGGTCCTCACTTCCCTATAGGAGGACCCCACCATACAGCGCTTGGAAATAGAGGCGCGGGAGCTTCAAATGCAATATGATAGTGTGTATGGGACAACGCAAACAGTGGTCCCAACCCAACGGCTCGTGAAGCTACAACAGGTGAAGGCATTGAATGAAAAACTAGATGCCATGTGCCAAAAAGAGGAAGTACTTAAGGCATGCATCCAGCCCTGGATTGATGAGGCCTTCCTCATCAGGACCGACATCGAAGGAAAACTCACATAGATGAAAGCAATGCATGCTTTAAGATAAGGATTTGACCCTGATAGTGAGCATTCAGCCAAGCGAGTAGAGCAGAGCTAGCAGACAATATAGCAGTGTGTTGCGGACCTTCGCGTAGGCTAGACACTGTTGGAAGGGCTCTGTGCCAGGATCGTTGCACAGTGACTCGGGATGAGTCACAATGGTTGTGTTGGGGGCCTATTGGGCATGGGATCCCCCGTAACAAGTTTTGCGGCTTAAAGCCCGAGTTTTTGTCAATGTATTGTAAAGACTCCATGAAGTACGGGCGCTGAGAGCGAAAGTCTAGGATGAGTCATAGGGTTGTCCACCCTAAGAATTGTAAAATAATGTAAAGTTGTGTTGGCCTACCCATGCTTCACGAACCATGGGATTGTATAAATAGAGCGAGGCTCTAAGTGTAAAGTTATTTTTGTGCAAGTAAGAAAGTAATAGACAGATGCAAAGGCAAGGTTAGACGATAGAAGTGGAACTAAAGCATATTGGGTCATAGTAGTAGGTAGAGGCTCTGCAGCTAAGTGCATAGAGACCTAGTAGAGTCCGCAGCTGAGTGCACAGACCCTTGCAGATGAGTGCGCAAGGTGGAGTCAGGTTTGTATTGAACTCAACTTGAAAAGGATTATTAATAAAGATAAGTTTGATTCAACATATTGTGCATCTATTTCATGGATCTGTATTTTGATGTTATGTGTTAACTATATCTATTTATTTATATGGGCGCACTTGGTAAACATTGATATGAATGCCTATATATGAAAATCCTCTAAGTAATTAGCGAACAGAACCTAAGTAAGGAATGTTTGGGTAATTAACATTGATTTTACTATGGCTAGAGCTACGTGAAGGACGCAAAAGGCTCACTGGTGCAAGTAGCCCAGTAAGCATGAAGGTTGAATTGCATACCAATCACCACATATCAGACATCCCCAGGGTGCAGAAACCTGGTTCGGGCACCCTCCCATACTACTTTGGGTGAGGCCTCTGTCTGCGCTCCGCGAACTGTTTCGAAAAGGGCCAGTAGTACTAGGATTTGCTTGGCTAAATCACTTTCGAACCTGGGTCAGGCCCCACTAAGCCAACATGCATACTTTTGATGGACCCTGCTACACCAAAAATGAGAAATACATGAAAAAACGTGATTGCAATCATGTTTTTCATGTATTTCTCAGTTTTCATGTCGTAGGGTCCATCGAAAGTATCCAACATGGGTATTTCTTGGATGAGGAATCAAATTATGCATCCAATGAGTGTTTTCACTCGAAATTTATGCAAACCCATAGGGACATAAGTTGAAAATATGAGTTGAAAAGACATTTTTTCCTTTTTCCCTCTAAAATTTGAAGTTGTCATCTAATGTTATTTTATTATTTATGCTATTATTTTATAATTTCCTTAGGAGGCCTATTTTAGACCTCAAAAATCCCCTAATCATGACGTGTCCAAAGAAAAGATATTTAGTCAGTCATTATAGAGATGCACCATGACAACTTTTGAATAAAGGTAATCATAAAAAGGTTTTATATGTCATAATGGTATTAACAATACTATTTTTCTTTATCTTAGGCACAAATCCAACCAGATGGTTTTTATTCAACACATAAAAGAGAAAGAAAAATGGCAAAAAGAATGACCGACGATGAAACAACAAAGAGAAATCACAGTTGTTTATTCTACTGATTAAACAACTACACATAAAAAGAAAAATTAGGGCTATCCAATTGATTGAACAATATTCACTCAAAAGGTGTTGTTCAATTGATTGAAGAACAATCGTTCAATCGATTTGAACAACAAAATTGTAGAAGTGCTAAAAATGTTGTTCAATTGATTGAACATCAATCATTTAATCATTTGAATAGCAAAATCGAAAAGAAAAAGACGCAAAATCATTATTCAATTGATTGAACAACAATTGTTCAATTGATTGAACGGTAAAATCGAAAAGAAAAAGATGCAAACGAGTTGTTTAATTGATTAAACAACAATCGTTCAATTGATTGAACAAGAAAATCAAAAGGAAAAAAACACAAAAGTGTTGTTCAATTGATTGAACATCAATCATTCAATTGATTGAAAAGCAAAATCGGAAAATTGCAAAACGTGTTGCTCAATTGATTGAATAACAATCGTTCAACTGATTGAACAACAAAAACCAAAGAAAAAAACACAAAAAGTGTTGTTTAATTGATTGAAAAACAATCATTCAATTGATTGAACAACAAAAATCATAAAATGAAAAAAGTGTTGTTCAATTGATTGAACAACAATTGTTCAATCGATTGAAAAACAAAATCGAAAAATGCTAAAATTGTTGTTTAATTGACTGAACAACACTCATTCAATCAATTGAACAACAAAATTGTAAAAACACAAAAGTGTTGTTCAATTGATTGAATATCAATCGTTCAATCAATTGAACTTCAAAATACATAAATTTCTTTTCAATTGATTAAACAACAATCGTTCAATTGATTGAACAACAACTCATGCACAAAAATAAGAATTATTCAATTGATTGAACAATAACCATTCAATCGATTGAACAAAAACACTCATGCAAAAATAAGTGTTGTTCAATTGATTGAACAATTGTTCAATCGATTGAACAATACATACTAAACACCTAAAGACAAGAAAAATCCTCATATTTACATGGTGATGCCAACTAAATTGGAATCAATCGAAAAGAGTATATACATTATTTACAGCTAAATCAAGACACAATTTTACAAAAGAAAATTTATTGGGTCATCACTCCCTGTAGCTAAAATATGCATGGTGGGGTCCTCATGTATCTTGTTTGCAAAAATACTTCTTGGTGAGTGTTTTGTGATAAATACGCACCCGATGCCAATTCACACTGAAAGAATGGCCAGACCTGTCAATGGTAGTCAAAGTGAGAGTACCATTGTTATGTACTTCTTGAATTTCATAAGGGCTGAGCCACCTTGTTGGTAACTTGCCTGAAAAGTCTTGGAATTTGGAGTCATAGAGGAGTGTCCAATCTCCTTTTTGAAACATTTGGAGTCGTAGAGGAGTGTCCAATCTCCTTTTTGAAACGTCTTCTTTTTTATAAGACTGTCCTACCACTTTTTCCTTTACTACTAAATAATTTCAGTTCGTTGCAGAGCAAGTAGTCGAGCCTCATCCAGTTCATTTATTTGTTGACGTCACTTGGTTTGGGCTTCTGTTAGATCCAGTCCCAGTTCCTCAGTCATTCTTAGAGTCTTTATTTCAAATTCTATAATAATATTTAGTTCTTTTCCAAACACAAGTTGGTATGGAGAATATTCAGTAGTATTCCTCCAAGTTGTGCAATAGGACCACAAGCCCTCTAGAATTCTAGCAGCCCAGTCTCACCGATGTGTTGAGACACTCTTGGTTAGAATTGCTTTGGTGACCTTATTGGTGCTTTCAACCTTCCCATTCACTTGTGGGTGATACGGGGACGTGATCTAGTGTGTAATGTGATGGTTTCTGAGAGTGGTTGTAATCTTGTGTTCTACTAATTGCCCTCCCCCATCTGTTATCACTTCCCACGGTAAACCATACCACAGAAATAGGCCAAAAAGAAAGTTAATCACAAATTCCTCTGTAGCTCTTGGAAAATCTACTGTTTCTACCCATTCTGTCACATAATATGTGACAACTAGTATGTAGGCATTTTGTTTTGATGGTAGATGGAATGGGACAACAAAGTCCAATGCCCATCATTCAAAGGGTTCTATGACCAGTTGAAGCTGTAGAGACATTTCATCATATTGGCCAAGGCAGCACATCCTTTGGTAGCTATCACAAGCCTAGGCATATTTATTAGCATCTTTAAAAATAGTGGGCCAATAATAGCCCATCTATAGTACCTTATGCCCTGTCCTATGATCTACGAAGTGTCCCTTGCAGGGCTCGTCATGGAAAGCCTTCAGGATGTCATAAATCTCATCCTCGTTAATGCATCTGTGTATACACATATCAGACCCACGTGAAAAAGATATCTTCCAATCCAAGAGAATCAAGTTCTACATTAGACAATATGTTTCCTTTCCCTTGCTATTAAATGCGTGGGCAACTTCCCACTGCTAGATAGTTTTCTACATCTGCATACTGTGGCATTTTTACTATTACGAGAAACAAATGTTCAACTAGAAATTGGTCATCCACTACTAGTGGATCATTTATCTTTGGGCATCGAGACAGAAAATTAGCAACTGGGTTTTCCTTCCCTGGAAAATCTTTGATAGTGATGTCAAACTCCTACAAAAGAAATAGCCAACTGTTAGAAAATTATATATTACGGAGCAATGGAACACATAAAATATTGTAGAAATATAAACACAGAAAATGCATAAAACAAGAGAGACACAGATATACGTGGTTCACCTAGTTTGGGCTACGTCCGCCCCGAATAGCCAATCCTTCCTTTCTATTATCCAGCAAAATGAAGAGACACAACCTACAACAGATCCACTATAATATCCTCTGTTTTCTCTCACAATCTCACCTCTTTGTTTCTCGCTCAAAGAATACACATCTATTACACAACCTCAAATACAATGCCCTCATACAAAGAGAGGGGTTGCCTTCTAGGGAAAAAAACCCTAAACTAAACGTCAGTTCTACCGTTAGATCATCTGCCTAATGAACGACCCAGATTGACTAGAAATTACTATACATTTACAAGGAAATTTTACATCTTTCTTTAGCTTTGGGGCCACTGCCCCCGAAACCCCCGCCAAGGGACTACTGGCCCCCAGACCCCCCAGCTGGGGGGGATCGGCCCCCTTGAACCCCCGCGGGGGGGACAAGTCCCCCCTGCGTGGAGGGGTGTAAAAAACTTCCGAGGGTATACATCCGTTGAATTGAGACTTCTGTGATCCATAACAATTGTCAGAAGAGCTTCGGCGTAAATCACATATTGAAAGATCTTTGTCGACGCGTTTTGAACCAGCAAGTGTGGCTCATCGTCAGGACAATTTGAAGAAACAGATCCAACTTTGCATGATAAATAGTCTGAGCAGAGCCTCCAACAGCTATCTAGATCAACAGCTAGCTATGACTTAGGGACAGTCAAAAAGTCAAATTGAATATTTAAAGGGAAGATAGTTACTGACCATACCTCTATAAATATATAATTATATAAATGAAATAATATTAGAAGGGGTTTACATTATTAATTAGTAAAAAATGAATAATATAATATTTAAAAATTTACTTAAATGGGAATTAGTTAAATTGGAGACCTCACTTTTATATAAATAAGGTAAATGTAAGATGATAGTTAAATAAAATAAATAATAAAAATAAGCAAATAAATAAATAATAATAATATATATTCGTTCATAGATAAATAAATAGATTAAAATATATACAAAAATAAATAGTAATAATATATATAAATTAGTTACGAAAGAAATAATAAAATAAGTAAATAATAATAAGAAAATAAAATGAAAATAATACTAATATATATTCGTTAATAAATAAATTATAAAATAAAAATAATAACAATAATAAAATAGATAATAATAATAATAATATATATTTGTTAATATACAAATAAATAAATTAATTAAAAATATATATAATAACATATATATATATATATATATATATATATATATATATACATATATATATATATATATATATATATATATATATATATATATATATATATAACTTCAAAAAAAATATAAAAAAAATAAATAATAAATAAATAAAAATAAAATAAAATAAGATGATGATAATAATAATAATAATAATAATAATAATAATAATAATAATAATAATAATAATAATAATAATAATAATAATAATAATAATAAAATAAACAAACAAATAAATAAATAATAATAATAATAATAAAGATAAAATATATTCGTTAATAGATAAATAAATAAATTAATTAATATATATATATAAATAATATAAAATAGATAAATAAATAAATAATAATAATAATAAATAAGTAAATAAATACTCGCTAAGGTTAAAAATACCAATATCAATCAGGGAAAAAGGAACGACACAAAATAAAAAGGCGAAGGACTTGAAAGAGTCCAGAGCAAGAAGGATAAACCATAGGAGACAGGAAGGCTCCACGGGAACGACGAAAGTGAAAAAGGATGAAAGAGCGGGGGGGGGGAGAGACTAAGATGAAAGGGCAGGGATCCAACATCTACTGATCTTCCAACCGTCATCTCTATTGAGATTGTTAGGCCTTCTTTCAATCTCAATAGCTTCCCTGAGTTTACGATGATGGAACTAGGCAACTTTGGCAACAACCTTAGCCTCCTCAATACAAACGTGATGCTTGGTCTTAACTACATGTTCAGCTAGCACTGAAGACTTGGTTCTCCCATGTCTTAGGTCAGCTGCATGTTCGCTGATCCTCTGATGGATGGAGCGCCCCATTTCCCCGATGTGGGGGGTCCCACAAGAACAAGTGATCAAATAGACACCCTTCATGTCCTTGGGGTTAATGGGATATTTTACCGATCGGAGGGAATTATGAATTATGCTGAGGGGTCTAAAAGAAGAGGGAATATCATACCTCTTAAGGATCCGAGCAATCTGGTCTGTGGTTCCTTGGATATAGGGAAGGTGGACACCTAGTCGGCATTCCTTAGGTTCTTTCCTAATACATGCATTTCTAGATGCTTTAAGGAAAGCCTTCTGACCTAGGCACCTACTATATCCATTTTCCACAAACACATCAAGGAGATGGGATCTCTCCTTATCAAAGTTCTCATTATCAAAAATCGTGAGGGCACGAGTAGCAGGGGTGTTAAGGACACCCATCTTCTGAGCAAGGAAATGATGGGAATCGGCATGAAGATACTGCTCAATATGCGTTTTCTTTCGGAACACAGAGTGGGAGAGATAGCCGTCCTTATTCCTAGAAATAAGAATATCTAGGAACGGAAGGCAACCATTGACCTATTTCGATAATGGTCGTAGTAATAAGTTATGGAATAATAACGTTAACAGTCTTAATAATAAGTTATGTAAGTGTTGTAATATTAATAGTAATATGAATAATAATGATGTATATAATAGTGATAATTCTAATATTATGGATGATAACTTGGATAAGATTTGTGAGAATATTAATATTAATAATAGTATAGATTTTAATAATAATGAGTCATATAATAATAACGATAATAATATTATTAATGGTTTATATAATAATAATAATGAGTTATTTAATTATTCTTATAATGATGATAACAACAAAAATAATAATAATATTAGTAAGAATAACAGTAATAGTATGAATAATATTTGTTCTATTAACGTTAGTAGTTTGAATTATATTGGTTCTGATAGCAGTTTAAGTAATACTAATAATAATATTTTATTCCATGATAACAAGGATTTTGATAACAATGACGTTTTGAATAGGGACCCGGCTATTCCTCCCCCTTCTTATCGCAATAATAAGGTTGTTAACCTTTCTAGTTTTTCTTTCTCTCCTTCTGTTTTTAGCCTTCTAAGCAAGGGTTTAAATTTTTCCCTTACCCCTAGAAGCATCCCAGTGGATGACATTATTTGTGACATTGAATTCAGGATTAGAGATCTTCTGGATAATATCAAGGACACTATTAGGCAGGATTGTGTTGTCGTCCTTAGAAAGGCTAAGCCCCCTCGGAAGAACCTCAGCAATGAGGAATTCTCTGCCCTGAAATCCTTAAATCAGAACGAAGATATTGTCGTTCTAAAGGCTGACAAAGGAGGGGCTATGATCATCCTTAACACGGATGATTACCATAAGAAGATGTTAGGTCATCTTCACAATAGTGGGAGTTATAAAAAACTGCCCAAGAACCCTCTGAAGAAGATTTCTAGGACCGTGGCTCTCGCCATCAAGTCTAGTAGCTCGGTGAGTTCCCTGTGCCACAAACTCATTGAGAGCAGTCCCATTACTCCTAGGATCTATGGGTTACCTAAGATCCACAAGGAGGGGGCCCCTCTGAGGCCTATCGTCAACACCATTGGTGGTCCAACCTACCTTCTTGCTAAGTTCCTGGCCCTTAAACTTAAGCCCCTAGTCGGCCGCACTGAGTCCTTTGTTAAAGACTCTACTTCCTTCATTAAGGAGCTTAAGGATATCAGGCTTGACCCTGAGGACATTCTCATCAGCTTTGATGTGGTCTCTCTTTATACTTTCATCCCTATAAAGGAGGCCTTGGAAGTGATCTGTCGCCTAACAGATCCCGATACCACGCATCTGGTTGAAATCTGTCTCACTTCCACTTTCTTCTGTTTCAAGGGTGAATTCTTTGAACACACTTGTGGTGTTGCCATGGGCTCCCCCCTTTCCTCGATTGTTGCGAATCTTTTTATGGAAGATTTCGAATCCAAATCTTTAGCCTCGGCTCGTCTCCTTCCCAAGCTTTGGAAAAGGTATGTGGATGACACTAATGTCATCTGGTCCCATGGCTAAGAGAAGCTGGATCACTTCTTCAATCACCTCAATGGTCAGTCCTCTGCCATTAAGTTCACCATGGAGAAAGAGGTCAATGGTTCCCTTCCGTTCCTAGATATTCTTATTTCTAGGAATAGGGACGACTATCTCTCCCACTCTGTGTTCCGGAAGAAAATGCATACTGAGCAGTATCTTCATGCCGATTCCCATCATTTCCTTGCTCAGAAGATGGGTGTCCTTAACACCCCTGCTACTCGTGCCCTCAGGATTTCTGATAATGAGAGCTTTGATAAGGAGAAATCCCATCTCCTTGATGTGTTTGTGGAAAATGGATATAGTAGGCGCCTAGGTCAGAAGGCTTTCCTTAAAGCATCTAAAAATGCATGTATTAAGAAAGAACCTAAGGAACGCCGACTAGGTGTCCACATTCCCTATGTCCAAGGAACCACGGACAAGATTGCTCGGATCCTTAAGAGGTAGTATATTCCCTCTTATTTTAGACCCCTCAGCACAATTCGTAATTCCCTCCGATCGGTAAAATATCCCATTAACCCCAAGGACATGAAGGGTGTCTATTTGATCCCTTGTTCTTGTGGGACCCCCTACATCGGGGAAATAGGGCACTCCATCCATCAAAGGATCAACGAACATGAAGCTGACCTAAGACATGGGAGAACCAAGTCTTTAGCACTAGCTGAACATGTGGTTAAGACCAAGCATCACGTTTGTATGGAGGATGCTAAGGTTGTTGCCAAAGTTTCCCAGTTCCATCATCGTAAACTCAAGGAAGCTATTGAGATTGAAAGAAGGCCTAACAATGTCAATAGAGATGACGGCTGGAAGATCAGTAGATGTTGGATCCCTGCCCTTTCATCGTAGTCTCTCCCCCCCCCTCATCTTTCATCTTTTTTCGCTTTCGTCATTCCCCTGGAGCCTTCCTGTCTCCTATGGTCTATCCTTCTTGCTCTGGACTCTTTCCAGTCCTTCTCCTTTTTATTTTGTGTCGCTCCTTTTCCCTGATTGATATTGGTATTTATAACCTTAGCGAGTATTTATTTACTTATTTTTTATTATTATTATTTATTTATTTATCTATTTTATATTATTTTTACATATATTTAATATATATTTTAATTAATTAATTTATTTATCTATTAACGAATATATATTATTATTATTATTATTTATTTATTTGCATATTTCTTTGAGTTGTCCCCCTTTTCCCTGACTGATATTAGTATTTATAGTCATAACAAATATTTATTTACTTATTTTATTATTATCATTATTTATTTATTATTATTATTATTATTTGCTAAATTGAGACTTCTATGATCCATAACAGTTGTAAGAAGAGCTTCGGCATAAATCACATTTAAAAAGAGATCTTTGTCGATGCTTTTCGAGCCAGCAAGTGTGGCTCATCGTCAGGACAAGTTGAAGAAACAGATCCAGCTTTGCAAGTTAAATAGTCTGAGCAGGGCCTCCAACAACTATCTAGATCAATGGCTAGATTTGACCAAGAGACAGTCAAAAAGTCAAATTGATTATTTAGAGGAAGACAGTTAATGACCATACCTATAAATATATTAGAATGGGGTTACATTATTAATTTAATAATTAAATTTTTTTATTACATGGGAAATAGTTATAATGGAGACCTAATATTTATATACCTAAGGTACATGTAAGTTAATAGTTCATTGAAATAAAAATAAAAATAAGCAATTAAATAAATAATAATAATAAATGTTCGTTAGTAGATAAATAAGTAGATTAAAGAAATACTAAAAATAATATATATTCGTTAATATATAAATTGTAAAATAACCCTATATAAAAGTTAGTTACGAAAAACAATAATTAAATAAAATAAGATATAAAATAATATAGATTAGTTATGAAAGACATAGTAAAATAAATACTATATAAAATAATAAAAATATATAAAGGCTACTTATGAAAAAAATAAAAATAAATAATAAAATAATAAATAATAAATAATAATAATAATAATAATAATAATAATAATAATAAGTATTCGTTAATAGATAAATAAATAAATAAATAAATAATTAAATAAATAAATAAATAAATAAAATAGATAAAACATAAAAATAAAAATGAGTAAATAAAAAACTGTTAAGAATATGAATACCAATATCAACTCGAGAAAGGCGGGAAAGCAACAATATAACATAGAAGGAGAAGGACCGGAAAGAGGCACGACAAAAGCGAAAAAGATGAAGGGGGGGAGCAAACTAGGATGAAAGGGCAGGGATCCAACACCCACTGATCTTCGAGCCATCATCTCTATTGAGATTGTTAGGTCTTCTTTCAATCTCAATAGCTTCCCTGAGTTTATATGATGGAACTGGGTAACCTTGGCAACAACCTTAGCCTCCTCAATACAAACATAATGCTTGGTCTTCATCACATGCTCTGCTAACGCTGAGGTCTCAATACAAACATGATGCTTGGTCTTCATCACATGCTCTGCTAACATTTGGTATCAAAGCTTTGGATTCTAGGGTTTCGCTGCTCCAAACAGGTCATCGTGGCATTTTCGCTATAACTTTTTTTCTGTGACGTTTCAGAAGTCGCAAAAAAAAACCCATTTGAGAAGAAAGCGCACTGAACCTTGGGTCTGAATGTCAGAGCTTTTCGCGCGATATTTTCGGAGATATGATCTCAGGAAGTTGGTCTTTTTGCAGACTCCTGAATTACACTCAAAACAGGTGACCTGGGGAAAATCGTCATAACTTTCTATCTGAGCATCGGATTGAAATTTCATAAGAAGGTACAGAAAGAGGACGGACTGTAGTTTTCTTTTATATATTTTTCAGAGTCAAAGGTTGAAACAGTGACACATGGAACTTCATACAATTTCGCTCTTCTCGAAAGGTCTATAATCAGGTCATCTTGGGAGATTGTGCATAACTCTTTTTTGGAGAATCCAATTTGGATCAGACTAGTGGCATTGGAAAGAGGACACAGAGGGCTACTACACGTAGCAATTTCAGAACTTAAATATCTGCAAGTACAAAGTTACGTTCGTTTCAAGATCGAGGTCCTAAAATCGAGAAAAAGCAAGATGAGGAAGTTTGATATCAAGGATTCGGTAAATTGGATACTTCAGATAGAGCAATATTTTGATCTACATGGTTTACAACTATTACAAAAGGTATGTATTGCATCTTCATATTTAGAACCAGATCCAATTTTATGTTATGAAGGGCTTTGTTCTCGTAAAAAACTTGTTACGTGGTCAATTTTCACGGAGGAAATGATAGCACATTATGAGGATACAAAGAGCAACACCTTCTTTAGAGCAACACCACAAAAATTGGAAAGAGTAAAAGGGCTTTGTGACATAATGGAAAGCAAAATTATGGAAACCAGGAAGCATACCCCTCACAACTATAAAGATGGAATTGTTGTTTCTCCCAGCCTTCCACAACCTACAAGGGTTACACCACAACAATTGGAAGCAAAAAGAGAAAACGGGCTTTGTTACAATTGTGATAGAAAATGCACTAAAGGCCATAGGTGTGCTGAGAAGAAATTATTTTACATAGAATATGAAGAGGAGGAAGAAAAGGATCAAGAAACATCGAAAGAAGAGGATATATGCCAGGACACCACCCCAAAGAAAGAAGAAATGAATCAGACCATATCTTGTAAAGCATTGGCAAGAATTACCACTCCTCAAACTCTCAAGATAGAAGGACATATCAAGAAGAAAAAGGTACAAGAAGTGAAAGATCACATCGAGAAAGAAGAAATGAATCCAACCATATCTTGTAATTCAATGGACGAAATTACCACTCCTCAAACTATCAAGATAGAAGGACACATCAAGAAGAAAAATGTTCAAGAAGTGAAAGATCACATCGAGCATCAAGAAATGAATCCGACCATATCTTGTAAAGGACTGGAAGAAATTACCACTCCTCAAAAGATAGAAGGACATATCAAGAAGAAAAATGTTCAAGCAGAGAAAGATCACATCGAGCATCAACAGCAAGTTCTCCAACTTTTAAAGGATAACACCACTTCAGTGCAAAATCAAACGAAACAACAGGTAGATCAACATCATAGTGAAAAATGTTTTGATGTAGGTGATTGGGTATTTTTACTGCTACATCTCAAGCAAGCTAATTTATGAGAAGGAAATGTTGGCAATACTACATGCACTTAAGAAATGGCGACCTTACCGAATGGGAAGACTCTTCAAGGATGAGGATGTGGAAGCATTGTTTTGTGCTATTTATATTATCCAACCAGATTGGATAAACGAAGCAAGGGATGAATGGAAGAAGGACGAAGAAGTATGGCCACTTATTCAAAAGTTGCAAAAGATCCCAATTCAAGCAATATTGCTAGAAATTAAAGAGGAAGGAAAAATCATATTGGAACCTGGAGCAGTCACGGAAACAAGAACCCGACAGCTACGAAATCGATCAATTTCAGAGTATCTCATCAAGTGGAAGAACTTACCCGCTGAATATTCCACATGGGAGGACAAGAATTTTATACAGAATCATCAAGAACTACTCAAGCATTGAGGACAACACTTTTTGAAGGAGAGGGGCATGTTAGGCCCCTATACTACTAGTGTGACCCCTTATTGTTATTAGTATAACCCACTTATTATATTGATGTACCCATGTAGTGCCCATATTTTTACTATTGTGCCCCATAGAAGCCCACTATTGTTATTATTATGCCCTTACATTATTATTGTTATGTCGGCTCTGATTATGTTATAACCCCTTAGACTCCTATATATAGAAAGGAGGTCTTTTCATTTGTATCATCCAAGAATTGTTCATTTATGTAATGTAAAGGAGGTTGCCCCCTCGAAGAGGCTGAATTCTAAGGCATTGATCTATCTTTTCTATCTTTTCTTGAGCTGGTTTCTTAAACTTTGGATGAAAGCTTAAGCTTTGGTCTTCATCACATGCTCTGATATTTATTTGTATTGAGGAGGCTAAGGTTGTTGCCAAGGTTACCCAGTTCCATCATCGTAAACTCAGGGAAGCTATTGAGATTGAAAGAAGACCTAACAATCTCAATAGAGATAACGGCTGGAAGATCAGTAGGTGTTGGATCCCTGCCCTTTCATCCTAATTCGCTCCCCCCCCCTTCATCTTTTTCGCTTTCGTCGTGCCTCTTTCCGGTCCTTCTCCTTCTATGTTATATTGTTCCTTTCCCGCCTTTCCCGAGTTGATATTGGTATTCATATTCTTAACAGTTTTTTATTTACTCATTTTTATTTTTATGTTTTATCTATTTTATTTATTTATTTAATTTTTTATTTATTTATTTTTATTTATATATTTATTTATTTATTTATTTATTTATCTATTAACGAATACATATTATTATTATTATTATTATTATTATTATTATTATTATTATTATTATTATTTATTTATTTATTTATTATTTATTATTTTATTATTTATTTTTATTTTATTTTATTTAATTTAATTTATTTTATTTTTATTTTTATTTTTATTTTTAATTTTAATTTTTTATTATTTTAATTTTTTAATTTTTTTTTTTTCATAAGTAGCCTTTATATATTTTTATTATTTTATATAGTATTTATTTTACTATGTCTTTCATAACTAATCTATATTATTTTATATCTTATTTTATTTAATTATTGTTTTTGGTAACTAACTTTTATATAGGGTTATTTTACAATTTATATATTAACGAATACATATTATTTTTAGTATTTCTTTAATCTATTTATTATTATTATTTATTTAATTGCTTATTTTTATTTTTATTTCATTGAACTATTAACTTACATGTACCTTAGGTATATAAATATTAGGTCTCCATTATAACTATTTCCCATTTAATAAAAAAATTTAATTATTAAATTAATAATGTAACCCCATTCTAATATATTTATAGGTATGGTCATTAACTGTCTTCCTCTAAATAATCAATTTGACTTTTTGACTGTCTCTTGGTCAAATCTAGCCGTTGATCTAGATAGCTGTTGGAGGCCCTGCTCAGACTATTTAACTTGCAAAGCTGGATCTGTTTCTTCAACTTGTCCTGACGATGAGCCACACTTGCTGGCTCGAAACGCGTCGACAAAGATCTCTTTTTATATGTGATTTACGCCGAAGCTCTTCTTATAATTATTATTATTGTTATTTTATTTTTTATTTTTTATTTTTATTTTATTTTATTTTATTTTTATTTATATATATATATATATATATATATATATATATATATATATATATATATATATATATAGATATATATATATTTATTATATATTTTTTAATTAATTTATTTATTTGTATATTAACCAATATATATTATTATTATTATCTATTTTATTATTGTTATTATTTTTATTTTATAATTTATTTATTAACGAATATATATTAGTATTATTATCTTTTTATTTTCTTATTATTATTTATTTATTTTATTATTTCTTTGGTAACTAATTTATATATATTATTATTATTTATTTTTGTATACATTTTAATCTATTTATTTATCTATGAAGAAATATATATTATTATTATTTATTTATTTTCTTATTTTTATTATTTATTTTATTTAACTATCATCTTACATTTACCTTATTTATATAAAAGTGAGGTCTCCAATTTAACTAATTACCATTTAAGTAAATTTTTAATTATTATATTAATCATTTTTTACTAATTAATAATGTAAATCCCTTCTAATATTATTTCATTTATATAATTATATATTTATAGAGGTATGGTCAGTAACTATCTTCCCTTTAAATATTCAATTTGACTTTTTGACTGTCCCTAAGTCATAGCTAGTCGTTGATCTAGATAGCTGTTGGAGGCTCTGCTCAGATTATTTATCATGCAAAGCTGGATCTGTTTCTTCAACTTCTCCTTACAATGAGCCACACTTGCTGGTTCGAAACCCGTTGACAAAGATCTTTCAATATCTTATTTACGCCGAAGCTCTGCTTACAACGGTATACATCTGGCTAAAACAAAGACCTCTGAACAATCATGCTCCACACTCAACAATCTCCCACTTGGAGAATGATTGTAGCAACTGCATCGCTGCTTCATTTGTTGGAAAATGACTCCTCTTTGGACCTGTCTGCTTCTCATCTTCATCATCATCCTTGAAGACCAATTGAAACTGCACATATTCTCAGTTTCTCCTTCGTTACAACTTTTGTTAGCATATCTGCAGGATTCTGGCTAGTGTGTATCTTTTCTAGCTTCAACTCTCCATCTTCCAACACTGATCATATGAATTGGTACTTGAGTTGTATGTGTTTAGTCCTTGAATCAAATGCTGAGTTCTTTGTAAGATGAATGGCACTTTGGCTATCACTGTATAGCGTGCCCATATCATGCTCCTTACCCAATTCACCCATAAACCTTTGTAACCAAATCATTTCTTTACTAGCCTCTGTAGCAGCAACATACTCTGCTTTTCTTGTTGAAAGTGCAACAACACTTTGGATTTTTGAAACCCAACTGATAGCTATTGCACCTATGGTAAATACATATCCTGTAGTGCTCCTTCTGTTATCTCTGTCACCTGCCATATCTGAATCAACATATCCCTGTAGAGAAATGTTTGAACCACTAAAGCATAATGCTTGATTTGTGGTAGCTTTCAAATATCTGAGAATCCATTTCACTACCATCCAATGTTCCATTCCTGGATTGTTCATGTACCTGCTTACAACTCCCACTGCATGTGCAATATCAGGCCTTGTGCAGACCATTGCATACATTAAGCTTCCAACTGCTGATGCATATGGAACTTTAGACATATAATCCATGTCTTCTTGGGTCTTTGGGCACATTTCCTTACTAAGTTTGAAATGGATAGCGAAAGGTGTACTAACTAGTTTTGCATTGTGCATATTAAATCTTTTCAACACCTTTTGTATGTACTCATTCTGAGACAATGTTAATTTGTGATTTTTCCTGTCTCTAGTGATTTTCATACCAAGGATTTGTTTTGCAGCTCCCAAATCCTTCATTGCAAATGAATTTGCCAATTTTCTTTTGAGCACATTTATTTCCTACATGTTAGACCCTGCAACAAGTATGTCATCTACATATGCCTCCTAATTACAAGTCCCCGTGGGATGGCAGGAAGCCACCTGATTACAAGCCCCCGTAGAAAAAAGTCGTCTAGTTTGAGTTAGGTCCTTCCACTTCGTTCGACGTAGTTATCCTTTCATTTTGTACCCTTCCATTTCATTCTCCATACCTCTTCCTGGAAGAGAGAAATAACAATATAATATAGCTGCCATAACTTATTACTACGACCAATATAATAAGACCGTTAACATTATTATTCCATAACTTATTACTACGACCATTATCGAAATAGGTCAATGGTTGCCTTCCATTCCTAGATATTCTTATTTCTAGGAATAAGGACGGCTATCTCTACCACTTTGTGTTCCAGAAGAAAACGCATACTGAGCAGTATCTTCATGCCGATTCCCATCATTTCCTTGCTCAGAACATGGGTGTCCTTAACAAGGATTTGACAAGGATTTCTGATAATGAGAGCTTTGACAAGGAGAGATCCCATCTCCTTGATGTGTTTTTGGAAAATGGATATAGTAGGCGCCTAGGTCATAAGGCTTTCCTTAAAGCATCTAGAAATGCATGTATTAAGAAAGAACCTAAGGAACGCCGACTAGGTGTCCACCTTCCCTATGTCCAAGGAACCACGGACAAGATTGCTCGGATCCTTAAGAGGTATGATATTCCCTCTTCTTTTAGACCCCTCAGCACAATTCGTAATTCCCTCCGATCGGTAAAATATCCCATTAACCCCAACGACATGAAGGGTGTCTATTTGATCCCTTGTTCTTGTGGGACCCCCTACATCGGGGAAACGGGGCGCTCCATCCATCAGAGGATCAACGAACATGCAGCTGACCTAAGACATGGGAGAACCAAGTCTTCAGCACTAGCTAAACATGTGGTTAAGACCAAGCATCACGTTTGTATGGAGGAGGCTAAGGTTGTTGCCAAAGTTGTCCAGTTCCATCATCGTAAACTCAGGGAAGCTATTGAGATTGAAAGAAGGCCTAACAATGTCAATAGAGATGACGGCTGGAAGATCAGCAGATGTTGGGTCCCTGCCCTTTCATCTTAGTCTCTCCCCCCCCCTCTTTCATCTTTTTTCGCTTTCGTCGTTCCCCTAGAGCCTTCCAGTCTCCTATGGTTTATCCTTCTTGCTCTGGACTCTTTCCAGTCCTTCTCCTTTTTATTTTGTGTCACTCCTTTTTCCCTGATTGATATTGGTATTTATAACCTTAGCGAGTATTTATTTACTTATTTTTTATTATTATTATTTATTTATTTATCTATTTTATATTATTTTTATATATATTTTAATATATATTTTAATTTATTTATTTGTTTATCTATTAATGAATATATATTATTATTATTATTGCTTATTTATTTGCCCATTTCCTTGAGTCGTCCCCCTTTTCCCTCAATGATATTAGTACTTATAGTCATAACAAATATTTATTTAGTTATTTTATTATTATCATTATTTATTTATTTATTATTATTATTATTTTATTTTTTATTTTTATTTTATTTTATTTTTATTTATTTATTTATTATTTATATATATATATATATATATATATATATATATATATATATATATATATATATAGATATATATATATATATATATCTTTTATTATATATTTTTTAATTAATTAATTTATTTGTATATTAACGAATATATATTATTACTATTATCTATTTTATTATTGTTATTATTTTTATTTTATAATTTATTTATTAACGAATATATATTAGTATTATTATCTTTTTATTTTCTTATTATAATTTATTTATTTTATTATTTCTTTCATAACTAATATATATATATTATTATTATTTATTTATTTGCTTATTTTTATTATTTATTTTATTTAACTATCATCTTACATTTATCTTATTTATATAAAAGTGAGGTCTCCAATTTAACTAATTCCCATTTAAGTAAAGTTTTAATTATTATATTATTCATTTTTTACTAATTAATAATGTAAACCCCTTCTAATATTATTTCATTTATATAATTATATATTTATAGAGGTATGGTCAGTAACTATCTTCCCTTTAAATATTCAATTTGACTTTTTGACTGTCCATAAGTCATAGCTAGCCGTTGATCTAGATAGCTATTGGAGGCTTCGCTCAGACTATTTATCATGCAAAGCTCGATCTGTTTCTTCAACTTCTCCTGACGATGAGCCACACTTGCTGGTTCGAAACGCGTCAACAAAGATCTTTCAATATGTGATTTACGTTGAAGCCCTTCTTACAACGGTATACATCTGGCTGAAACAAAGACCTCTGAACAATCATGCTCCACACTCAACAATCTCCCACTTGGAGAATGATTGTAGCAACTGCATGGCTGCTTCATTCGCTGGACAATGACTCCTCTTTGGACCTGTCTGCTTCTCATCTTCATCATCATCCTTGAAGACCAATTGAAACTGAGCATATTCTCAGTTTCTCCCTAGTTACAACTTTTGTTAGCATATCTGCAGGATTCTGGCTAGTGTGCATCCTTTCCAGCTTCAACTCTCCATCTTCCAACACTGATCGTATGAATTGGTACTTGAGCTGTATGTGTTTAGTCCTTGAATGAAATGTTGAGTTATTTGTAAGATGAATGGCACTTTGGCTATCACTGTATAGTGTGCCCATATCATGCTCCTTACCCAATTCACCCATAAACCTTTGTAACCAAATCATTTTTTTACTAGCCTCTGTAGCAGCAACATACTCTGCTTTTGTTGTTGAAAGTGCAACAACACTTTGGATTTTTGAAACCCAACTTATAGCTATTAAACCTATGGTAAATACATATCCTGCAGTGCTCCTTCTGTTATCTCTGTCAGCTGCCATATCTGAATCAACATATCCTTGTAGAGAAATGTTTGAACCACTAAAGCATAATGCTTGATTTGTGGTACCTTTCAAATATCTAAGAATCCATTTCACTGCCATCCAATGTTCCTTTCCTGGATTGTTCATGTACCTACTTAGAACTCCCACTGCATGTGCAATATCAGGGCTTGTGCAGACCATTGCATACATTAAGCTTCCAACTGCTGATGCATATGGAACTTTAGACATATAATCCATGTCTTCTTGGGTCTTTGGGCACATTTCCTTACTAAGTTTGAAATGGCTAGCAAAAGGTGTACTAACTGGTTTTGCATTGTGCATATTAAATCTTTTCAACACCTTTTGTATGTACTCATTCTGAGACAATTTTAATTTGCGATTTTTCTTGTCTCTAGTGATTTTCATACCAAGGATTTGTTTTGCAGCTCCCAAATCCTTCATTGCAAATGAATTTGCAAATTTTCTTTTGAGCACATTTATTTCCTACATGTTAGACCCTGCAACAAGTATTTCATCTACATATGCCTCCTGATTACAAGCCCCCATGGGATGGCAGGAAGCCGCCTGAGTACAAGTGCCCATAGAAAGTCGTCTAGTTCGATTTGAGTTAGGTCCTTCCACTTATTTCATTCTCCATATCTCTTCCTAGAAGAGAGAAATAACAATATAATATAGCTGCCATAACTTATTAATATGACCAATATAATAAGACCGTTAACGTTATTATTCCATAACTTATTAGTACGACCATTATCGAAATATGTCAATGGTTGCCTTCCGTTCCTAGATATTCTTATTTCTAGGAATAAGGATGGCTATCTCTCCCACTCTGTGTTCCGGAAGAAAACGCATACTGAGCAGTATCTTCATGCCGATTCCCATCATTTCCTTGCTTAGAACATGGGTTTCCTTAACACCCTTGCTACTCGTGCCCTTAGGATTTTTGATAATGAGAGCTTTGATAAGGAGAGATCCCATCTCCTTGATGTGTTTGTGGAAAATGGATATAGTATGCGCCTAGGTCAGGAGGCTTTCCTTAAAGCATCTAGAAATGCATGTATTAAGAAAGAACCTAAGGAACGCCGACTAGGTGTCCACCTTCCCTATGTCCAAGGAACCACGGATAAGATTTCTCGGATCTTTAAGAGGTATGATATTCCCTCTTCTTTTAGACCCCTCAGCACAATTCATAATTCCCTCCGATTGGTAAAAGATCCCATTAACCCCAAGGACATGAAGGGTGTCTATTTGATCCGTTGTTCTTGTGGGACCCCCTACATCGGGGAAACGGGGCGCTCCATCCATCAGAGGATCAACGAACATGCAGCTGACCTAAGACATCGGAGAACCAAGTATTCAACGCTAGCTAAACATGTGGTTAAGACCAAGCATCACGTTTGTATGGAGGAGGCTAAGGTTGTTGCCAAAGTTGCCCAGTTCCATCATCGTAAACTCAGGGAAGCTATGGAGATTGAAAGAAGACCTAACAATGTCAATAGAGATGACGGCTGGAAGATCAGTAGATGTTGGATCCCTGCCCTTTCATCTTAGTCTCTCTCCCCCCTCTTTCATCTTTTTTCGCTTTCATCGTTCCGCTGGAGCCTTCGTGTCTCCTATGGTTTATTCTTCTTGCTCTGGACTCTTTGCAGTCCTTCTCCTTTTTATTTTGTGTCGCTCCTTTTTCCCTGATTGATATTGGTATCTATAACCTTAGCAAGTATTTATTTACTTATTTTTTATTATTATTATTTATTTATTTATCTATTTTATATTATTTTTATATATATTTTAATATATATATTAATTTATTTATTTATATCTATTAACAAATATATATTATTATTATTATTATTATTTATTTATTTTCCTATTTCTTTGAGTCGTCCCCCTTTTCCCTGACTGATATTAGTATTTATAGTCATAACAAATATTTATTTACTTATTTTATTATTATCATGATTATTATTATTATTATTATTATTATTATTATTATTATTATTATTATTATTTTTTGTTTTTTTTTTTTTTTTATCTTTATTTATTTATCTATATATCTATATATATATATATATATATATATATATATATATATATATATATATATATATATATATATATATATATATATATATATATATATATATATATATATATATATATATTATATTTTTTAATTAACTAATTTATTTGTATATTAACGAATATATATTAGTATTATTATCTTTTTATTTTCTTCTTATTATTTATTTATTTTATTATTTCTTTGGTAACTAATTTATATATATTATTATTATTTATTTATTTGCTTATTTTTATTATTTATTTTATTTAACTATCATCTTACATTTACCTTATTTATATAAAAGTGAGGTCTCCAATTTAACTAATTCCCATTTAAGTAAATTTTTAATTATTATATTATTCATTTTTTACTAATTAATAATGTAAACCCCTTCTAATATTATTTCATTTATATAATTATATATTTATAGAGGTATGGCCAGTAACTATCTTCCCTTTAAATATTCAATTTGACTTTTTGACTATCCCTAAGTCATAGCTAGCCGTTGATCTAGATAGCTGTTGGAGGCTCTGCTTAGACTATTTATCATGCAAAGTTGGATCTATTTCTTCAACTTCTCCTGACGATGAGCCACACTTGCTGGTTCAAAACACGTCGACAAAGATCTTTCAATATGTGATTTACACCGAAGCTCTTCTTACAATGGTATACATCTGGCTGAAACAAGGACCTCTGAACAATCATGCTCCACACTCAACAATTTCCCACTTGGAGAATGATTGTAGCAACTGCATGGCTGCTTCATTTGCTAGACAATGACTCCTCTTTGGACCTGTCTGCTTCTCGTCTTCATCATCATCCTTGAAGACCAATTGAAACTGAGCATATTCTCAGTTTCTCCCTGGTTACAACTTTTGTTAGCATATATGCGGGATTCTGGCTAGTGTGTATCTTTTCTAGCTTCAACTCTCCATCTTCCAACACTAATCGTATGAATTGGTACTTGAGCTGTATGTGTTTAGTCCTTGAATGAAATGCTGAGTTCTTTGTAAGATGAATGGCTCTTTGGCTATCACTGTATAGCGTGCCCATATCGTGCTCCTTACCCAATTCACCCATAAACCTTTGTAACCAAATCATTTCTTTACTAGCCTCTGTAGCAGCAACATACTCTGCTTTTGTTGTTGAAAGTGCAACAACACTTTGGATTTTTGAAACCCAACTGATAGCTATTGCACCTATGGTAAATACATATCCTGTAGTGCTCCTTCTGTTATCTCTATCACCTGCCATATCTGAATCAGCATATCCTTGTAGAGAAATGTTTGAACCACTAAAGCATAATGCTTGATTTGTGGCACCTTTCAAATATCTGAGAATCCATTTCACTGCCATCCAATGTTCCTTTCCTGGATTGTTCATGTACCTGCTTACAACTCCCACTGCATGTGCAATATCAGGCCTTGTGCAGACCATTGCATACATTAAGCTTCCAACTGCTGTTGCATATGGAACTTTAGACATATAATCCATGTCTTCTTGGGTCTTTGGGCACATTTCGTTACTAAGTTTGAAATGGCTAGCAAAAGGTGTACTAACTGGTTTTGCATTGTGCATATTAAATCTTTTCAACACCTTTTGTATGTACTCATTCCTAGACAATGTTAATTTGCGATTTTTCCTGTCTCTAGTGATTTTCATACCAAGGATTTGTTTTGCAGCTCCCAAATCCTTCGTTGCAAATGAATTTGCCAATTTTCTTTTGAGCACATTTATTTCCTACATGTTAGACCCTGCAACAAGTATGTCATCTACATATGCCTCCTGATTACAAGCCCCCGTGGGATGGCAGGAAGCCACCTGAGTACAAGCCCCGATAGAAAGTCGTCTAGTTCGATTTGAGTTAGGTCCTTCCACTTCGTTCGTCATAGTTATCCTTTCATTTTGTACCCTTCCATTTCATTCTCCATACCTCTTCCTAGAAGAGAGAAATAACAATATAATATAGCTTCCATCATTTTGCTTTTTCATATAAACACAATGATGAGAGTGACATCTAGTGTAACCTTGTTCAGACATAAACTTGTCAAATTTTAGATACCACTGCCTTGGAGCCCGTTTTAAGCCATACAAGCTCTTCTTCAACTTGCACACTAGTTTCTCCTTCCCTTTCACCTCATATCCTTGTGGTTGCTGCATATATATCTCTTCCTCCAAATCCCCATGGAGAAAGGTTGTCTTTACATCTAACTACTCAAGATGCAAATCTTCAATTGCCACTAGACTTAAAATAGTTCTGATTGAAGTTATTTTAACAACAGGAGAAAATATTTCATCAAAATCAATACTTTTCTTCTGTGCAAACCCCTTCACCATAAGTCTAGCTTTGTACCTCTGTTTTCCTCCATCTTCTTCCTTCAGCCTGTAAACCCATTTATTCTTCAATGTAGTTTTTCTTGCTGGCAGCCTGACTAAGTCCCAAGTTTGGTTATGCATTAAGGAGTCCATCTCTTCTTCCATGGCTACCTCCCACTTCTTCCTGTTTTCAACCCGCATTGCTTCTTCATAACATTCGGGTTCACCAGAATCAGTCAACAATAAATAATTTAACGAAGGAGAGTATCATTCAGGGGGTCTACTTATCCTAGTAGATCTTCTAACACCACTTTCAGGTGTTTGGGGTGCTCGTTGCTGTTGTGGTGGTTGTTGTTGTTGTGGTTGTTGATTATTATTGTTTTCAAGCACCTTTACTTTTTCAGTGATTTCGTCAAGAACCGTGTATTCCTTGTTTTCTTTTTCCTGTTTCCTTTCCTGCAACTGATTCTTATACAAGACCTTTTCATTGAATATTACATCTCTGCTTCTAATGGTTTTGTGATTTTCATAATCATATAAGTGATAACCAAAATCATTAACACCATATCCAATAAAGGTACATTTCTTTGACTTTGCCTCAAGCTTTGTTCTATTTTCTTTATCAATATGGACAAAGGCCTCTGTTTAATTGCTTGTTAATTCAAACAACCTGCTACATAAATTGTCAACCCAGGGAAGTCTGTTTATTTCAAAGGAAACTACGTACTATATGTACTCAATCTTAAAAGCAATAAAATTTGCAGAAAAAACTAGTCGCACCTTGCTTAAGCAAACTGAAGACTCTGAGTTACAACAAAAACAATCTATTGCAGACAGCTACCGAAGAAGGCTGAATTTCATTAAAGGAGTAATCTAATGAAAAAGAATCAATCTGCAAAGGAAAGCACTAGCTATGCTGTAACAGAGAACAGGACCCTATTCCCAGAGTGGGAATCTTCAACACCTGTTTCTAATTACCACGCTGCCAACTCACTCTGTAAACTCAATTGCCAATGAAACACTCATGAATGATAAACTAAATAATGCAGCAATCAATTGGAAAGAAAACAGAGTTTCAGTAATAATGTGAAAACAATATTCAGTAAACAGTATTTTTAACAAGGCATGGATAAAAGACACACTTAACACACTGCAGAAATATAATGGGTGAATCTTGTGATGAAGGTGGGCCATGTCCTTCTCACAAGATTCCCCAGGAGACGAGAACTAGAAAGAAATGTTCAGAATAAGATTTTATTCATCCATCAATATGTCATGTTACAGAAAAAAAGATTCCAGCTCTGTTCGTTCAACTAAGCCTTTCCCTGCAGTTTGTTCATCCCATCTAATGTAGATGTCTCCTCTTTTTAAAGAGGAGACATCTATTACAACATATTACATTGTAATTCCTATTTTAACCCTTTATACGAAAATAGGGAAGTTAGTTTTCCCATCAATGAAATGTTGTTACAGTAATGTTGTCTTTAGATCATGGTCGTTACATCCAGTGTAGCAGCTCCTTTGGTGATCTTCTTTTGTTGCTGTCAAATCTAGACTGCAAGTCACAACTATTTAGCCACGAGATTTGCACATCGTTCCTACTATTTTAGCAACTGTAGAAGTAATCTTGCAATCTCCAGGCAGTTTCAGCAATGTGGACTGCACATTGTTCTCTAACCGTTCAGCAACTATCAATTCAATGATTAACAATGAAGATAGCATAATTATATGTAAAATAATTAAAAGTATAGTGATGAGAAGAAATATTGAGTACCTTTGGAATAATTGCATAAAAAAAGTAACAAGGACTTTAAATATAGGTTGAAAAAGGATGACATCATAGAAAAATGTATGGTCAAAAAGAGACAATATGAGGTCCTAACATCCCCCCCAACTGAAAGGGTTGCATGTCCTCATGCAACTTTTACTCTGAGTCTGAGTTCGAGTATTGGGCTATACAATGCAAATTACTTAGACAGTAAGTATAGAAGGTGTTATCAACCAAATCTCTGAAACCCTGGACATTCTGTAATCTCTGCCATGCTATGAGTTCCACCTTTTTGGACAACATGAAATAAGCCTTATATTGCTGTGCTGGCAGCCATAGAAGAGGGAAGTGAAAATGATATCCTAACCATTTTTCGACACACTATTGAATGCATTTGACATAGTTAGGTAGCCGTGAAATTGTTGTTTGAAGATTAAGAGGGTTAAAGGGGTGATATTCCTTCCTCTCCTTAGGGTAGTGTTCCCAAAACAGATTGTTTGCCTGTAAGGCAAGAGCTCCCTTGGCTTCGACATAATGTTGGCAATATTTTAAGACTGCTACCTATAATTCTCTGAGATGCTCGGTCATTCGTGGTTGTCTTAAAAACCGATGATATTCAACGATGAAAACAACAACATTCTATGGTTCAGATCAAATCCACAGAAGGTGATTATCTTCATTGTGTTTTGCTGAAAGGAAGGCATTTTTCCACGTGAGCTTAGAGGCCAGGAAAGAGACAAAGGCTCTAATCTAAATGTCCCCAACTAGAGGGATCATATTAATATTTCTATCCTCAAGCATGGCTTTATTATGGAGGTATAGTTCACGGAGTAAATTTTGTTCACTGACTGATGCCTCTCTGAATGTTTTTACAAATTGTTGAGGTGTCGATACCTCATGAGGTCGTCCATCTCTGATTGCCTTTACTTGGAAGAACTCTAAGCATTCTACAAGAAACACAAAATAATTAAAGGATGGTTTCCTAGTAGCTAGTAGTCTTTGAACCACACCAAACATGAGAGACAATCTAGTTTTTAACTGTTTGTTTTCCTTGTTCTGCACACGAGACTATTCCAAGACTTCCAAATTTGCATATATATGATTTTTCCATGATAATTTGTGTTCCTGCAAGATCCTTTCTTGTGACATAACATATTCCTTCTTCCATATATCCATTTGTGCTTGAGTTCTTGTGGTCTGAGTGAAGACAGTCTTTTGAATGCCGAGGTTCAATCTGAGTAAACACAGTCTTTGTAGGCCTTGATGCAGGACTTTCAGTTTTAACAACCAGAGTAGGTCGAGATATTTGTGGTTTAATTTTATTTTCAAAAATCTTTGAAGGCCCTGCTAGTTCTTGTGTAGCTGCAGGGTGTTCCTTTTTAATTGTAACAGAAGTAGGTGCAAGAGTTACTCCAAGAAATGGAACTTAAACTATCTTATAGCCAGCTTGATGATAAATATTACCACATTGGCTACACATGTATTCTTTATATTGATCTTTGTCTACACTTTTCTCAGCTGCGGATGCTGCATGAGCTGAAGTGTACAAATTAAGCTCTCTCTCATAGGCTTCCCTTGGCATTATTAGTTTCTGCTTATAAACCTCGAGCTCTGATTTAAGAAACTCATTTTCCTGTAGAAGGGAATCCAGGGTGACTGGGCTTTGTGTACCAGTGACAGTCTCAGTAGCTGATTCCAATGGATGGAAGGGTTGTTGTTCGGTAGCAGCTTCATTATTTGCAGCCACAACAGGTAGTTTTTGTGTGACATCTGCTTAATCATCAGCTGGTTCTGTAATAGCTATATCATCCTGCGCATCCAAATTTTGCATATCAGCAGATGGTTCTTGTGTGGCAGCTGCTGACTGCGTAGCTGGTTCCTGATTATCTATATTTTTTTCATCAGCATGTGCTTCTTATGTACCAACTGTTGAATTAGTAGCTGCTTCTTATGGGGAAACTACATCTTGGTCATCAATTTTATGGACATCAGCAGGTGGTTCTTGTGTGGCAACTGCTGAGTCAGTAGCTGGTTCTTGTGGAGTAGCTACGTCCTGGTGTTATAGACATTTTTGTGCCTTACAGCATGAAGCATGAAATGTCAATAATCTAAGGGATCCAAAGTCCCTAAACATGTTTTTCCTACCCCTAGAGGAACAAGGTCAGCAAATCACAGCACTGAATATCAGTTCTCCACCTGAAAACACTCAAAAACAAGCTAATTCTGGATCATGTCAACTGCTCCACTGAGCATCTGCGCTGAATGTCAACTGCTCCACTGTCTACCTGCGCTGAATGTCAACTGCAAGGAAGGCTACCTGCGCTAGGCGAGTTGGGACATGTGGCACAGTCATTCCTCAAGGTGTCAATGCCCAGGAAGCTTCCAAAATGACACTTGGATCAAGGAATTCGACTGGTGATGAGTAAGAGGGTCTAGATCTCCAAGTGGAAGCAAGAACCTCCAAGTGGACTCAAGAACTGAAGAATAACTAAAGTGGGAGAGGACACTAGTCAGCTTCATGCCAGCTACAAGCTGACTCATGCTTTCTCCAAAACTCCTATATATAGAGCTCTCTCATGAGGTCTAGGGAGGCTGGAATCTTGTGAATGTAAGGAAGTGTTGTTGGTTTGAGTATAGAACTATTGGGTGATTTGCTTTGAAGGAGGTGAAGAGGAGATTTCTTTCTGTTGGGAGGTGATGCTGGATTGGGCCTCTTATGGTTGTATCACTTCCTGAACTTTACTTCTTCCATTAATAAAGCATTTGAGGTTCTTCTATATGCATGTGTTTCAATGGTGTATTGTTATGCTTGTGTATTTGATTTATTCTAATCCTTGAATCAATTATGAATGTATGCTTCTTGTAGTTTCCCTTTCTTGCCATTTTGCAGGATCTTGGTGTAGCTGGGCCAGTGAAAGAGCAAGGAGCCGGGAGCAAGCAGCAAAGAGAGAAGATTGGATCAATCATTAGCGGAAGACATCAGTTAGTGGATCTCTTTCTCTCCTCTCTTACATCTCATAAAGAAGTAATCTCGAATAGCTTTGCTTTGATTGTTGCTGAGGTACTATCACCCTTAGAGTGGGATAGGGTCATTCCGTATTGGATACTTTTCCCAACAACACCTGGTCATCTGTTTTATGGACATTAGTAGGTGGTTCTTGTGTGGCAACTGCTGAGTGACTAGCTAGTTCTTGTGGAGTAGCCACATCTTGGTAATCTGTTTTATGGACATCAGTAGGTGGTTCTTGTGTGGCAACTGCTAAGCCAGTAGTTGGTTCTTGTGGAGCAGCTACGTCCTGGTCACCTGATTTATGGACATCAGAAGGTGGTTCTTGTGTGGCAACTGCTGAGTCAGTAGCTGGTTCTTGTGGGGCAGCTACATGTTATTCATCATCTTGGGTATCTAAATTTGATGGATCAACAGCTGGTTCTTGTGTGGCAACTAATGGATTGGTAGTTGGTTCTTGTGTGGAAACTGATGGATCGGTAGCTGGTTCTTGTGTGACAACTACATTTTTCAAAAGGAATAATTTCACAAAATCCTGGACATTTTTCATTTCAGTACCTGAAGGTGAGGTAGGTAAAGATTCAGGGCCTTGGGACTGTGGTGGGGTGTGGGGTTTTAGGATAATAGGTGGGGAATTTAGGGTGGTGGTTTCAGTTGCTGCTTCAGAAGACATCCTTGTTCATCTTCAAGGTAAAAAGGTAGGAAGAACAATGGTTTTTCTTTTATGAGTAGCTTTCGCTGGGGTAGGAGGGTCATCAGAAGTGATAGCTTCTCTAATTGAGGCCCTTGTTCATATTTTTGGTAGGGGCACAACCTTTTCTTGCCTTTTTCTTTTTAGCTTAGCTATGGGAATGTTGTTATGAAAATCATCACTAGGGATATCGACAGTAGGGATGTAGCTAAATTATGGGGTGGGGTTGATGCGGTGGAGGGGTCAATTGGATTAACTGCTACGGGTGGTGGGGAATAAAAGACGCTTCCTTGTTGTTGTGCATAAGGATTTTCAATTTGCTGAGGGATTCCAGGGGTCTGTTGAGGATTTTCAGCATTTAATTGGGGAGTTTCGGCCGCTGTTTTGAGAAATTTCAGCAATTTCCTGAGGATTTTCGGCTGTTGCTTGAGGAATTTCAGCAGTTTCTTGGGGATTTTTGGCTACTGCTTGAGGAATCTCAACAGCTTCTTGGGGATTTTTGGCTGCTGCTTGAGAAATTTTAGCAGCTTCATGGGGTTCTGGGGGTGGGTTGTTAAGGGGAGAAGGATTTTGTTGGGCAAAACCTCTTTGAATTAAAAGTTGGACGAGACGATGATGGGTAGGGGAAAGGTGTGGGTACTTTGCATTCAAACAATAATGTGACATATTCTTTAGACACCCAAGTAGATAATATGACATATTTAATAGTCGACCATGTCTCAAATGATTGAACATGACAAAATCATGCTGATAAACTACTTGGTAACGTCCTTCGCAGGTGAGATAATGCTTGACAAATTCGGAAATCGTCGGCAATGGAAGTGGTAATGAATGAAGTGCCACACTCCTGCCTTTAGGCTCGACCCACTCTCCTAGTAGAAGGAAGTCCTATTGCGCATTCAAAATGATGTGTTTATGACTGAACCATCGAATGCCAGCGGCTGGTAGGCCTAAAACCTGTGCTATATCATCTTCTGAAACTGGAATTCAGACTCCTTGAACAGTAGAGTAGCCTTCCTATAAATTACGTCAAAATTCAAGGACTTGCTGAGGATCAAATCCCTGGAGCCTCCGAAAATAATCTACCCAGCCTACCTGCTAAAAAATCTAATATACTTCTGGGTGTAATTCCAATAGAGATGTTGAGCCGGGCTCATTTCGGATAGCAGAACCTCCCATAGTTACTAGCTTCAGTAAAATGCATAGTGCAAAGCCGAGTTACCACACCCAAAACAGAGTAAATTTTGCAAATAAAATTGTGACATAATAGGACAAAGATGGGGTGACAAGACATGATCGTGTAAAAAAATGACAGTGATTGGCGTATCATGAAATGATTGCATAATTTTGGTATTCCCCCCCAACTGCGGCTAAAATGATAAGTTTGAACGTACGGATATTGTGGTAATCATGTCACAATCTTCTCTTTAACTATAGTTTAATAATATTTACACATAATAAACGCATACCTCATGTTTACCTTTGATTGATATTATGAAGATATAATGTCGTTGCTAATAGATCACCAATGGTTATGGAAAAGGGGTTTGAAATATGAGGGTATTTATATGAAAGGCTTTTATAAACATAGGAGGAGGTAGTGAAAGAACAAAGTTATAAGGATCAATAGATGGTTGTCACAATGGAAAATAATATGCATTCATCCTTTTGAGAAAAATTTATGTTTCAATTACAGAAAAATGAGAAAGAAATTGGTGTTTTAGGGAAAATGGGAAAAGTTGGTGTTTCAACAACGAGGAAAATGGGGGAAATTGGTGTTTTAGCCACGGAAAAATTGAGAGAGATGTTGTTGTAAAGAAAAATAGGAAAATGTTGCTGAGAGGTAATCTAGGGGAATAAGTTGTGAACTGAGATGAGATGAGAATGTTTCCCAAAATGAAACTTGATCCTGCTTGCAATACAATTGTTCTTTTCAACCAGCCTCCCAATCCAAAACCTACGAAATAATAATTTGTAACATGGCAACCCTTGACAGGTATTATTAGTTAAGAAATCTAATCTAATAATAATAAAAGAAATATATAATGCAGGTGTTAAATGCAATGAGGGGCAGCGGGCTCCCCCAAAAAAATATAATGTGAATCTGCCATGCAAGTGGCCTTCAAATCCTCCTTAGAAATAGGTTGCTGGTATAGGCAGAGCTAATACCCATTCACTAACAATGGTGTTCTAGAATCATCAATTTTTAGGAGCCTTACTGTTCCATTAAGAAAAACAGTTTCTATCTCATAAGGTCCCAGTCACCTTGTTCTTAATTTTCCTTGAAAAGTTTCAAACTGGGAATCATACAATAGAGCCCAATTACCTTTTTGGAACTGCTTATGCTTAATAGTTTTATCATGCCACCTGGTTCTTTGCTGTTGAATCATAGTTGTTTGATGGATGGCATCCAACCTTTCTTCATCCAATTCTTGAAGCTGCTGCAACCTAGCTATTTGTGCATCAGTCAAATCAAGGTTAACAGCTAAAGTAGTTATTAAGGTTTTAATTTCAAATTCCATAGGAAAAACAACACTTTTACCATAAACCAATTCATAGGGTGAAAAACCTGTAGTGTTCCTCCAGGTAGTTCTGTAAGCCCGTAATGCCTCAAGCAGCCTTTGAGACCAATCCTTCCTATTCTTCTTCATTGTTTTTGTTAAAATGGCCTCTATGAATTTATTTGTACTTTCCACCTAACCATTAGCTTGGGGATAGTAAGGTGTAGTCATTTTATGATTGATATGATATTTTTGAAGCATAGCTTTAAAACCATGAGAATTGAAAGGAGGTTCTCCATCTATGACTAGTTCTCTAGGCACTCCAAACCTAACAAAGATTTCTTCAAATAGAAACGTTAAAACAAATTCCTCATTAGCTCTAGTAAGTGCCTTCGCTTCCACCCATTTAGTCATATAATCTGTACATCCCAATATATAGACTCTTTGACTGGATGGAGGATTGATGGGTCCTATAAAGTCTAGAGCCCATCTTTCAAAAGGTTCAAGTATTACCTGGGGGTTCAGTGGCATTTCATCTCTATGATTAGGTCGACCCATTCTGTGATAGCTATCACAGGCCCTGACATATTTCTTTGCATCCTTAAAAAGTGAGGGCCAATAATAACCCATCCTAAGAATTTTATGTGCTGTTCTCTTATCAGCAAAATGCCCTCCACAAGGGCCATCATGACAAGGCTTCAGTATATCATAAACCTCATATTCTCTAATGCATCTTCGAATTTCCTTATCAAGTCCTGTATGAAAAATACACCCACTTATCCAACTATACCGAGCACTTTGTTGAATGATCCTTCTTTTCTCCCGATCTAATAGGTGTGATGGTAACTTCCCCACAACCAAATAATTGGCAATGTCTGCATACCAAGGTGAGTGAGTAGATACTGCAAAAAAGTATTCATCAGGAAGGAAATCATCTACTGGAGTATTATTATCAGTTTTTATCCAAAAAAGGAAATCAACAACTACATTTTCTTTACCTGGTCGATCTACAATTGTAATATCAAATTCTTGTAATAATAATAACCACCTGGTAACTCAAGAATTTGTGACAGATTTGTTCATTAAATACTTAATAGTCGAGTGATTAGTATGAACAAAAGTAGGATAACCAGTAATGTAATGTCGAAATTCATTAATAGCATAAATGACTGCTAAAAATTCCTTTTCGGTAACTGTGTAATTAAGATAAGTAGGGGTCATATTCTTACTAATGAAATAGATAGCATAAGGAAGATTACTTTATTCTTGTCCCAAGACAGCTCCAATTGTAGTATCTGAAGCATCAGAGGATATATGAAAGGGAAGTGCCCAATCAGGTCCCCTTAGAATAGGAGTTGTAGAGAATTGATGCTTAAGTTCATCAAATGCTTTCTAACAGGCATCAGTCCATTTAAATTTAGCATTTTTCATAAGCAACACAAACAAAGGAGAAGCTATTTTAGAAAAATCTTTGATAAATCTTCTGTAATATCCAGAATGTCCTAAAAAACTTCTTACATTAGTTTGTGTTTTAGGGATAGGAAGAGTCTGAATTACCTGTACTTTGGATGGATCTACTTGAATCCCTAGGAATGAAATGAAGTGTCCCAGTACAATTCCTTCGTTCATCATCATAAGACATTTTTCAGTACTCAAGGAAAGATGAGCTTTTATACATTGTTTAAGTACTTTCTCGAGGTTTTGTAATGCATCTTCAAAAGTCACACCATAAGGAGTAATGTCATCCATAAATATATCCATAGAGTCATTAAGCATGTCAGAAAAGATTCCTATCACTGCTCTTTGAAATGTTGCTGGAGCATTACATAGTCCAAATGGGAGAACTCTATAGGCAAAAATTCCCCAAGGACTAGTAAAAGTGGTCTTGTCTTGGTCTTGGGGTGCAATTTTGATTTGGTTATATACGCTAAAACCATCTAAAAAGGAAAAGAATCTCTTTCTTGACAAGCTGTCTAGCACCTAATCAATGAATGGAAAGGGGAAATGATCCTTTTGAGTGGCTTTATTTAAGGCTCTATAATCTACACACACTCTCCATTTCTCGTTTTTATTATGTACTATCACCAATGGAGAAACCCATTCACTGTCAAATATGGGGTATATAAACCCTGCCTTAAGCAATTTTTGAAGTTCTTCCTTAACAACTTCCCTCAAATTGGGATTCATTCACCGCTGGGGTTGACAAACTGGTCGACACCCCTCCTTAATATAGATACGATGAGTACATAATTCATGAGAGATCCCCTTCATTTCTGTGTAGTCCCATGCAAATGCTTCCTTGTTTTCATGAAGTGACTTCATTAGCTGTTCTGTTTCAACATCTGATAAATTGGAGTTTATGTTCAATGTTTTGCTAGGTTCGATTTCTACTGTTATGCTTTTAGAGGAGATAGCAGTTGATATTTGAGGTAAATTTTTAGATTTAAGCTTTTCTTTGGTTTTAGGTTCCAAAATTGCAGTTAACTGATTATAGGTTTTAGAAGTGACCGATGAAGGATCAGAAATAAAATTACTAATTACTTCATCTTCTGTGGTGTCTTTTAGAGTTAAGGCTTGTCCAATGTTCAAAATGGGTTGAGTGTCATTATCCTCATAGTCTAACAATATAGAATCATCATTGTTAATGATAGGTGTAGCATGAGGGTAAAGAGTAAGCTTCTTGGTTTCACATTGATTAGAAATTGTCATTGAACCTGATCTACAGCTGATAAAGGCATCTGCTATAGCCAGCCAGGGTCTCCCCAAAATTAGAGGATGTCCCCCCAACTTTGTTTTAGTCTGTAATACGACAAAGTCAGCTGGGTAATTCCAGGATTCAACTGAAATGATAAGGTCTTCAATAACCCCTTCTAGTTTGATTGTGGAACGGTCAGCTAATTCCAGGATGGTTGGTGTCTCTCTGATTACATTTTTCAGCTGTAACAGTTGTGCAGTTTCAAGGGTCATAATATTTATAGCAGCACCTAAGTCTACCAGAACTTTTGAAACAATAGTTTTTCCAACCTGTACTATGACCGTAGGATGGCCTGGATCACCATATTTTACAGGAGGAGTTTTTCCCGACATTAAAGCAGATAGATCACCCATCACATGAACTGTAAGGGGTTCTTTAGCTTTCCTGCCAGGTTTCCTGATGCAAATGTCTCTGATAGTTCAGGTATAAATAGGTACATCCCTAAGTGCTTGTAAAAGTGGAATTTTAACATAAAGATTCTGCAAATTTCCCTAGAAGATTAAAAGAAGGCAGCTCAGGTGTCTCAGTAAGAGCTAGACGCTCAGGGAATGGTGGCTCTACTATTTCAGCAATTTTATTAGAGGGTGGCTCAACTGTTTCAGCATCCTTATTAGGTAAATTATGCTTTTCTGTCTCTTCTTTGTTAGAGTCAGAAGAGGTAATATCATTAATAATCGGCTCAACTACTCTCCCAAATCGTAAATGAATATCATTACACTGCACAGGAGATGTAGGCAGGTTCTGAATATCGATGACTTGCATAACTTTATTATTACTAGGGTTAGGGTTCAGTTGTATAGGCAGTTGAGGTCTCATTGTCTGATTATTCGGTGGAGCACCTGATGGGAGAGAGAGTTGCTGTTGAAACTGAGGAAATTGGTTTGGGAACAGAATTTGTTGAGCTCTCTGGTTTGGGTTCCATTGATTAAAATAAGATTGCTGTGGAGGCCAAGGAGTCCACATTGCAGGGTCTAAAAAGGGAGGGTTTGTTTGTTGCATGGGTGGGAAATTCATTTGATTAAAGGGTGGGTATTGCATTTGGTTGAAGGGTGGGTAGTTTTCTTGATTAAAAGAAGGATAATTATTCAAATGATTAAATGGAATACTAGAGTTCGTACCTTGTCCTCTTGGTTGCCATTGCCTCCTCTTTGTCAGCAAATAAACTGCTTCAGCTTCCTCCTCAGTTGGTTGCAACACTTCTTTTATCCCTAGTAAATAAGGGCATTGTTGAGTTTCATGGTCCTTATCACAAATGGTGAAAATTGGTACGTTGTCTAATGGGCATTCCCTCAGTGGATGTTTTTCTCTGCATTTAGGATAGAAGACAGCCAAAGCAGCTTCTACCTCTGCCTATTTTCTCTTAACCTGCAAGGTATCAATATTTGAAGCAAAAGAGCTTAACATTTTAGTTTTAAATTCTTCAAGTAGATTACCTATTTCAGCTCTTGTTGCTCCCCCACTGGCTGATTTTTGGACTCTTGAATATGTATTGTCCCTGCTTTTTGATCTATTTGTAGCTCCTCTTGAACATCTCTTGTAGTGGTTGAAAATTTCATCATAGGATTCTTTAGATATGTCCCCTTTACCAAGCATATTTAACATGTCTAAACAATCATCCCTTACCCCTTTCAATAATATTGTCTTAAGAATATCTTTACTTACATTGGGGTGATCGGATCTCTGTAGATTATACTGGAGTCTTTCCACAAAGTCCTCCAGATTTTCGTCCTCCTTCTGAACCATCTTGAATAGTTCCTCCCTTTTCTCTCTCGTCTGACAATAGTCTTGATATTTGGCCAGAAACTTCTCTTTCATCTCTTCCCATGTTGTGATCACATGAACTCCCAGGCTCATAAACCATCTTAGTGCATTTCCTTTCAATGTTGCTGGAAATAACTTCAACTTTTGAGCATTAGTAACATAATCATAACTTCTACACAATATATCAAACTCAAAAAGAAACTCATCAGGGTCTTCAGAGGATAAACCATGGAAGTTAGGTAAGGCTAAGAGTGGGATTTTCTTCATAGGATTTTCTCCTCTAGGAAGTTCCCCAATAGGGAATTCCAAGGTAGAGAGAGAGTTCTCGCCTCTTCCTTCTCCTCCTCCATGTCCCCCACCAAAGATTCCTTCATTGTTTCCATCCATTGGTTGTTCCCCTGTTGCACTTGCCCGGTCTTCAAGGCTTTCTATTGGACTCTCAATGTCCTGAACTAGTTCCTCAACTTCTATTGGTCCCTCAATATCTTCTATTGGTTCTTCAGTGTCCTCTACTGGTTCCTCAGTATATTCTACTACCTCTTCAACCCTTTCAGGTCCCACTACTTCCTCTATTTTGTAGTCCATTTGGAGAGAGTGTTGAGTCTGTGGCCTCTGAGAGCTTAGCCTCTGAGAAGTCTCAGCTTTTGAAATAATCTCATCAATAAAAGTTTTTCTTCCTCCTCTTCCATTGCCCTTGCCACCTGTAGGATTAGTTTTCTTGTGTCCTCTCATGCATCCTGCAAATCTAAAAGAAAATCATTAGTGCTTTTAAAATCTATGGTTGCCTTCCCCGACAATGGCGCCAAAATGTTGGTCACTTTAATTACTTGTTAATTCAAACAACCAAGCGCTACATAAATTGTCAACCCAGGGAAGTCTATTTATTTCAAAGGCAACTGCGTACTATATGTACTCAATCTTAAAAGCAATAAAAGTTGCAGTAAAAACTAGTCACACCTTGCTTAAGCAAACTGAAGCTCCACTCTGACTTACAGCAAAAACAATCTATTGCAGACATCTACCAAAGAAGGCTGAATTTCATTAAAGGAGTAATCTAATGAAAAAGAATCAATCTGCAAAGGAAAGCACTAGCTATGCTGTAACAGAGAACAGGACCCTATTTCGAGAGCGGGAATCTTCAGCACCTGTTTCTAATTACCATGCTGCCAACTCACTCTGTAAACTCAATTGTCAATCAAACACTCACGAATGAACTCCGGATAAACTAAATAATGAAACAATCTATTGGAAAGAAAACAGAGTTTTAGCAATAATGTGAAAACAATATTCAGTAAACAATACTGTTAACAAGGCATGGATAAAAAACACACTTAACACACTGCAAAAATATAATGGGTGAATCTTGTGATGAAGGTGGGCCCTGTCCTTCTCACAAGATTCCTCAGGAGATAGAACTAGAAAGAAATGTTCAGAACAAGATTTTATTCATTCATCAATATGTCATGTTACAGAAAAAAAGATTCCAATTCTGTTCCTTCGACTAAGCCTTTCCCTACAGTCCGTTAATCCCCTCTAATGTAGATGTCTCCTCTTTTTAAAGAGGAGACATCTATTACAATGGACTACATTGTAAGTCCTATTTTAACCCTTTATATAAAAATAGGGAAGTCAGTTTTCCCATCAATGAAATGTTGTTACAGTAATGTTGTCCTTAGATCATGGTCGTTACATCTAGTGTAGCAACTCCTTCGGTGATCTTCTTCTGTTGCTGTCAAATCTAGACTGCAAATCACAACTATTCAGCCACGAGATTTGCACGTCATTCCTACTATTTTAGCAACTGTAGAAGTAATCTTGCAATCTCCAGGCAATTTTAGCAACATGGACTACACATTGTTCTTTAACTGTTCAACAACCATCAATTCAATGATTGACAATGAAGATAGCATAATCATATGTAAAATAATTAAATATATAGTGATGAGAAGAAATATTGAGTAACTTTGGAATAATTGGATTAAAACAGTATCAAGGACTTTAAATATAAGTTGAAAAAGGATGACATCATAGCAAAATGTATGTTCAAAAAGAGACAATATGAGGTCCTAATAGCCTCACATCCAAAAGTCTTTAAAAAGGAGTAGTTTACCTTTTTACCTGTCCATGCTTCCTCTGGAACACCACCATCCAAGGAACTTGAAGGCCCTCTGTTTATTAGATAAACTGCAGTATCTACAACATCTGCCCAAAACTGTAAAGGCAATCCTGCATGCAATCTCATGCACCTTGCACACTCCATGATTGTTCTAATCATCCTTTCTGACACACCATTTTATTGTGGTGTTCTTGGAACTGTCTTCTCTCTTCGAATTCCATGCTCTGAACAATACCTATCAAACTCTTTGCTGCAATATTCACCTCCATTGTCTGATCTAAGACACTTCAATTTCTTTCCTGTCTCAATCTTAACCAAAGCTTTCCATTTCTTGAAAGTATCACATACATCAGATTTACTCTAAATACAATAAATCCAAGTTTTTCTAGTTGCATCATCAATAAAAGTAACATAATAACGAGAGCCACCAAGATATGATACTCGAGCATGTCCCCATACATATGTATGTACAAGCTCTAATTTTTCGCTCTTCGTTTCTTTCCCAACTCTGAGAAATCTGACTCTCTTCTATTTTCCATAAATGCAATTCTCACAGAAGTCCAAATCAACATTCTTCAAACCCGGCAACAAATTCCTTGAGTGAATAATCTTCATCCCCTTTTCACTCATGCTTCCAATCCTATGATGCCATAATGCTACATCTACTCCTTTGGAAGTTAAAGCATTAAGAGAGTTCGAAATACCATTGCATAAATACAATGTACCAACCTTTTCGCGTTTTGCTATTACCAGGGCTCCTTTGGTGTCCTTCCAAGCTTTATCTATGAAAGTTGTCACACAACCTTCACTGCCTAACTGCCCTGTTGAAATCATATTTTTCTTTAGATCTGGAACATGCTTTACCTCATTTAGTAGCCATTGGTTTCCATTTTGCTGTTTTACAAGAACCTTACCAATTCCAACAATTTTATAGGGTTTATCATCACCCAAACAAACTTGTCCAAAATCTCCTTGAACATAGTCATTAAATTATTTCTTATTAGGTGTGGCATGGAATGAGGCCCTTGAATCTACCACCCAGGAATCAGTAATATTTTCGAAAGAAAGAATCAAAGCATCTTGTAACACCTCACGTGTCACATTTGCTTCATGATTTTTTTCTTGTTGTGCATCTCCTTCTTTTGCCTTCTGAGATCTATAGTCTTTCTTTAGGTGACCTTTCCTTCCACATTTCTAGCAGACTATCCTTGATCTGGACTTGTATCAGCCTTTCCTTGATTTACTGCGATATCCTGAGCTCTTTCCTCTTTCCATTTTTCTTCCCCTAGACTCTGCACTCAAAGCATTACCTAATGTCTCACTGGAGCTTTTCCATTGCATTTCCTCGCTAAGGATAGCACTGACAACATCATCAAACTTTAAAGTACTAGATCCAGAAACAGAGTTAGTAATGGCCATTACTAAACCATTCCAAATTTGTGGTAATGAGAACAAAAATAATAGAGCTCTAACTTCATCATCAAAGTTTACCCCTACAGAACATAACTGACTTGTAACAGTATTAAAATCATTTAAATGGTCTGCAACAGATCCACCTTCCAACATCTTCATATTAAATAATCGTTTCATAAGAAATACCTTGTTTGAGGCAGAGGGTTTTTAATATAGTTTCTCCAACGCCTTAATCAAACCCTCTGTCATTGTTTCCTTCAAAATGTTGAAGGCAAACGATGCTGCGAGGCACAAACGTACTGTTCCAAGTGCCTTTCTATCGAGAAGGTTCCATTCTTCATCTGTCACACCCGTCGGCATCTTTGTTTTTCCGCCCAATGGTAGATACAAATCTTTCTGATACAGATAATATTCCATCTGCATCTTCCACAGCGACAAGTTTTGGTCATTAAATTTCTTGACCCTAAACTTACCATCTTCCGCCATTTCTCCCACTCGAACAAGGAACCCTTCATTCCTCTGAGCTTATCAGCCAAATAGACCTTCGGCTTTGATACTAGTTGTTGGAAAATTATATATTACGGAGCAATGGAACACATAAAATATTGTATAAATATAAACACAGAAAGCACATAAAACAAGAGAGACACAGATATACGTGGTTCACCCAGTTTGGGCTACGTCCACCCTGAACGGTCAGTCCTTCCTTTCTATTATCCAGCAAAATGAAGAGACACAACCTACAACAGATCCGTTGTAATATCCTCTGTTTTCTCTCACAGTCTCACCTCTATGTTTCTCGCTCAGAGAATACAGATCTATTACATAGCCTCAAATACAATGCCCTCATACAAATATAGGGTTGCCTTCTAGGGCAAAAAACCCTAAACTAAACATAAGTTCTACTATCATATCATCCACCTAATGAACGACCTAGATTGACTAGAAATTACTATACTTTTACAAGGTAATTTTACATCTGTTTTTAGCTTCGGGGGCACTGCCCCCAAAACCCCCACTGGGGGACTGCTGGCCCCCGGACCTCCTAGCTGGGGTGATAAGCCCCCCCAAAACCCCCCGAGGGTACAAGCCCCCACCCACACCCCATGCGTGGAGGGGTGTACAAACTTCCTGGGGTATACATCTGGCTGAAACAAAGACCTTTGAACAATCATGCTCCACACTCAACACCAATGAGTCACTTCACCATTTGTGATAGGTTTTTTATCTATCTACCTAATGGTGGAGTGATCAGTATACATAAAAACTTGATAGCCAATTATATAATGTCTAAATTTTATTATGGCATAAATGTCAGCTAAGAATTATTTTTCTCTTATTGTATAATTAAGTTCAACAACAATAAGAATTTTGTTGATATAATATATAGCATAAAGTTTTTTGTCGTCCTCCTGGCCGAGGACAGCACCTATTGCTACATCTGATGCATCCATGGATATGTGAAAAGGTAGCGCTGAGTTTGGTCCACATAATACTGGTACCGTAAAGACTAGTTTCTTGTCCAACCATTTAAAATCAACATTTCTAGCTAAAGCATATAAAGGCGCATCAATTTGTGAAAAGTTTTTGATAAACATGTGATAATATCCTGCATATCCCATGAAGATACATACCTCCATCTGAGTACAGGGTGTAGGCAGTAAAAAAATTATTTGTATTTTTTTTGGATCTACCTGTATCCATGCTGCATAAATATAATGTCCCAAGATTATGCCTTCGGTAATCATCATGTGACACTTGACATTGCTTAAACACAACTTGGTAGCAATGCATCATTCTAGAACCTTTTCTAATGTTTGTAGCACTTGATCAAAGTCATCCCCATATTGAGTAAAGTCATCCAAGTAAACTTCAAGTCCTTCATTTATCAGATCAACAAAAATGCTAAGTATAGCTCTTTGAAATGTGGTTGGTGCATTGCATAAGCCAAATGGTAACACTCTGTAAGAAAATGTACCAAAGGGGTAGTTGAAGTTTGTTTTTTCTTAGTCTTAAGGGGCGACTTGAATCTCATTGTAGCCGCTGAAGCTATCTAGAAAGGAGAAGAACTGCTTCCCTGCCAAAGTATCAAGAACTTGATCAATAAATGGAAGAGGGATGTGATCTTTCTGTGTTGCCTTATTCAATTCTTGATAATCCACACAGATACATCACTTCCCATTTTTCTTGGGGACAACCACAAATGGAGAGACCCATTTGCTATCTGAAATAGGATAAATGAAATTCACATCCAACAGCTTCTGTAACTCTTCTTTTACAATGTCCTTGAGATGCGGATTCAATCTCTGCTGAGGTTGTTGGATAGGACGAGCATTCTTTTTGGTATATATGTGATGTGTACACAATTGTGGGTCTATACCCTTCATGTTAGGATAATCCCAGGCAAAAGCCCATTTATATTCTTACAGGACTTGAATGAGCATTTGTTGTTGATCACTCTCGAAGATATCATTAATGTTTATCATAATAATATAATGGCAAAAAAATAACAATAGTGGGCTTTTATGGGGCACAATAATAACAATATGGAGACTACATGGGCACAACAATATAATAAGTGGGTTGCACTAATAACAATAGGGGTTACACTAGTAGTATAGGGACCTAACGGTTTAAAACTTTCACTATTTCAATTTCAACAAGCTTACTGTTATGAACAACAGTTGTCTTGATATGTTGATCATTAGTATCATTCAAAGGATCTTCCAAGGCTTCATTATCAATAATTGCTTTTAACATTTGACATTTTACATTGCTCACATTAGCTGGCTGGTTAATAAAGTTGTTGATAACATTAAATTTATTATGATCCTTGAATTCAATTTCCTTTGCTATTGTGAGTGGTGAACGGATTCTTTCTTCCATGTATGTGGTTGGTTGTTTACATATTTTTACAATGAGTAGACTTGGCTTGGCAGGAGGATATAAAACAAGATTTTTTATAGCATCCCACTTAGCAATGGTCATGCTGCCCTCTCAATAGCCTATATAAGCATGAGCTATTGTGAGCCAAGGTCGGCCTATAATTAGAGGGTGCCATCCAATTGACTCTTTGGGTTTATAGCAAGAAAATCTATTAGATATTCCCATGAATCAATAGAATCTAAAATATCCTGTAATGTTCGTTTTGGCCTTACCATCGAATGATCAACAGGTCCTAGTATGGTGGTGATTGGTTCTAGAGCTGTATACCAAGTGTTTGATAGATTTCTGCTGCTAAGATGTTAATAGCTACACCCAGATCAACTAGTGTATTGGGAAAGGAGCAGCCATATATTTGAACTGTAACTATCAGATTCCTAGGATCTTCATACTTTATGGAGTTTCCCCTCCCAAGAGTAAATCATATAAGATCCCTACAACATGAATCATGGGTGAAGTTTTCTCGTTCCTCACAGGCTTCTTTACACATAGATCTTTGATTGTTTTAGCATAAATGGGAATATCTTGGATGGCCTGGAAGAGAGGAATTTTAATACACATATTTTTTAGTTCCCCTACAAGATCAAAATATAGATAAACGGTTGGTTTGGGTATCGTTAACCTTTTGGTGAATGGGGGAGAAGTGACTATGAGTTTCTCAGGATCTTTATGCTGATCTGTCTATTCTCCTTATTTTTATTTCTATATCAATTACAGTTGGTGGTATATGTACAGGTGGGGTTTCAATCTCAATTGATGGCTGGTCCATATTTTCTTCAAGGGTGATGATATGTCCCAATATCAATATAGGTTTATTATATTCTTTTTGTTCAATCTCATAGTCTGAGATTTCAACAAATTGCACCAGCTGAACCGATCTGTTATTAGGATTTGGATTTGGTTGAACTGGCAATTGAGGGCGCAGAAGAGGCTAAGGGTTTTGCTTTAATGGATATGGAGTTAATAATGCAGGTTCAGGTTGAGGACCTGTCCCCATAGGTATATTGGATATCCCCAAAGGTCACTGCCAATTCGTAGACCAATTTAGATTTTGAGAAATCGAGGTAGACCACTCGGATGGATAGGGATTACCTTGCCAAACATGAGTAAAAGGAGAATTTGGCTAGCCATTACCCAAAAAGGATTGAGTTGGCCAAGGTGTCATAGAGAATCGCTGGGATTGCCAATTCGAGTAATGTCATTGGCCTTGCCATGCTTCCCCACGGTTCTATTGCTAATTAAATGGTGAAGAAGGAAAGAACTAGGACGTGTCTTGTGACATACCTGTAGGTTTGGCCTACCACTGTCTACGCTCGTTCATTAAATATACTGGCTCTGTCTCTTCTTATGCTTCCTTGAAAACTACTTTCAGCCCTGGAAATGATGGACATTGTTCAGTGGTGTGATCCTTAGTGCAGATAGCGCATGTGTCAACCATGTCCAATGGACATTTTCGTTGGCCATGCTTGTTCTAGAAGCATGGGTAAAAAATGGCCAAGTTTTGTTCTACTAAGGCTTGTTTCTTCCACATCAAGATAGTAAAAGTCAGTTTTTCATGCCTAGATTTGTCTAATTTGTTATTGATCTCTTTTGCTTAACTTCATTTGTTGTTTCCTCTACTTTCATCCATAAAACAAAGATAAACATGTGAAGATGAATGCTAAATAATGCTATTTGCAAGTAGAAAACATACCCCTTTTTCTCGTCCCAACAAATATGTTAGTACAAAAATGGTGGAAACAATTTTCTCTTATATGGGGGATTTTCAATTGTGAGCCTTCATTTATTTTGTGAGGAACCAATTCAAATGGCACTTGGAATGGTTGTTGAATTGAGACGTGAGTTTAGATTATTCCTAAGTACCCTAGAAGTTAGGGAATAGTTAGCCACGTATAGAAAGAGGATCGGTTTTTCCTTAGTCTTTATGCACAAATGAAAAATTGAGCACTAACAAGGTGCCTTAAGCGCATAGAAGCCAGTAGTGCTCAATTACAAGGAGGGGATGCTTTCCTGTTCCAGAATTTTGTGGTTGTTTTTACACGATTACCAAAATATACTTGGGTGGTGAAAACAATAGGAGACTTCTGGATTGGGCTTAGGTTCACATATCCCCTTATTTGGTTACCAGTGGATGAGTACCAGTCACATTACCACTTGTGTGATTATGAAGAACAGTCCTGGATGTGATAACTGATGGCTACTTAGGGATACATGTCTACTAATGACGACATTGTTGGTGCTTATAATTTTACGGAATTGCATCAGAGATATAGGAGTGGAAACTAAGGTTTTGCATGAGGACATGCAATTGCTTCAATTGGGGGGAGATGTTGGGTGTAGTTTTTGTACCTATTTATGATACTTTCTTTCCCAATTTTTTACCCTTTTCCCTCCAGACCAACAAAACTTTACATGTTAACCGCCTTTCTCCTTATTATGAACAACATATTTTACCATGATGTTATTTTTCCATTTTTGCTAGATATAATGATGCAATACTCTTTTTTTATGGCTAACTGGGGTAAGCATTGGAGGAACCTTTTGGATCCTTTCCTCTTTTCCATGCATTTCCCACAAGAATGAGGTTATGGAATGAACAACCACACCCATCAGCCTAAGAGCAGGATGAAAGAGATTGTTGTTACACTCTATGTGTTGTTACAGATCTTGTTGTTACACCACGATGTTGTTACAGGCATTGTTGGTACACCACATTTCTATTACATATTACTGTTGTTACACCCCGGGTTTGATTACAATGTTGTTGGTATCTAGCATTTTTATTATATCCCAAACCGTTACTTTATCGTAGGGTGCTGTTACACCATAGTTGTGAAGGTCGTGGGTACTATTCCACGCAACGGCTATTGGAAGTTATGAATTGTCTATTTAGAAAATGATATATCCAAGTGGTTATGATTTGAACCAATGTATTTGAATAGAATTCGTATTTACGAACTCGTTATAACAATTTCTATTTTATGATCAGCATGAGAATCGTAAGATTCTCATGATTGATCTGTTCCTACTTTTTGGGTATGTAATTTCTATAAGAGAAACTTAATCCCTCAAGCACAGGGGACGACATAGAGAGTACTATTATTTTGATCCTGTAATGTTTAATTACTCTTAATATCAAAGACACTGTGGTGATGTTCTTGCTATTTCCAAGTTGAATTCTTAACTAATCTCTTGTTCATTCCTATGCCCCTGCTAGGGAGGAAGGGCCCTCCTTTTTAGTAGGGACTGCAGTGGTAGAGTATTTTTATGTTCTAGTTCCTTTCTTTTATTATTTTTATTGTTTTCTACTCTCATTGTATAATTTGTAGAATATATTTGCTTTAGTTCTAGATTTATGATATCTTGTTACACAAATTTGGTTAGCAATATGGTAGTTGACTAGCTGGTGTAGTTATCAGTACAGTGTATGGCGCGGTTTTGCTCTTGTAAATATGAAGTGTGATTCCATTCCTATAGAGTGTTTTTAATTTCTTCATGAATGGTTAGTTTCTGCAATTGATTTAGCGACATACTTTATTGTTTTCAATTTTCACTCTTGGTTGTAGTGTATCGTCACAAATACTGCAAACTCCATTGAAATAAAAAACCTACCCTAGGTTGACAATTAAACGGTTACAGTCTTGGTCAATTACGATTGATTAAAACAACACTACAGAAATTTCTACTAACATGTACCCTTTGACAAGATCTGAATATCCAACGAACATGCACTACTTTCCTTGTGGCTCTAAATATTTTTGCTTATCCAATGAAATTCAAGCTCATGCTTGTGATCAAGGATAAGAAGGCGTGTGACTTCTAGTTTCTTACTGCACCAAGCCTCATAAAAAGTTTCCTCTTCATGGATTTGTGTGATATTATTTTCTAGATGTAAGCAGCATATTTGATTGATTCAATCCATAACTTTCAAGGTAAAGACCTTTCATGCTACATGTTGTTGACCATTTATTTTAGTGTCATGTTATTCCTGCCATTTAGTTTTTCTATGGAGTGTATGACAATGTGTGTTGTAATTGATTACCATCATATGGAAAAAGTATTTTCATGTCTTTACTCACATATGCCCCCATCCCCATTATCTATGTGAAAGATTCTGATGTATTTTCCTGCCTATTTTTTTGCATGTCTTTAAAGACCTTGAAACATGCAAATCCTTCTAATGTAGAATTAAATAGACTGAGATATAGTGTTACTGATCATTTATAAATCTAAGAACATACCTCACCTTAGTCATAGATGGTTGGGGAAAATATCGAGGATAGATGATGCCCTTGTTTCCTTCCATTTCTTGATATTCCCTTGGGATGGTTGACCATAATGCCGCCATGGAAAACTATTAACCATTCCTTCTCTATAGAGCTATTAGAGGTACCTATAATTAAAATGCCTGAATATTTTATGGCATAATTCACTTTTGTGGATGGCATGTGTTAGTAACATAATCGATGAAGATTCATAACCAAATTTTGGAAAAAGTACAAAATTTTCGAATGATATCCTTTACCTACAACAGCTACAGAGTTGCGTGTCATATGAAAGATGGTAATAATTTCAAGTGTAAATTTTAGACACTTTCCTTTGTCATAATGAATTATTTGGTATACTAGAAGTAGGATTATGGATAATTGTGGGACATGCAATAGGTCCTCAAAACATCAATTCTCCATATTTAATCTTCCTTTTCCCTTGGATAGGAGTATTATCTCCCATTAGCATGGGAGGACTAGAACATGTTTCCATGCTTGAAAACGAATATTATGAGGAAGCCATATAGTGTGATGGCCCACTATGAATAATCCAAGAATCAGAGAAGGAAAAAATTATACAAGTGCATGAGATTTACCTCAATCATCTAATACTTTCTCCCTTGCTTTGGTACCATTAGGATTGTAATATCGAGGATTGTGTTGTTCGAAGGATTGTGCCATGATGAATGCCATAGGACATAGGGCTTGAAACTAAAAATTAACACACAACATAAAAATATTGAAATCCACACACAACAATGCACATTAAAACTCACAATTTAATTAATAAATAAAATATTTACAGGAGAAGCCTTATCCTATTCATTGGTTAGTCGTTCCTCACACTCACCCACACACACCTTACATGCCTCATGAGCTCACCTAGATTTATACAAGTGGATCTGAACACAAAGTAGGTTCTAGATCCTAAACTAACTCCCAAAATATCTCTCATAATCCATAAATCTCTCACCTAATCCCTTATCCCTATATAATAGCTAACTAATCCGCAATTCTCTCAACTCTTCCAAAATACTCTCAAAGATCCTCCTATTTACAATAATTCTCATTCTCTCCTGAAAATATAGGAAAAATACATTAAATAATTAAATCCTAACTTTGGCAACCAATTCCCTTAGTAAAAATTTGACCCTAGGTTAGAGGCACCTATATCAGACTCCCCATGTAAAATAATTTCCTGGTATCCTGACCATATGCCTTCATAAATTAATAAAATTCCTCCCAAATCCAAAAATTTTGTCTGTTGTTGATCATCTGTTCTTTGTTGTTCTGCTTCAATTACTATTACTTTTAATTCGTCATGTTTCCAAATTTTGTTTTGCAGCGTTTCAATGATTTTTCTGATGTACACTTGAGTAGTCAAATGTATATTGTTGTTTTCCTTTCACATCATCTTGCAATATCTTGGTTTATGTGATTTTCCCATTAGTTTTTCTTAATTCTTCAATCTCATCATCCAATTTAGTTTTTGATTGAAATTTACTGTTATTGGTCTAAAATATCAATTCATCATCATTAAATTGAAAATTACATTCAAGTTTCACATTTTCACTGATTGGACATTTCTCCTTTTTATCAGCAAGTTGACTAGATTCAAGTTCCATGAGTGTCTTCCCTAGCAATTGTAGTTCTTCTTCACATTTCATAAGCCTTTTACGGTCTCTTTCAATAATCATTTCAATAGATTGGTCTTCATCTCTGCATTAGAATCAAGTCAAGAATGAATTAGATAATTTCAAAAGTGAAAAAATTGCTTAGATTTCAAGTGATCTAAACGTGATTCGATGGTGTGCCCATGTTGGTAATTCAGATGAAGAGTGTGAAGTATACGCCATTCTTGTTGCCCCTCTTTGTATTATTATGCGGTACCTCCTGGTTCATATTCGATGGCTTGGGAAATGATCCATTCATTTATGTAGGTTTAACAATAGTTAAAATAGACGATAAATATATTTGCAAGAGAATTATAAACATTCAACATTTGGGTACATATTGGATAAACAATTTTCGGTTTAATTCATGAATGAATAACCTTTCGCATAAATATCCTTTAGAAAAATAAAATTTGTATAACAAAATATAATAGGTAAATAGTAAGATTACATGACTTCAAACATCATTAAACATGACTACATAATTAGATGAAATATTTTTAAGGTGAGCGGAATCAAAGATATATATATGATATTTTTAATTATGTGTCTTATCCTCTAATTTCAACAAGCTCTCTATAATAAAGAATAAAATAAATATTATTGAGCATACCACCTTCAGTACTCTAGTATATTCCCTTACCTGCAATATTTACCTTTGGAACCTAAAATTCCTATAAAACCAAAATTTAGTGAAAAGTCTATGTTAACGCTATATTAATGAGATGGTTGTGTTAAAATTTTCAATGGATTTATGGATCCACAGGTAACAAATGGGTCCAGAAGTTTGCTGAGACGATTACAGTTGATTATGTATGTTATTTACAAAGACTGGTAGAAGAAGAACAACAATGGTACATCGTCTCCTCCTCCAGAAAAGGAGGCAAAGGTACAAGGCGTCATCAAATGAGCGAAGTGGAAAATAGATGTTATGGGAAAGCAAAATCGGATAGTTCTCCTAGTGATCCTGCTTCTCAAGTAAAAGTTTTGAATGGAAATCATACTGGAGTATCAAGAACTTATGTTGAGTAAACATATTCGTGTCATAAATTATTCCATTTGATATTATTAAATGTAGAATTTCTTATGTGAAGAAATGTGTGGACGTCCTTTTGGATTGTAATACCAGAAAGTTATTTCTTATTGATAAAAGTGGCATATATAGTGATATAAACATTGTAAGAGGTATCTATTGGGTTTTTCATTATTGGTAAATGTGGTATAAACAATGGAAAGGATGTATATTGGAATAAATTTTAATCTGGACTCTGTACTACTACATAGACCACTCCATCTCATTAAAGGTATCTTGTTTTGCCGGAGATGGTCATTGTGTTCCCTACCCTAATTCCTTTAGAATAATATCTAGATAACAATTTTGTTTTGGCTTAGTATATTTCTATTGGGTATCATAGAAGTGGTACAATTGTTATCGTGTGGTACAAGTGATGATTGCATGTGAGGGGTTGGTGCTAGGTGCTCAGAAAAGATGATAAAATAAAGTTGTTTATTTTAATTTACATCATAATAAAAACAAGATTTGTGTTTTTTTTAGGGAAGGGTTTCCAAGTTAAATTAGTGTACATTTTATTGTTGTATTGCTACTTGTTAATTTCATTAGATAGAATGATTGATTGAAGTGTAAAATTTGTAAAATACTAATTCACCCGACCTCTTAGTACATCTTGATTCCCATCAATTTGCTTCTATTTTTGTTTCTTATATCCATTTACAATGAGCATGCTTTTGACTTGCTAGAAACAGAACTAAATCCCATAGTGGCTAGAATAGAGAAAATTGTATTCCTCCTTTCTTTCTTCACAATTCAGGTTTCCTTTAGCCTCTTATTAAGATTGAGGATTAGAAGTTGTTTTGTTGTATAACAACCCCATTTATTTGTCTTAATCCCTAGGTAATTATTGTACAAATAAATAGGGACCCTTAAACAAATTTAAAACATAAAAATATAAGTTTAATTTAAATATTGTATTAGGAATAAATTTGATTTTCCCTTTTAATAAAACCTCACTAAAGCTTGAATGACCAAAAAAGGCCCCCTTTAAAAGAAAGTCGGACATATCGCAAGTCACAAAGTCGTAAGGGTATATGTTTATCCATTGACTCAAGACTTGCGACTGCGATAAATGATAGCCCCCGGGGAACCCAAACACTTTCATTCTTTATAAAGGCTTAAAAATATTAATGAGAATGCTTTAAGGTAGAAATGCCCCGTACCGCAATTCATATACCTCAAAATCCTCCCTCTCATGGAACGCGATATCATTGGACCCAACAGAACATTAAACCATATCATTAAAATACAACCCCATCCGATGAATCAAAAGAATACCAACAAACTTCGCCCATAATATTCCAAATGGTTCCTATAGAGATCAAGTTAACTATTAAAGGAAAGTGCCCAAGGAAATTATAAAGGTAAAAGGAAAGTTCAGCGTCAATATAACCCTAGGGCATCGGCTAACCAGCCTGCCATAGGGCATTAAATGCCCAGGGAGATGCAGGCTGGATAGCGCGCTAACACGCAAATTCCCATTTCTTATTTAGTGCCCAGTTTCCAAATTTGCGTGTTAGCGGGCTATCGAGCCTGCATCTCCCTGGGCATTTAATGCCCTATGGCAGGCTGGTTAGCTGCTGCCTAACCCTTGGGCCCGCTATACCATGACATCATTCATCACAATAGTAATCGCTAAAACGTTTTGGTTAATATCTATTCTCCGCTACCTTGACGTCACCGATGGCAATATTGCGATAACGTGATTATTGCAATCGCAAATCTCCCATGATTAACACTCCAATAAGGTGATATCGCTATCGTATATCGGCTCAACACTTAAACAATGAACTTATTTCACTATCTGAGCAACTCTTGTGATGTGATATATTAATAAGTAATAAATAAAACACATAGAGGCATGATTTTAGTTAATCAATGGCTTCTAGTGGTATTAATGGTTACAGGACCCAAGGAGATTTGGTGACATGTTTAGATTGATTTGCATTAAAAACTATCTTTCAGTCATTTCAAAAGCTTTATGTGTTCACATGCATTTACACTTAACTCTTATTTTCTCTTCATTTGCTCTATATTCTCTGTATTGCAGAATTTCTCCTGAAAGGAGAAATGACTAAATCTAAGAAGGGAAAGAAGTTTGGTGGTGCTTCTCAATCCTCTACATCTAATGTCACTGAAATGCTTCCATTATTTTCAAACACCAAATGCACCATTGACAGTGGGACTTCCTCTTGGGAAGCTATGTACAATCTGCTAGAAAAGGAGGGTCCAAAAATAATTCAAACCAAAGCAACATCAGATGATACCACTTCTTCTAAGGATTCTTATTTTGAAGCTGCAAGTTCTTTCTTACACCAAATTCTTGTCAGACAGAAGATTTTACCATACACTCACATGGTATAATGGATTATAGACAACATCAACATTCCAGATCGTGCATTCCTAACTTCAAGAAAAGAAGCTATTGGTTCCTTCATGTCAGAGGATTTGAAAAGAATGTATCATATACCAGACCCACAAAAGGTATATTATAAATTTTTCCTTGAGAATTTCGTGAAGGAAAATGAGCATCCATTAGAACCAATTCGGCAATGGAAGTCGAGTTCCAACAAGTTCAAACAAGAGAAAACAGGTATGTATCCTATATCATCTCTCACTTCTCCCTACTCTTGTGTTGCAGCTATGATGTGTAGACTATTTGGGCATGAAAATACTACCAACTTTTCTTTTGAGTGGGTTCCCTTAATAGATGCAGTCATGAACTCCTTTGTAATGTATTGGGGTACCATTTCATCTAACAACCTGGCTATGCAAATTATGGAATATAGGGAAAATAAATTTGTCACCTCCAGGACAGTCCCACCATTTTTCATGAGTGCTTATATTATGGATGCAGTCTATTTCACCACCAATTTTCCAACTATGGGGTGGAAATGGATTACTCAATACCCTACCCCCTTTCATATATATCAAAAAAATTCAGTGGGAGTCAAATTACCCAGCCCATTTCTACAAAATATGCCAGGAAGTTATGTTACCAATCCACCAAGCAGGTTTTGATAAAAAGGCCCCAAGTTTATTTGATGAGGCAAAGATCAATATTTTTCTAGTATCTAGGTGGTTTGGGGAAGAGTTGTTTACCTATATCAGGGTTACACAAAGTTTTTTGGTAGAAACCACATGAGAGAATTGTTTTGGCTGATGCGTTTCGAACCAGCAAGTGTGGTTCATCATCAGGACCAGATGAAGAGGCAGACCATGTCAAATGCTTAAATAGAGAGCAATGTAGAGACATAATTTCAAGTAACGACTATAATTTCAAATATAGCCGTTACTTGAACTTATGTATCTACATTGCTCTCTATTTAAGCCTTTGCCATGGCCTCCCTCTTCATTTGGTCCTGATGATGAACCACACTTGTTGGTTCGAAACGCATCAGCCAAAAAAATTCTCTCATGTGATTTCTACCGAAAGACTTTGTTTAATTCATTATGGATCACAGAAGCTCGAATACAAAAATATATCAGGGTTTTCGGAAGCATAGCACCCCCTCACGTCCTTCCTTGGTATGTACCTGATAAACTTCTTACCAGGGAAGTTTCTTACTAGGCTATAGCAGATGGGATAACTAAAACCTTGAAAGAATACAAGAAATCCATTTGGCCTTCTTCTCCCCTCCATTGTGGTGTTTCTGCATTGCATGATTTCATGCATTCTACGTTTCAAATCGAACACGTCTTATGTTTGAAGCTCACTCCAATTCTCGACAGGCAGTATGACGACAATAAAGCTGAGTAAAAATTCAATGCATCGGTTAAAATAAGATAGTTCAGCCATGAAGAAGACAATTTTGATGATTTATTTGATTCAGTCGAGCTCTTATTAGAGGTCCAACATCTGGCTACGTTGAGACTCAAACCACCAAATTTGGCCCGTTTCCACCAATATAGGAAGAAGAGGTTACTAAAGGTCCCTTTGGACCTACTAGAAATACCTAAGCCAAATACTGAAATAGAAAACATTTCAAGCCAAAGTTCTGAAAAGGGCTTAGATCACAACTCAGAGCATGATTCAGAGAAAGCCTTTGAACATGATTATGAGCATAAATTAAAAGAAAAATATGAACAGGGGTCTGAACAGAAATTAGAGCAGAGATCAAGTTAAGGTTCAGAGCATGAACCAGAGCACGACTCAAAGCATGACTCATATAAAAGTTTGTAGAAAATCCCGGAGAAGAGTCCTATAAGGGACACTGAAAGGGAATCTAAAAAGGCCACACAAGAGAAGGAAGTGGAAGATATTTCCACTAAATAACACACAGAGGATAACCCCTAAAAAAGCAAAATAGATGAGGCATGGTAACAATTTAACCAACAACTCAAAGGACAACAAGGGGAGGAGAATGTTGAAACACAAAACATATTTAACACACCCCAAAATATTGGATAGATCTCGCTTACTGAAATAGCTACTAACAAGACTGTTGTCACAAAATAGATTGAAATCATCCCGACCTTCTCCTCAATTGAAATTTTTCTTAGAATAGAGGAGTTTCCTCCTCTTGATGTATTTTACAGTCCAAAACATCAGGCTGTTGTAAAATGAAAATCAACCAATGGATGTTGTTTGGAAGGATACTCTAATGGATCATTCAGATAAGTTGATCAAACTATCACAATTTGCAGGTGCTTATGCATCCTCTACTATTGATAAGGTAGTACAGGTCAAACAATCGATCAAGGAAAAAGATGAGAGAATACATCAGTTGGAACAACAATTGGCTGAAGAAAAGCAGAATATAGACCGTCAGATAAAGGCACAAATCACACAACTACAATAGAGATTTGATTAGTTAAAGCTCCAGTTTCATTCAAAGACAAATGCCAAAGGCACTCAAATACAACAACTGTGAGTTTCTATAGAACAATGGAAAGAAATCCTAAAGTCAAGGAGTTTGCAAAAGAAGCATTTGAACTGAATTCTTTGTTATCTATGTAACATGCAACATTTTGTCAAAGGCTATCAATCATCATTCCGATGTACAAGGAAAGTGTTTCATTGTGGAATTAAGTATCCGATATGAGGGTCACTTTCAATGAGATTGATGAGAAAATCTCAGGATAAATTACATGGTATGAGACTCGAGAAGGAAGGATAGCAGATCTACCCACGATAGAAGAGACTCAAAAAGATATCATTTTCACTGAATGGGATATACAATGAAACAGGAAAAAAGGGCAATCGCAAGAGAAACTGATGTTGCAAGCAAGATCACTAAAAACATCAATGAAAATTTACATAATTCCAACCTGATATAAGAATGCCAACCTGGAGGTCTTCCCAATATCAAAGACTTAGAAGAAAAATGGTAGGAAACTTCTACATCAAAATAAGAAGTAATCAAACATCTTACAAAACTAGACTCGGAAGTGTATTAGAGGTATCTAGTAAAACCACACAGTCAATGGTTACTACTACATTGTCTCGCTGACCTGGCCATGCAGATGTTGCCTTCCCTCCAGATGCAATGTGTATGAGCCAAATGCATACAAGGATGTAACAACCTCTTGAACTCAAGACGATCTTCGATATATATCATCTCAAAAAACAAATGAATGAGTAGACATCGTTGCATGCTAGAACTAGTTGTTTCCATAATTTATCTTTTACATAATTATGTCACTTATTTCCAATAGGTTTGTTTAAACCTCCTCAGAACTTCATGCAATGTCTATTTTTGTAATTATATTTTATTATAAAAACCTTTTTATGTCTTCTAAGAAAGGGTCTAGAATCTTATAAAAAAAATCTTTACTAGCTTTCACTTTTGTACGTTAAAGTTTCTCTTGTTAGAATCCTTGGATCGGAGCCTTGAACTTTTGTTGGAGAAGGGGTACAGAATCTTGCACTTTTGTACTTTTGTAAACCCTCTTAATAAGACAAACTAGACTTGAGCTACTTATTTTATGAGGAGACTCATATGCATTGGGTACTTTTATCTTTGTGTACTTATTTGTTCATGAATTAACATCCATTTCTATATATTGTTCATCATATGTATCCTTTTCCATACAATGTTGTATCTATTCACTTTTGAACATACTAGGACTGTTATTTTTTAATACATTGATGAGAAATTGGTCAAAAAATATTTGATATGATATATTCTTTATAAATTATTTTGATTAACTATTTAATAAAAATAATTGCTTCAAAGATTTTTCTTTTTATGTTAGTGTCTGTTTAATATTCATTATCAAATACTATGGATCATCATTTCAGATCGCACAAATATAAGTTTAAATTCATGCGTAATATACATAGATAGGTTACATCTCTATATGTGTGTGTGTTTGTGTGTGCATGTGTGTGTGTGTGTGTGTGTGTGTGTGTGTGTGTGTGTGTGTGTTTTAAATTGAAAACCACCCCATCTATCACTTAGTTTTATGAATCAAACACCCTATCCATCCTATCAAATTCAGATTGGAAAGCTGGTCACATTATCTCCAGTTGGTGCCACTAATCCAAACAGAAAAGGGATGTTATTCAAGTCCCCGACCGGGTGGTTCCCCCCCATGTTGTTGCAGCGATTTTCGAGGCTTCAACATTTTTTCCCTAGAAGGAGGGCCAAGCATATGAATGACAAAGAGAACTCAATCTAAATTAACAAGCCATTCTAAGAGTCACTCACCCTCAAGATCACCTCCAACTTCTGGTTGCTCATCTAAAACTCATATTTATAGATCAGAATTTGAGCAGTCACTCCCAAAATCTCCTAGTACTATTCCTAAGTTACCTTCTTCAGATTATAATCCTGAATCACCTGAGGTTCAGACTTTAATAAAGAAATTAGATGAAATCTCTATTTTAGCAGAATATCCTATCCCATCTGAAGCATTTGAAGGAAGCATCACTTTTGTTTTACAACCAACTCAAATTCTAACTATTTCACAAAGTGAGAAGCTTGGGGTTCCTCGATTTGAATTTTCTCTTCCTATTTTCTGAAGGAAAACTAATAAATTTGAGTCAAGGCTTCAACTAGTGAGGTTTTATCAAATTCCCCTCCACAAACACCTTCATTCCCTCCATTCATTCCTCTTAATATCCCTTCTTCTCAAGGAATTGGTTCTAGTTCATCCACCTCAAGCACACAACCTCCCTCTCCTTCCACTCAAACTGCAATAATGGCGTAACAACAACCACCCAGACCATGGGCCCATCCTGGGGTTGTCCAAATGGTAGCACCCCTTCATGATCTGCCTAAGCATCCTGAAAGATGGTTTCCAAAATTCAATCTTGATGATGGATTGCCTACTAAGGAACATATCCATAATTATATGCTAGGCTATCAATCTTAATGGGCTATCTGAAAAAGATTGTGTAGTAAGATTATTTCCCACTCTCTCTAACGATCAACAAGTTCATTGTATTTTCGATTACCGCGAGGATCTATCACTAATTGGGACATGTTTGACAAGAAATTTCTATCCAAATTTGGTGATGATCATACAATTTCATCTCTTATCAAACATCTTTCTAATTTAAAAGTTAAATTATGTGAAAATATCAACGACTTCAATTCTAGATTCAATAAATTGTTAAACGAAATCCTAGCACCATAAAGCCCTGGTGTTGATGTCCTAATAGAGTGGTATATTTCTTCTCTTCCTTCTAATATAGAATTTTTTGTAGATAGAGATAATAAAGCTACTTTGGTTGAAAACATGAAGGAAGCCTTGTCTGTAGAAAGGAGAATAGTTTCATTAGAGAAGAAAACAACTCAGGAGGATATAAAAACAAAAAAGGTTACATTTAAAGATGAACCAAGGAAAAAAAACCCCTAAAGATCCTTTTGATCTTGAAGGTTTGCAAAAGGTCCTAAAAACCACATCAAATGAAACGGTAGAGATTAAGAAACAAGTAGATGAATCCTCTTCTAAGAAACCTTTCAGATCCTTCAAAAGGAATCATACTTCTAATCCTCATCCACCAAATAAAATATCCAATATTTAATCTAACTTAGAAGAATATGAAGAAGAAAATGCAATGACTGATGAAGATACCAAAGATGAAGAAATGGCTGAAGTACATGGAATGTGGGATTTCATCCTCCCTATTTTTGGTAATGAAGAAGAGAAATAAGCTCTACCTGTTAGCACCATGAGTAAAGGCCCTACTGATTTAACATAATGAAATCAAAAGCAAAGGAGCTCAAGCCCCGCTGCCAAGGAAAAGGAGGCCAGTAAAAAGTATTCTCCGAAAACACCTCAGCCAACTCCATCCTCATCAAATCCTCCATCAACATCCAAAACCTTCGTAGTTAGAGATACCATGGAATAAAACATAGTGGAGGACATGAAGAAGGCTAGAGCCAATATCCCTCTTCATGATATTAGTAAGCTTAAAAATCAACATAAATTATTGTTGAAAGAATTGAATGTAATTCCTGCTTCCCCTCTAGCTGTTGTTTTTGTATCCCAAGTTTTAAGAGGAATAGTTAAACCGCCCAATGATTCATCAAATAAGGTCAATCCTAGTGATTCTATCTTAGTTGGTGACAGATCCAATTCACAAACCCCCCCTTTCGTCTTGACTTATGAAATCTTCAATAAAAATTTGCACAATTGCTTAATAGATTTAGGGGCCTCTTCAAACATAATGCCAAGAACAGTCTGTTCTAAATTAAATGTTTCACCCCAAAAGTATTTTTTTGATATTGTGCAAGTTGATAGGATGAAAGTTGAGGTATTAGGATAAATGAACTCAGTCACCATAAGGCTCTCTTTTAATCTGAAAGTCTATCAAGTAATTGACATATTTGTTGTTGATATACCCGAGTTCTATGGTTTAATACTAAGTAGAGATTGGTCTGAAAAGCTTCATGGCTATTTTGCAAAAGATTGGTCTCACATGTTCTCCCTTACAATGGAAAGCCAAATCAAATTAGAGTTGTCTGAGAAAATAATTTGAAGCATACAGTGATTGAATTTGAAGGTGAGAATGAGCCAGTAGCTTTCAAAAATAATATCATTGGAAATTACTTTGCTGAGTGATTTTTAGGGAACTTCAATGCACAAAGTATTCGTTTTTGGATCACTCTGTTACTTCCCATATTGAGAACTTTTCTCAAACAGATTCCTCTAGATGTACAAATCTTGTAGCTAAACTATTAGTTAAAATAATTTTTTGGACATTATATTTTGATGGATCTAAATCCAATGGTGGTGAAAGAGTTGGTTGTATATTGATCAGTCCAGAAGGAGAAAAAGCCATGCTAGCATTTGGTTAGAATTTGAATGCAAAAATAATTTTGTTGAATATGAGGCACTGATACAATGTTTGTATAAATAAATAGACCTTCATATCAAATATATTCAGGTCTTTGGAGATTCATAAATTCTTATCATGCAAGCAAGAAACACCATTTATTGTCTCTCTGGACATTTAACACATTACCAATCATTAGTCTAGGATCTTACTTCACATTTTTTTGGCATTCAACATCTCTCAGATACCTAGACTTCAAAATGCAAGTGCTGACCTTCTGGCTAACATAGCATCCAAGCTCATACCATCAGAGGATTACAATCCAAACAGATTTTCCATAGAATTGATTTTTAGACCATCCATTCCTGATAATGTTACCAGTTGGTGAGTCTTTAATGATGATGAGGATATCATGAACTTTCTAACATTAGAAGGGTCATATGATGACCATATAATAGCTGAAAATGAGCATGATAATCAGTTGAAACATAAGTCTAATCAGAATCCCGTACCTAAATCTATGCTAAAATTGGAGGATCTTTATGATCTTAAGGACAAATTCAAAAAGGTTACTAATTCTAAAATCCAAAGCTCAACCTTAAAGTTTGAATTATTAAACCTTGGAGATGATGACAAACCTCAAAACATTAATCTAGGACTTGGTCTCTCTTGTGATGAGAGATTAGCCTTTATCCACTTGTTAAGAAAGTAAAAATGTATCTTTTCTTGGAACTATGATGATCTTAAAACACATGATACCTCTATTATACAACAAACTATTCCCATGATATCCAATGATAAGCATGTACAATGGAAATTAAGGAAAATTCAACCCAATCTAGAAAGTCAAATCAAATCAGAACTTAATAAACTCCTTAAAGCCAAAATCATATTCCCTGTTAGGAATTCAAAATGTGTCTCAAACTTAGTACCTATGAGGAAGTAGAATGATGACATTCACATTTGTATTGATTTTAGAAATCTCAACAAAGTTTGTCAGAAGGACAATTTTGCATTACCAACTATGGAACAAATACTACAATGAGTAGCTAGTTTAGCATTAATTTCTTTTCTCGATGGATTGTCAGGATATAATCAAATCCTTGTTGATCTAGATGATAGAATAAAGACTACGTGCAGTACTAAATGGGGACCCTATGCCTACTAGAAAATTCCTTTTGGTTTAATTAATGCAGGATAAACTTTCCAAAGAGCTATGGATATAACCTTTAAAGGTTTTATCAACAAAACTGTTGTCATTTATTTGGATGATATTACTATTTATTCCAAGAACAAAAAAAACTATTTACATGACCTGAAGCAGATCTTTGAACGCTGTAACAAATATGGAATCTCATTAAATCCAAAGAAGTCTTATTTTTCTCTAAGTGAAGATAAACTTCTAGTGTTAATTGTATCCAAAAAGGGCATTTGTATTGATCCAAACAAAATTAATGAAATTGCTGAAATTTATTTACACCACAAAAAAATACATGTTCATTCTCTTTAAGGTCAGATAATATTTTTCAATAGATTTGTCCCTCACTTTTCCCAATTTTTTTTACCATTACAAGTCATTATTAAGAAAAATTCAATCTTTAAATGGGGACATAACAAAAGTGAAGGTTTGATCTTATCAAATAAGAAATTGTGAATTCTCCCTCTTTAACAACTCCAAATTTTTCTAATCATTTCATGTTATATACTTTCACTTTTGAAACATCATATGATGATGTTTTAACACAACTCAATGATCAAGAGATCTAAGCACCCATCTCATTCTTTAGTTCTAATTTTCAAGGTGTTGAACTTAATTATTCAAAGGTGGAAAAATAGGGTTTTGTTGTTTTCGAATCTATGAAGACCTTCAGACCTTTTCTCCTCAAAACCTATAATAAAATAATAGTCCTATTCTCAGCAGTGAGACAATTGCTTATGCAAAGGGAAGTAGGGGAAAATAGAGAAAACTAGGTAACAACTCTGCAAGAATATGACATTGACATTAAACCAGCCAAAATTGTCAAAGGACAAGGTTTTTACAAATTGCTTACATGAGCTTCCAATCTAACAACATATTAGGGCTCAAGTAAGACGATACATGTATCAGAGGTAAGCCTAAGCAATTTAGAGTCCCAATATGTTGATCTTATTCTCTATTTGAAAAATGTATATGCTCCTGCTGAACTCAATCATAAAAGGAAAAGGGCTTTAAGATTGAAATAAAATCAATATGAAGTCATTGATGATGTGTTATTTAGAACGAATTTTGATTATGTATTATTAAGATGCCTTGAAAAGTTTGAAGCACAGAAGGTTTTGTAGGAAGTCCATTATGGACAAGTTGGTGGACATTTTGGAGGAGATACTACTACACACAAAATCGTATATGCTAGGTACTAGTGGCCAACCTTGTTCAAATATATGCACGAATACGTAAGGAAATGAAAAATATGTCAAACTGCTACTAGAAGACAACGAAAACATTCCTTAACTCTACAACCAGTCAATATTGATCAGCCTTTTGATCAATGGGGATTAGATATCATAGGTCAGGTTGTTCCTGTTGGGTAGCGGGTCTCCCACATAAGGGTTTGGGGCTCAAGCCCACAATTTTGGGTAAAAGTATGGTTAAGGTTCCGTGGAGCATGAACTGTAATGGGTCAAGTCAAAAGGTTGTCCCCCCAAAACTAATGTAAAATAATAGAAATCAAGTCGGCCTGACCATGGTCCGCGGACCATGGGAAGGTATAAATAGAGCAAAGTTCTAAGGAAAGAAGGTAGTTCTTTTGGTGGATTTTGAATGTTATGGGTTTATGATGGCAATATTCACTGTGAGTCTATAAGTCCAAGTCAGGGTTGATAGTAGCTAGAGTAGGCTCTACATATGTGTGCGCAGAGGCCTGGTAGAGTCCGCAGCTGTGTGAGCGGACCCCTGCAGCTGAGTGCGCAGGGTGGAATGGGATTGTACTGAACTGAAGATTAATAAAAGATCAGTGTTTCTAGATTATTGTGCATTCGTTCGTAGATCTATATGTTTATGCTTATATTCTAAGTTAATGCATATTTGTAAGATTTATGGTTGTGCGTGTTGGTTATAACTTTTGCTAGCTTGATTAAAGACCTTAAGACTTATATCTAATCTATAATAAACACCTTAATAATACGAATCTACGAAGTGCCTCATCGCCAAGCTACGTGAAGACCAAACAGCTGCGTAGAGTAGCGTGAGTGCGTAGATAGGTTTTCGATCCTTCCATTCCTCATCAAGACATCCATAGGGTGTGGAAACCTGGTTCTAGCACCCTCCCATACTACCTCAGGTGAGACTTCAGTCTACGCTCCGCAGACTGTTTCCGAAAGGGCCGGTAGTGTGGGATTTGTTTGGCTAAATCACTTTTGAACTTGGGTCAGGCCCCATCAAGACAGCAAATGGTTCCATTGCCGGGATCGGGATCTGCCTAAGGGATGTCTGATGTTAGAACATTGGAACCCTATGAAGAAAGAGATTGAAGATTGGTTGGATTAGAAGCTACACGAGTTCGTGGTACAGGAAAAAAAAAACCTGCAAATATCTGAGAAGAGGTGGTTGGATCACTACATATATATGGAGATCCACGAAATCTTCTTCATGACCTTCTCGTCAGAACTGTATGAGTAGATCACAAGGCTAGGTGATAGTATGGGAAGGCGAAAACTTGATCAACTGATAGTGTGGACTCCAAAATTGGCGTATAGTCTAAAGGCATCTGAAGATAAAATTGTATGGGTGGTAGATCATTGGCTGGATCGAATATTAGGAGGGTTTATCACTGAGTTCGTGATAGACACAACCATGAGTTACAGTGAAGCAAAAAGACATTTTCTCAAGGGACCATGGGGTAAGTACATCAAATCATTGAATACCTAGATTAAAATGTTGTAATGTGAAAAACAGGTTATACAAATCCATTGATGTCTAGGTTAACGTGGAGCGGAAGAGGCTACCAAGGGATCAAAGGATTAGAGAATGGTCCTGTGATTTCACTGTTTTGAGAAAGTGAGGAGGAGCTCGCTAGGTTCTCCCCGAGAAGCGTGGTCTGGTTGATAAAGCAGTGCATCCCATTTCTACCACCTCCACCCACGCCATCACCCACTTTACCTACATAAACCCCACCTTCACTACCCTGCCCCCACCACCTCCGAGGGTTGGAATGGCGAGTGCAATCAAGTTGCCCATATTTAGAGGCATTAGAAATGAGGAACTAGATTAGTTATGGTTCATGGTAAAGGGAGTATGGGAAGCCCAAGGCATTACAGATGATAACATTAAAAAGGCTACTTTGGTGAGCGTGCTATAGGATCACGCGTTGATGTGGTATAGAAAGCACTCTAGTGATCATCCAAATGCCACAATAGCAGAGATCCAGGATGCATTGAACAAAGAATTTAGCTGACCGAAATCAGAGATGCAATCGATCATTGGGTTTGAGGAGATCATGATGCTGCCAGGTGAAAACCCTTGGGATTTGGATCAAAGACTGAAGAGTACGATCCAGGAGGCTAACATGACACTAATGGATATGCAACACCACACGTGGTTTGTGGCGTCTTTGACACCACATCTAAGGACGGCGCTATCATAGGAAAATATCTTGACCCAGGCTGAAGCATTAGAGATAGCGATGAGGTTGCATGAAACTCCAATATAGGATCTTGGGTTGGGAGTTCAACAAATCCATGTGCAACTAGAAAACCTATGCTTGGAGATGCATAGCCTGAAGCAAGATAGGGCTCCCCGACCAAAGGCACGCGAAGAAGTGTGGTGTATCAAATTTAAAGGCCAGATTCATGACAAGGATCACTTCCCTGTGTTTGCGAACTATTTGGCGAGAGGGGGACCGATGCCATTAAGACTGGAGGTACAATTAGGGCCAAGTGTGGTGCCCGCACTCTGGTGCATGATTTTTCAAGTAGGAGGAAAGCACGCAACGGACAACTATCACTTGCTGCAAAAGTATACCCAGACTCCGCAGCAACTGTATTGTAACTTCCATAGATCAGTAGACCATGACAAGTGAACGTGTCGAAGCTATGAACTAATGATGGATATGACACAAACCTATCGAAAGCAGATGGAAACGTGAGGTTTCAATCCAGCTGTGGGGCCACGTGGTGGATTCCAAGGATGCAGACGAGGGAGAGGGGGAATTGGACTTGCACAAGGGCATGGTCAGCTGATCTGTTATAATTGCAGAGGGCCGGGGCACTACGCTCGTGATTGTACCAAGCCGATGAGAGTATCTTGTCCATACTGTGAGCAGTTTGATCATAAAATGGTAGATTGCCCGACGCTGATCGCCCAAATGTGTGAGAAAGGGGTACTACAACCCACTCCTACTCAAAATATCCAAATGATGAGGTCTGAACCACGTGAAGAGGACCACTGCATAAACATGGTACTCAGAAGTGGTGCAACTATGGGAGAAGATAAGAGAAAACAACCCAAAGAAGATTCACAAGTTCACGATGCTCCTAAAAAGGAACCTAAGTCTGAGAGGGAACATGTGAAGGAAACATTTAAGGAAGCTAAGAAGAGCTTCACGGAAACCTCTACTTCAGGTAATAAGGATCAACTTGAGTCGGGAATCGATCCTTCTATGCTTACTAGCTTTTTAGAGACATGAATGAAGCTGCTAAACAACAATAAGACAGTTAAGGGACTACAAGAGCTAATCACTAGGTGCGTAGGGTAAGGAGAGCCACGCATGGTTCGAAATCTTGGATGGGAAATGCGATTGACGGTGCAAATTGGTGAGTATGAGACAGATCAGGTCATCCTAGATTTGGGGTCAGATGCGAATGTATTACCAAAACAGATGTGGGAACGCATGGGAAAGCCCATGCTGCAGTGGTCTCCTATTCAATTACAGATGGCCAACCAACAAAAGATGTTACCAATAGGAAAGTTGCAAGGGGTTACAGTGGACATTGAAAGCTTAAGTACGCAGACATACTTTTGGGTAATAGAAATTGTTGATGACAGTAATCCGTACCCCACATTGTTAGGAATAGACTGGGCCATGGACATGAATGGGGTCATTAACTTAAAAAGACAGAAGATGATACTCAAGAAAAAGTTGCTTCGTGTAATAGTTCCATTGGACCTAGCCGAAGGGGTGCACTACACTGAACCTATGTGCGATGAGGACAGTGACAATGAACTAGACTGCATCTACCAGATAACGACGCAAGACCAGGATTAGGTGAATCCAACAACGAACAAGAGAATCCAATGGGAACGTGACAGTTCTTGCACATTGGACTTCGATGAAGAGATAGAGCAATGGTAGAACCGATTGCATGAAGTAACAACACAAAACTGTAATATGCTGATTAGGTCACTATGACGCATGACAACCAAAGTAATGACACTGCCAGCAGATGATGACGGAACAAATAGGGAGTAATTCATAGACCATTATGGAACTACAATCATAGAGCAAGAATGGCATGGTGTGCAAAAAATGGCACTGCGCATTCCAACTACACGAGGGTGGAGTAAACCTTGGAAGATTAGGTGGAATGGGCACGAATGTCAAAGGTAGATGTGTGCACAGGTTGGATGCCTTCAGCATCGAACGTGGTCAAGACAGCCGGGATGAAACGGTTTGGGCACCCACCTATGACAAGGGATGCTGCCGTATGCTATACAACCACCGCCTCAACTAAACCTGTGTGTATCAGGGGTTTGATGGGCTAATAGGACTGTAAAGAAAATGAGGTGTGCGAAGATGACCCTATCCACGATCAGACTTGATGAATCTAGGAAGGCGAATAAAATTTTCCCGACCACCGTCCCTATAGTTCGGACTGAACACGAGGACCTGGGTGAAGGAATTCGGTGATTGCAGGAATTCATTCGGAGCGACAGCTGGAAACTCTATAAACTTGATGAAGAATGGGCATGGCTGAGGAGGAAAAGCATGATGTTGGATGAAGAAATCAGCAAAATTAAAACCAGAGTCGCACAAGTGGGCTGTGTGAATATGAGAATAAGCGAACTAGACCTGGCTGGTTCTACCACTGTACTAGAACGAGCTACGACCCTGCTATCATGGCTGCAACCACACCAACGGGAGAGTGTACCATATACAACAAAGCGCGATGGCCTACCAGATAATTGGGCACTTGAAAGGTGCCTGTAGCCTAGGCTAGCAGGAAAATTAAAGTCCTGCACCAGGGGTGCGACCACATGACTGTCCGTAGGAGTCCTAGTCGCAGTGCTCCATACAGTTGGAAGAGGGCGGAGGACTATAAAGAAGTCTGTAGGGGGATTGCGCAGCTCGAACGTGGCCCGCAAAATCAGTAGGCAGCACAGAACATGACCGTGTACAAGGGACTGTGCTACCATGTGGGAAAGATGGAAGGCGACCGTTGTAGATACTGGTCATGACAGGATGTCCCATTTAAGACACCGAGGAGTAGACGACGGGCAATTAAGACACAGGGTTGAATAGATCTACCGCCAAAATTGCATTAATGAGTCACGAAAGGAGGGAACGGTCAAATTTAAAATCAAGGAGGCATATAAAGCACAAATGGCCTATCACCAAACAACCCTTGGCACTTTGCATATTAAGTTGTTTCGTTATCAAACAAACTGGAGCACGATGAATGAGGCACTCTTGAGAGAAAGTCTATGGTTTCAAGCATTGTTAAAGGATATGCAGGAGTCACTAATTAGGATGATATCCATAGCCAATGACATTACACAGAACCCCATGCCACAGGTAGGGGGTACGGCCAAGATCCCTAAATCACCCTGGATACCACGGACCAAGAAGGACCCACAGGTAGCAGGACCAGTCCAGATGTCTCCGTGAAATCCATGATTCGGCAAATTGTCAATGGAAGAAAAGGGCAAAACGGTCACTATTGAGAGTGATGATGAGGAAGAGGATCCTCTGACCTTTGTCAAAGAGATGGAACTAGAGGAAGAGATGGAAGAAGATATCTAGCCAGTACGAGCTCCAACAAAACGGCTTAAGTATGTCACTCCACAGAAAGGGAGGGTGAAGGTGCCTAAAGCTTTGGATGCCGTTAAAAACGCACTTATAACCCTGTCCCTCCCCAAAGGGGTTTTGTTTGAAGGAATGACGATTGGCCGCATTCCCACTATGAAATTTGAAGACTGGGACCTTGCGGATACTGAGAAGTTTCCCCATTTGGAAACTAGTGAACTGATGTAACAAAGCATGGAGGGTACCGTTACAATACTACAACCGCAGAAAGGGTTATGAGGGGTGGAGGAGGCCAGGCTATTTCACCTCCTGTCAATCCCACATTTTCATCGGGCCCCAATCACGATATTGGTCATCAAGCAACTGCTCTTCCTGGTGCACGATGGGTACTTATGGCTAGACAAACCCATCCCCATCATGATGGAGCTCATTCATAGGATCTCTTAGCTTCCCTGTGAAGGAAGGGACCCCACGGAAATAGTGGGCACAAGTGGCAACGTGACGATTACGGAAGCCATGAAAAAGAAATATAAGTTGGAGACAAAGCAGAGAGGGTATGTTATTACTAGTATTCAGGAAAAAGGGGTCTGCATTGCCACCCAGTTTCTGGTAGGAAAGATGATGCGAAAACGCCAAGGCAGTGAGGTACCAGAAATGGTCATTGCGTTAGCTGAGCAATTCGCAGAAGGGGTACAGTTCAATTGGGCGCAGGTCCTCTGTGACAAATTCCTGATGAACTGCAGGGAGGCCAAGGAGCAGAGTAAGACCTTCCACTACACATGGTTACTCTTACCCATCCTATTGGTTACAGGTGAATTGCCCGAGGATAGTTAGTTTCCTCCCCTGGACCAAGATTGGACAGAGGCAACAAAATACACATCACTTTGGGCGACGAAGGATGCCACAAGAATCCATGTCAAGATTTTCTAGATACTGATCGATGCAAACATATGACAGTGGATCAACCAGTAACCCCGCCTATCTATCGAGGTATATGATAGTGTGAAGAACGTGGCCGACTTTAAAGTGGATATGCACCATGTGTACATCTGGTCACACAAGGATCCAGAGCAGACGTGGACCACGCTTCCCTTCATCACCATTGATGAAGTTGTTTTTGCGGTGCTCGATACCTAGCCACCGCCGTGGCGTTGAGCAAATGTAGTAGGGTGCGATGAGACCGTAATCCAAAAATAGAATGTTGCCGCCAAGTTCCTAACATAGCTATAGTGGAATGAACAGCTCACTGCGAAAGTACGGGCATCCCAGGAGGTAGCGCAGACTGCCAAAAATAAGGCAACAGCAGGAGGGACTGCTACAATAGAGGATGAAGGCGGCCCGAACGTGACCACAGAGCCTGAAGTGGATAATGTGCCAGAAGGTGTGGAGTCAACCACCACCTGTTCACCCTTAAAATGACCGTGCGTTATAGAATGATCAAGGTCACAAAAAAAGACCAAGGCATCCAATTTCGATGGGGAACCTATCACATTAACAGAGGGTGACCTATGTGACATTGGGGATACAGTTCACGAATTCACTAGGGATGCGCTCGACAAGGCCATGACAGAGCAGCAAACTATGTTGGGGGCACTCAGGACGCAACTGTAGGAACTTCAAGCATGGGCCCCACAGCCAGGAGTGGTAGCTACCCAGGGAGCTACGGGTATGTCAGCAACTGACTAGTTTCTGCAAGCCAAAATGGCTAATACAGTCACGCTAGTGGTAGGAGCACTGAGAGTAGACAACGCAGAGGATAGAGCCATGGTAGGCTAGATCAGAGGAGTGGGACTAAACTTGGCTGCCCTCTCGCGTGAAATTTTATACCAACTTTACGATGGAGAAACGGTAGAGCTCTGTGCCAGGGAAGGTTGTGCAGTAGAGATGCTCAGTGAACAACAAATCAACATCGAGCAATTAAGCCTCCAACGTGATGAAGTAGTAGCACAGAATCAGTAGTTGGAGCAAATGATTGAGGAAGCGTGTTTTCGTGTCCCTGAGCTCTAGATTACGATAGATTTACCTGTAGGCATATGAATCTGCAAGTTGGCTAGAAGGTTCCGCGATGCGAACGAAGAAGCAGCAAAAATCTAGCTGGACCTCACTTTGCAGATCATAGAGTTGAGACTCAAAGTGCAGCCCTCTACACCACGAGAGGTTAGAGAACAGTGGCAATGCGCCATCCAATCCAGGTAGGAAGTAATAGCACGTGCCATACAAGAGTGCACTGGCTTGTTAGATCAATTAATTATCACGGTTACTTCCCTACAGGAAGACCCGACATTACAGCAGTTAGAGATCAAAGCATGGGAATTTCAACATGCCTATGACAATATCCAGGGGACTGTGCAGATGGTTTCCCTTACTGAGCAATTGGCCAAGATGAGGGAGGCCCAGCTCTTAAGGCACAAGTCCATGCCACTTGCCAGAAAGAGGTAGTCTTAAAAAATGCATCCAAGCTTGGCTTGATGAGGCATTCGCGGTCACCATGAAAATTGAGTAAAAGCTAGCCCACATGCAGACAGTATACGAAGTCAGAGAGGCAAGTGAAGCTGACAATGCCATATCGGAAGCTCGCACATAATGAGTACAACAAATGGCGAAAGCATGTGTTGTGGAGGTAACTGAAGCGCAGAAGTTGTTGAATAATCTCCGAGCAAAGATCATCGCACCAGCCGAGTGACTCGGAACGAGTCATGATGATTGTTTTGGGGGCTTGTTGGGTAGCGCGTCCCCCGTGTAAGGGTTTGGGGCTCAAGCCCACAATTTGGGGTAAAAGTATGGTAAAGGTTCCATGAAGTGTGCGGAGCACGAACTGTAATGGGTCGAGTCAAAGGGTTGTCCGCCCGAAAATAATGTAAAATAATATAAAGCAAGTCAGCCTGCCCATGGTCCGCAGAGCATGGGAAGGTATAAATAGAGCAAAGTTCTAAGGATAGAAGGTAGTTCTTTCGGTGGATTTTGAATGTTATGGGTTTTTGACGGCAATATTCGCTGTGAGTCTGTAAGTCTGAGTCAGAGTTGATAGTAGCTAGAGTAGGCTCTGTAGCTGTGTGCACAGAGGCCTTGGAGAGTCCATATCTATGCACGTGGACCCCTGCAGCTGATTGTGCAGGGTGGAATGAGATTGTACTGAACTGAAGATTAATAAAATATAAGTGTTTTTGGATTATTGTGCATTTGTTCGTAGATCTATATGTTTATTCTTATGTTCTAAGTTTCTGCATATCTGTAAGATTGATGGTTGCGCGCCTTGGTTATAACTGTTGCTAGCTTGATTAAAGACCTTAAGACTTAGATCTGATCTATAATAAACACCTTAATAATATGAATCTACGAAGTGCCTCATCGTGAAGCTACGCAAAGACCAGACAGCTGCGCAGTGTAGTGCGAGTGCGCAGATAGGTTTGTGATCCTTCCAGTCTTCATCAAGACATCCCTAAGGTGTGGAAACCTAGTTCCAACACCCTCCCATACTACCTTGGGTGAGACTTTAGTCCACACTCCGTGGACTGTTTCTGAAAGGGCCGGTAGTGCAGGATTTGTTTGGCTAAATCACTTCTAAACTATGGTCAGGCCCCAACAAGCCAACCGTTCCTCATTCCTCAAAGAAACATAAGTATATCCTTACAGCTACATACTATTTTACTAAGTGGGTGGAGACGATTGCACCAGAGGTAGCCAATTCTGATGCTATCATTGAATTCGTTGATCAATTCATTAATACTAGATTTTCCTTACCAACTTCAGTTATGTTTGATAATGCATCTTACTTTTCAGGAAATAATATGACTGGATTTTCTCTTAAGAGGGGATTTAAACATAAGTACTCTGCTAACTACTACCCTCAAGGAAATGGTTTAGCAGAGTTGACCAACAATAACCTCTTAAGAATTATAAAGAGAACTATTGATCTGAGCCAAAAAAATTGGCATAAATTGTTGATATTTTCTCTATGGGCAGATCAGATAACTTAGAAGGCATCAACAAGCACTTCTCCATTCAATCTGGTATATGGGAAAGAAGATATTATCCCTTCAAATCTAGTTATTCCCTTAGTATCCATAGTCCAATTCATTGAAGAATCACCTTCTTCTTCTTTACAACTAAGACACCTAAAATTCTTAAATTAGAAGAAGAAAGAGAAAAAACCAAACGTACACATACTCACCATCAACAGCTAATCAAATCTTCTTTTGATGCAAGTTGCGTTTCCATGAAATATTTTCAAATTGGTGATCTCACCTGTTGGCTTATGAGGACCTAGTCGAGGTTTAGAGATAGTTAGCCAAACAAAATACTACACTACTGGCCCTGTCGGCATCAGCCCATGGAGCACAGACTAAAGTCTCACTCGAAGCAGTATGGGGGGATGTTGGAACCAAGTTTCTGCACCCTTGTGATGGTTTTGATGTCGGTTTATTCCAACTATACCTGCCTTCACGCAGGTCGCTTAGCACTCTGTTCCAACCTTCAGTACCTTCGCGAAGTGTTACAATAGACCTTTGCTCAACCCTAATCAGGGGCTGAGATGCTTTCGCACTGCTATGGCAACGAACTATGCTATTTCCCAAACTAGACTAAGTATCTTACTTATTTTATTGACAGATCTTAATTATCTTTGTGTAAACAGATATTATTCCTTGCATTCACTTGACCAATATAGTTATACACATTTGCACATAATATAAGCATTAAAAGTGAAATTCATACACAATATAACAGATGCATAAATAGAAAATAAATACATAGAAATGATAAAAAAATTCTCTTTATTAATAGTTCCATATGATTGTAAACTCGACTTGCCCTGCACACTCAGTTGCGGACTATTAGGCCTCTGCGCACTCAGTTGCAAAGCCTCTACCTACGCTACAACCAAAAACTTAGACTTACACTTCAGATCTATCTCGCACACATCATATGTTCTTCTTCTATAGCCACCTTAACTACTCAAAGCTTCACTCTATTTATACAATCCCATGGTTCGCAAACCATGGGTAGATCTTCTACATTGGACATTACATTATCAAAATAAGGGCAGACAACCCTATGACTCTCTAATAACTATGCACTCTGTGCCCACAAAATATGGAGTCTTTACATTGGAATTACAAAACTGGACCAAAATCTGGGCTCTAAGCCCCAAAAATTCCTTTGGGGGATCCCGTGCCCAACGGGCCCCCAACACAAACATCATGACTCGCCCTCGAGTCACTCAATAGGTGTGAAGATCTTAGTGTGAAGACCTACCAACAATAATTGGATTGCTGCAAGTTCGGTAGCGCACTCAACAACTACCTGTTGAACTTCCTCTACGTGTTGTTTGGTGACTGTTGTTCCTGAACTGCTGCTCTAAATTCTCTCATGAGTTGCTTGTAGTTGTACGAGATTTGCTTCAATGGATGTTATAATTGTATACATCTCGTCGATCCACAGATGTAGGTGTGCTTTGAAGATCGCTTATTTGTGCCGAGTGGCATTCACTTGCTCCTTGAGCACCTTTTCCTGCTACATCATTGCAAGCCTATGAGTAAGGGAAACCATCTGTGTGTGATCCAAAAATGATCTAACATATACTTCTAAGTCTATGAATTTTCCTCACATAGGAAAAATGAAAGTCATTGGATTAGTTTGAAAATAGTCTCATTGCATAGATCTCTTCATTCTGAATCTAACGTAATTTGAATGGGCTAAAATGGACTTCAGATGAAGACGTTATTGTAAAAATAAATTTTTCCATTGTCCTTTGAAAAGGAGGCAATTTCTTATAAATGGGACGTAATGGAGAATATTTGTTTCTTAAAGAAAATAGCATCGGAAAGGTTCAAAGGGAGGACTTAAGCAAAGGTGGAAGGACTCCCCGATTAGCGATGTCCAACATATTGCATCGGAGGAAGGTGTCATGCGATATTGGAACCTCAAGTCGTTTACATGTATGATCAGTGATTGGGACATCGGTGATTGGCGATCGGGTCGCGCAAATACCAAGGGGGCCATTACATTCAACATACACTGATGTGATACAATGATGCGATGGGCTGATAGCGATAGCGCCGATAGAGCAATCGGCGATCAATGATCGGAAAATCCTCGATACAAGGGCTGTTGTGACTTGCCACATGTGATTGCAATATGAAATCGGTGATCACCGACCAGTGATAAACATAATGGATCCATGCTAATGAAACGTGTGATTGCAACATGTGATAAAGGCCGGACTCTATAAGGTTATGGACGCGATTTTATAATATTTGAAATCTAGATTTGTGGATTTTCTTTGTATTTTCTGTGTATTTGGGTTTTTGGCCTAGCAAAGCGATTGCGCTATGCAATGAAAGGATGGAACCAAAAGGCTTATAGGTGTGATTTCATATTATTTGAAGTCTAGCTAAAATGCCCATGATTTTTTTCAATGTGTTTCTTTGTGTATTGCCATGACGTGTTCGAATTCGGCATTTCTGCACAGTAAGGCCAAACGACTAGGTTTCATATGCCCACTAGTTCCTTTCCATTTGTAAACAGATTCTTGTAATGAAACAATCGGTCTTCAATGATGGAGGTGACTGTAACTGATGTATTACAAAAAGCACAGGGAGCTCAATTGACAGGGCAGCTAAAGGTTACTGAGATTCGCTTGGAGGTCGAACGAACCACCGATAACATAGAGAAGCAGGGTTATGCTCAGGAGAAGTGTAGAGAAGCCCAAGAGGCTCAAAGATGCTTGAATGCCAAGTCTAAGCCCAGAGGAGCCAGTTTTTGGAGTCGAGGTGACCCAAAGGCAGAGGGTCGCTTAGAGCTCAAGAGAAACCAGAAGCTCATAAGAGCCAAAGCCAAGAGCTAGAGCCAAGAGTTGAGCGCAATAGAGTTGCAGTGCGTAGAAGGCCAAAGAGCCATAGATTCACAGAGTGCCACCAAAGGCTGGGAGGACAAAAAAAGAGCCACCAAATGTTGGAGGCTTAACAAATGCATGGCAACCAGAGGCTATAGGCAGATCCTCAGAGCCAAAGAGCTCAAAGCAGACTTCTAAGAGCCATGAGGCTATGATGAAGTTTAGAACAGTATAGAGATCAAATGATCAAGTTATTGTTGGTGTCTGATGTGTGATGAAGACAAAAGAAGGAATTCCAGAGACAATAAAAGAATTCTGAGGGAGTTGGTGCAAGCCAGGAGCTCAAGATAGCCCAGAGTGTTGATTGAAGGAATCTAGTCCAGAGAAGCCTAGATCTGTCTGCAGAGTATGGATAGCCAGTGGGATAAGATGGTATTCTAAACCCATAGGTGCAGTTGTAAACCAATGGAGTTAAGTGTGGAACTTGTAAAAGAAGCATTACCACAATCCCAAAGAGCCTAGTCGAGTTGATTAGAGCTCAAGGAGATGTATCCCAAGATATCAGGGTGAACTCCATATTACATTGTTATCTTTTTTGTTTTCTTATTTGCTGCATTATTTACTGTTGCATGTATTTAAATATCAGTATAAGAAAAGAAAACAAAGCAGATAAATAGTCTAAAAAGAAACATAAGCATACACCTCTTTCAAGCACTTTTAATTTTGCAATTATCAATCATAAGCATAGATCATGGGAATATATAAGCTTTGGAGTGGGAGAGGTTCTTGTAAGTTGACAAGAAGCCTTTAGTGCCCCATTTTCATATTAGGTGGTATCAGAGCATCAAGTTAATTAACCCCACCTTCAAAGAAGGTAGTATCAGAGCTGGTTATATCAAAGCTTAAGTTATACCAGAGTAGGTGGTATCATGATGTAGGTGATATCAGATCAAAATGCTTGATTTACAGAGAAATCTATATTCTTGTTTGACTTGAAAGGTGTTCAACTAGTCAAATTCTTTTGTTTGATTGTTTGTAAACTGATTGTTGTTTTAGTTGCAAAGGTTCAGGGAAAGCTATTGAAAAGCTAAGTCCAAGAGAGGACAAGAAGGAAGAAGGGATGAAGGCATTCTTATGATCCCAAAGGACCTAAAAGAAATCCTTGAAGCACAAGAGGTTTGTTGCAAAAGGTTGCTTGAATAAGCTCTTTGTTAATCTTGTTTGAAGTTCTTTTGTTCATTCTAATAATGACAACTTCTACAAGTGAGTCCTCAAATTCTTCTTTCTTCACAAGAGCCTTTGATGAAGACAAGAAGAAATACTTGTTCACCATGATGGATATGGTGAGAGAAATGTATATGGATGGAAGGAAGAGCATCATACTTAGAGAGCAGTTGAATTCCATGAAGGAAGAGAATTAGTTTCTTTCTAACAAATTGCAGGAAGTGGAAAGCCAACTTGATATTGCAAATATGAACCTGGAAAGGGTGCATGAGTTGGAGACACAACTCCTTGTTGCCAAAGAAGCCTTAGTCAAGTATCAGCTTGAAGAAGAGGTAAACGATTCTTGTTTGTCTTCAAATTCTTCTAAGAATGTTTATGTTGGTTATTTTGAAAAACATACCGAAGGCATAGGGTCCAAGTTAATGTCCAAGATGGGCTATGAAGGAAAAGGCTTGGGAAAACATGCACAGGGTATTGTTGACCCAATAATGGTTGAGGAAAGGACCAAGTATTTGGGTCTTGGCTATGGACGATCTTATGGAGAAAGTCCCAAAGCTTCCATGAAGGAAAATGAAATAGTTCCTAGAAGGAGTTTCATTTTAGGTCTTCTACCTCAAGAGTCTAAAGACTGTATTTTTCGGGAATGCAATAGCTTGAAACATCATTTGCAGGAAGAAGGTGTTCATAAGCATACACTTGAACCAGAGAGTTGTGGAAACTCTAAAAGTCTTAAAGAGATTGATGGTGTTCCACAGGGAGCCACTTCTCCAATTGATTCACCTCCTCATGAGGGTAATAAGGGTGAGAGAGAAAGGTATAAATCCGGTTCTAACAATATTCCTTTTGATTATGTTAAGCATGATAAATTTCCATATAAGCATGGGAAAAGAATTGCATGTTCCTTTTGTGGTTTGGTTAACCATATTTTTTCTATATGTTGGAAGAGAATGGCCACATACCGGAAACTTTGGAAGCAAAAGAAGCAAGAAGCGAAACGTCCCTTGGACAAGGAAAATCATGTTGTTAAGAAGACACACATGTGTTGCACTTATTGCCACAAGCAAGGACATATTGCTGCAAAATGTTGGACTCTGGATCCAACAATTCTTCCACAAAACTTGAAGAAGGTGGAAAGAGAGAATGGCAGGAATGGAAAGAAAGATTCCATAAATGTTGTGTTTCAAGATGATTCACAGGTTGTTGTTGATGTGTAGACAAAGGAATGACCTTTGAAATGGATTGGTAAGAAATTATTAGAGTTCTTATCCAATTAAAGTTTCATGTCTATTGATATAATGCATCTATTTGAATTTCTTTGTTAATGAGATGCAAGTTGCAGGTTTTTACCAAGAAGCTGAATGGAAAAGTTGAGTAGGAGACTCACTTTATTGCCACAACATTATATTCATTTTAGCTTCAAAATTACAGTGTACTTAAGAAAAAGTTGAAGGATGAAACATTATATTTCATTTCAGCTTCGAAAGTACAGTGTGCTTAAGCGAAAGTTGAAGGATGAAATGCATTCATGAGAATGATGTGCATGAACACAGGGATGTTGATGATTTCCTTGTTTTTAAACATGTATGTGTGATTAACTTCAAGGTTTGACTACTTTTTTTTAGGCATGCATGTAACGTTAATGTTGACTTGGAAAAGGTTGATTTGGTCTCCAAGATGGAGATAATGATGAAGTGTTTCATCTTTGAAAAAGAATCCTAAAGTTCTTTTTCTACGTGCTTGACTTGAAGGGTCAATTGTTTTAAAGGTATGTTTTTTGGCTTGTTATCCAATCAATCATTTGTATGTAGATGTAAAGACATGGAGGTGTTCACAAGATGTGAAATTTGTTTCTTTTGTTGAAGCAAGAGTTTAGGCCATCCAGTTGTTGTCTGTAATCCTGTTGTTGTTAAAAGTTGTTGTTGACAGTATGTCAAACAGGTACAAATGAAAATTTTGTGAAGCGGATGTAACTTCACATTGGTTTGAGCCACCTTGGATCAATGATCAAGGCAAATAAGTTCAAACTACCTTTCTGTGAGTTTCTTAGTAGGAGTTCTGCAGGAAGTCAAGGAGGAAGACAATTCTTCCCAGGAGGACAAGAACATCCAGGAAGGGAGTGTTCAAAGGCTTTGGTTCAGAGGCACTATGCAAGGCAAGTGTATGGAGGCTGAAAGAAGAGGGTTATGTACTCTCAGTAACTATTCAAATAAATATATCAGTGTTTTGGAGTCCAAAAGCTTTTTAGTGGGAAGGCGTTATCCAAAAGGGATCTCACATAGACTTCTAAGTCTATGAATTTTCCTCATAGAGGAAAAATAAAAGTCAATGGATGATTTTGAAAATATTCTCATTGCATAAATCTCTTCATTCTGAATCTAATGCAATTTGAATGGGATAAAATGGACTTTTGATGAAGAAGTTATTGTAAAAAGAAATTTGCCCATTGTCCTTTGAAAAGGAGGCAATTTCTTATAAATGGGGCTTAATGGAGAGTATGTGTTTCTTAAAGAAAATAGCATCGGAAAGGTTCAAAGGGAGGACTTAAGCAAAGGCAGAAGGACTCACGGATTAGTAATCTCTAACATATCACATCGGAGGAAGGCGTCATGCGATATCGGAACCACGGGCCATTTACATGTGCGATTAGTGATTGCCACATCAACGATCGGTGATCAGGTCGTGCAAATACCAAGGGAGCCATTACATGTGACATACGTCAACACGATGAGTCGATAGCAATAACGCCGATAGAGCAATCGGCGATCAGCAATCGGCACAAAGGAGCCATGCTAATGCAACGTACGATTGCAACATGTGATAAAGGCCAGACCCGATAAGGTTATGAACATGATTTCATAATATTTGAAATCTAGATTTGTTCATTTTCTTTGTATTTTCCATGTATTTGGGTTTTTGGCCTATGCAAAGCGATTGCGATATGCGATGAAAGGACAGACCCGAAAGGCTTATAGGGGTGATTGCATATTATTTGAAGTCTAGCTAAAAGGCCCATGATGTGTTTTTCATGCGTTTCGCTGTGTATTGCCATGATGTGTTGGAATTCAGGATTTTTGTAGAGGAAGGCCAAACGACCAAGTTTCCTATGCCCGTTGGTTCCTTTCCATTTGTAAACAGATTCTTATAATGAAAGAGTCGGTCTTTAATGATGGAGGTGACCGTAACTGATGTATTACAAAAAGCACATGGAGCTCAATTGACAGGGTTGCTAAAGGTTGTTGAGATTCGCTTGGAGGTCAACCAAACCATTGATAACATACAGAGGAAGAGCTATGCTCAGGAGAAGCGTAGAGAAGCCCAAGAGTCTCAGAGATGCTTGAATTCTGAGTGTAAGCCCAGAGGAGGTAGTCGGCGGAGTCAGGGTGACTCAGAAGCATAGGGTCACTTGGAGGTCAAGCGAAACCAGAAGCTCGTAAGAGCCAGAGCCAAGAGCTAGAGCGAAGAGCTGAGCGTAGCAGATTTGCAGAGCACGGAATGACAGAGATCCATAGATTCGCAAAGTGCCACCATAGGTTGGGAGGAAAGTGAAAGAGCCACTAGAGGTTGGAGGCTTGACAGAGGCATAGCAACCGGAGGTTGGAGGCAGAGCCTCAGAGCTAAAGAGCTCAGAGCAGACTTCTAAGAGCCATGAGGCTGTAATGAAGTTTAGAACATCAAAGAGATCAAATGATCAAGCTGTTGCTGGTGTTTGATGTGTGCTGAAGACATAAGAAGGAATTCCAGAGATAGTAAAATAATTCTAAGGGAGATGGTGCAAGCCAGGAGCTCAAGATAGCCCAGAGCACTAATTGAAGGAATCTAGTCCAGAGAAGCCTAGATCTATCTGTAAAGTATGGACAACTAGCAGGATAATATGGTATTCTAAACCCATAGGTGCAGTGTAAACCAATGGATTTAAGTGTGGAACTTGTAAAATAAGCATTACCATAATCCCAAAGAGCCTAGTCGAGTTGATTAGAGCTCAAGGAGACGTAGCCTAAGATATCAGGGTGAACTCCATATTACATTGTTGTCTAATGTGTTTGCTTATTTGTTGCATTATTTACTGTTGCATGTATTTAAATATCAGCATAAGCAAAGAATATAACGCACATAAGGAGTCTAAAAAAGAACATAAGCAAACACCTCTTTCAAGCAGTTTTAATTCCACAATTATCAATCATAAGCATAGATCATGGGAATATATAAGCATTGGAGTGGGAGAGGTTCTTGTAAGTTAACAAGAAGCCTTTAGTGCCCCATTTTCAGATCAGCATGGTCCCTTTTACCTTGTCGTACTTCTGTTGGAGCCCATGAGCCTCTGTCTCTAAGTGATCTATGTTTGTTCCTCCTGCAGGGTGGTGAGTACCTCAAACGACTATTCAAATAGCTTCATGTAGTCTGTCACTGCACTGTCAACCGTCGCCATTGCTTTTGTGACCGCGGTGGTACATTGTTCTCTGACCTCCGACGGAGTTCAAGCTTAGGCAATCAACAGGACTTCTGTGATCTGTAGGTTTAGCTCCAGCTGAACCCTGGCCATTTCTACTCTAGCGTCATGCGCCCCTGTGTCTAACTTACGTACGTGTGCCTCCACTAGTTCCTCTACCTGGATGGCCAACTCTGAGACCATATAGCAGGATTCCTCCACAACCTACATGATCTGTTTGTTCTGCTTCACGGCCTCATTGCACTGCAAGCTCAACTGCTCAATGTTGATGCACTGCTCGCTCATTACCTATATAGTGCAACTCTCCTTGGCCTGAAGTTTTATAGTGACTCCATCCTACAAGAGATAGAGCATCTCCCGAGGGAGTACAACCATGTTTAACCTGAACCTTTTCAAGTTGTTGGCCATAGGCCTGTCGGCCTCATTCTCTGTAATGAGTGCTCCATCTGGTATCACTATTGTGTAGGTCATCTTGGCATGCAATATTTCCACGACAGCTAAAGCTCCAACTGCGAGGCTGGTTGACAATGTGCCATCCGGTGGAGTGCACACCTGCAACTCCTGTATTTGTGTCCGGAGAGCCCCAACACCAACTAGTGTTTCTTCTAAAACTTCTGGAGGGCCTCCGCAGTGGCATCCCTCACCGTTTCACCAATATCATGTAGATCACCCTCAGTGAGGGTGATTGGGTCAAACGAATTCTTTGAGGCCTTTGTTTTCTTTCACAGCCCTACATGCTCTGATGGTCACAGATGTTTTAGTTGGGTGGATGTTATCTGCGGCTCTGTGCCACCTTGTTCTATGTCTGTCTCTGATTGACGCAAAGGTGACTTCTATCCTTCACGCTCTTCTTTTGCTATTTTCTATTGCTCCTCCAATTGCGCAGCGTCATGCGCTGCCTGTGCCTTAGACGCTGCTTCTTCTTTCTTGCAGTTTTCTACCAGCTATTCCATTCAAATTTTTGTCTCTTCCTTCCTCCGTTACGTGACAAACTTCTCTGCTTCCAAGGTGGAGTCAGCTAGAGTGTGCCACTCCAGCTGCCAAGACCCCAGGATCGCGAAAATGACTTCATCGTTTGCCAAGTATGGTAACTCATGCTACGTCTTCATAAGGTCATTCCATGCCCTGATGAAGACATGGTGGAAGTTACCTTTGAACTCCGCAAAGCTCGGAAAATTGTTGTAGACAGTGGGTGATAACCACGCCTTACGATTGATCCCCATATTGATGTTCATCTCCATTAGAACCCAAAATATCTTGCTCTCTCTAATCCACTGTGCATCCCTAGTTTCCCACAGTGAAGCATACCTCGCTGCCTCTGGAAGGTCCTGCATGACAAACGGGAACTGGCTATCTTCGGGCAACATCCATTCAACCAAGACTATCGACAGCAGGAGGCATACGTAATGGAATGTTTTTCCCTGCTACTGTGCCTCGTGAAAGTTTGCAAGGAACTCACTGCATAGATAGTTTGCCCAGTTGAACTGGACCCCTTCTATGCATTGCGTTGCTAGTGCAACCACTAGCGCGGGCACCTCATCTGTGCGACACTTCTTCATCACCTTCCCTTCCAATATCTATGTCACAACCTTAACTGTAGGGTTGTTGATGTTGGAGATGGCATACCCTTGCTTCTTCTTCTCCAACTTAAACTTCTCTTTCATTGCCTTCGCGAGGGCCAACTCACTACCTTTTCCCTCTGAAATGCTTGCTGGGTCCTCCCCTGCATAAGGTAGCTATGTAATCCAGTGAATTAGATGGTCTATGATGGGGATGTGCTCCTCCATCCATAAGCACCCATAATGCACCAAGCAAAGAAGCTTCCTGATGACAAAAATGGTAACTGGGGCATGGTGGTAATGCGACACCCAGAGCAAGTTTAGGAACCCTTCTTTCTCAACACCTCCGAGCCATTTGCGTGGCTAGAATTAAATCATTCCAGCCGATGCATCTATCTTCTGGAGCATTAGCTTCATAGTCGATAAATGTGGGAACTTCGTGTGGTCTACGAGGTCCCAATATTCAAATTTTAGGATGGGAACCCATCCCAAGTGCGCTCCTCCAAACACAATATCGTCTGGGAGTAGCGAAGTTTGCAGAGAGCTATTGCTCTCATCTATATCCTTGGGCACCTTAGCTTTACCCTTTCGTGAAGGAACATATGCAGGTAACCGTGTGAGAGGGTCCGTGCCGTGGGTTTCGAATTCCATCTCTACATGCTCCTCCTCCACCATGATTTCTTCAAACTCTTCCTCCTCATCGGCCTCTAGATTAATGGCCTTCCCTTTTTCCTCCAATGTGAGCTTGGTCCTATGTGGATCTCTAGGTGATATGCCAACTAGTATCATGGCATGCTTAACCTTCTTAGGTTTTGGTGTGCGTGGTGATTTAGGGACCTCAACGATTATTCTGGCGCTCTCTAGGGCTTTTATTTCTACAATTTCATGTGCAGCTTCCTCGGTTGTCACTACTCCTGTGTCCATGGCTTCTTCGGGTGCTGACATAGTGCTATTCCATAGCTCCTTCAGTTTCTCTAGAAATTTGTCAAACAACGAATTCTCTTTTAGAATATCGAATATGTTTTGGCTCATGAATACCTGAGCATGCAACAACTCAGTTCTCAAATTGCCAAGTCTTTTTTGCTAGACAACCACTTATAATTTATAGCACATTTTTAGTTTGAATTCGACCGTTCCCCCCACATTTGGTCCATTAATGCTAGATTTCTAGAAAAGTTTCAAGAATATAGCCCATAAAGTTTGCCTTAAATGCCTGCCGCCTGCTCCATTTGGCCTCAAACCAAGCATCTCATTGCGAATAGTGACTTTAATGGTCACTTTCTGGCCTACCCATGCACCAGCACAGCTATCCTCTCACTATTGTGGATACTGTGACACTTTGCTACTGCGCGCAGTCCTTACATCGTGTAGTTCCCGGGTAGAGTATTTTACAATCCCATGCCTCCTTTTAGCTGCCTAGAGTGCTAAGACTATGCCTCTATCGGTTAGTCAGGTGGCTGGGCCACCTGTGTATGGCTTCAAATGACTGCCATTCACTTTTCCTGGGAAGGGTTCTCCATTTAACTTTATCGACTGCACCATGCCTCCATCATTAATCTCCTTAATAACATACGGCCCCAACTAGTGCATTCTGAACCTCCCAGGGAATTTATCAAGCTTACTATCATACAACAAAACCAGCTCATTTACCTTGAATGTGCGGAGCTTGATGTGAGATTCGTGCCATGCCTTTTCACACTGCTTTTGTACCTGCTGGTGAAATCCAGCAAAAAATTGATCTTGATTGAGCTCATCCAGCTACGCGAGCCTCTCTTCCAGGGCTTCATGATCCATCATACATGTGAGCGCTACTATGCACAAACTAGGCATAATGTATTCCATAGGAATTATGGCTTCTACTCCATAGACCAGCCTAAAAGGTGTTTGTCTCGTTAGTTTCTTGCATGTCGTTCGATAAACCCATAACATTGTTGGTATGTGTAGGTCCCAATCACTTCACTACACATTGCATACCTTAGTCAACACATTTTCAAGCACTTTGTTGAATGATTCTGTGCGTAGAATCTTCTTCGTGGTTTCTCTCTTGCATAATGTCTTCCCAACATTAAGAGCCATTTCCAAGTTCGCCCCCCAACACATGCTTATTTACTAGGTATTGTAGCGTGGAGAACATGCACTTCTACGGAGGTTGGGGCTCTTCTCCATAGGCCTGCATCCAATTGGCCAGATACACACGCGGATCATCCTACCCATCATACTGGTCTGCTAGTCGCATCTTAGGCTTCCCAAATTGTGTGTGCATCATTCTCCTACATTTGCGCCAATCATTAAAGCTTCCTTTGTGCGTACCCCATCATTTTTTCGGCGTACCGCACAGTACCTAGTCCAAGGCCTAGAAGTGTTGATTTTTTGATACCTCCCTTTCAAATGCATCCGAGAAGGTATCTACCTCATTTAAACCATCATAAGTAGGTAGATCTCTTACTTTTGTTGACACGCAGTGTAGCGACCTGGTCATCATATTGCAATTCAGCGTAGCTACCTCACGTAGCCAATTCTCCCATCATTCTATTTCTTTGTTAGAATCCGAAGTGAAATAGCTCTCACACTCCCGTGTAATCCACCCATCCGTGGTGGGATTCACCCAGTCTTGTTCTCGTATTGTTATCTTATAGATGCAGTCCAGATCATCGTCTCTCTCATAGTCACGGACAGGCTTCGTTTAGCACGATCCTTCAGCAGGGTCCAGGGGTATAATTACCCGCAGTGACTTCTTCTCAAAGATCATTTTTCACTTCTTTAGAATAATTACCTCGTTCATATCAGTAGCCCAGTCAATTACCAAGAGTGCAGGGTAGGGATTGTTGTCATCAACAATCTCTATAAATTCAAAGTCTGCCAGCGTGCTTTCTCCCTTAATATCCACAATTATTCCCTACAATCACCCCATGGGTATTATTTTCTACTAGTTTGCCATCCTTAGCTAAGTTGGAGACCATTGTAGTGCAAATCTCCCCATTCGCTCCCATGTCTGTTTTGGCAGACCATTCACATCCGATCCCAAATCTAGGATGACTTGATCCATTTCATATTATCCAATATGCATGGTAAGTCTCGTTTCACGTCCCGTTCTTGTCTTATGTCTTTCAATCTTGCGAACTATGCACGGTTCACCTGGCGAGGTCCTAGCGCATCTGTTGATGAGTTCCTATAGCCCTTTCATAGCCTTACTATCACGCAGTAACTTCATATATGCTTCTAGGAAAGTTGTGAGCATAGATGGGTCAATTTCCGTCTCATGCTTATCTTTTCTTCCTGAAGTGATGGCCTCTGTGAAGCTCTTCTTAGCTTCCATGAAGGTTTCCCGAGTGTACTCCAAATCAAACTCGTCCTCTCTCACTGGGGCTTTGCAAACCCATGTACTATCTTCCAACCGCTTTCCTTTGTCATCTCCCATCATGATTCCACTTCGAAGCACAATGTTTATGTTCAGATCTTCCTCGGGCGGCTCATACCTCATCATCTGCAATTTCTGAGTCGAGGGAGGCAATAGTGCTCCTTTGTCGTGTATCATAGCTATCAGCGTAGGACAATATTTTGTCTCATGATCAAACAACATCCAATACATGCATGACGGGTGCATTGGATTAGTGCAATCACGGGCATAGTGTCTTGGTCCTCCGCAATTGTAGCAAATCAACTATCCGTGACCTCTTTAAAGTCCTCCTCCACCTCAACCTCGTTTGCGCCCCTGAAATCTTTTCTGTGTCGTTCCTGCATTTTGGTCAAGGGGCCACGTTTCAACCTGAACCCTGTAGGTGGAAGTTCTATCCATCATCAAATCATAACTCCTACACATACACTCATCATGTCCCACCAACCTACAAAAGTTGCAAAACAATTGTTGCGAAGTTTGTGTATACTTTTGTAACAAGTGACAATTGTCCGTGGCATGTTTTCCGGCTATTTGATAGATCACGCACCACAAAGCAGGCACTGCGCTAGGTCCCACTTGAGCTTTCGACCTTAGAGGCATAGGTCCTCCTCCTACAAGGTAGTTTGTAAGGATCGGGAAGTGGTCTTTGTCATTAACTTGACTCTTGGATTTCACGCACCATACTTCTTTGTGCACTTCTGGTTGGACCGTTCTGTCCTATTTCAGAATTTGTATCTCAAGGCATAGATTCTTCCGTTGCGTGTGGATCTGTTGAACCCATAGGCTAGGATCTTGCATCGGGGTCTCATGTAGTCTTATGGCAATCTCCAAGGCCTCTTCCTGAGTCATTATCTTCTGCTGCGATAGCGCACTCCTTAAATGTGGTACTAGCGAAGCTGCAAACCACTCACGATGTTGTCCCTCTGTCATATTCAAATTGGCATGCAAATTGTAAATTTCAGCCTCTGGTCTTGCTCCCAAGGATTGTCCCCTAGTAGCATCGTGATCTCTTTGAATCCCACAATCAACTATGCTTCAGATTTAGGCCTACTAAATTCTCTATTTAATGTTGTTTGGATATTCGCAACTCTCGCATTCAGGTTCTCGTTGGAGTACTTAATATACTAGGTCAGCGCGCAATCTTGCAAGGTGATAACCAGTGTTGCTTTCTTTATATGGTTATCTGTAACACCATGTGCTTCCCATATAGCCCTTAAAACGAACCAGAATTGGTCTGGATCCTCATTTCCCAAACCTTTGAACATAAGCAACTTCACTATGTTTGCCATGCTGAATCATCGTAGTGGTGGAGTTTGTATGGGTGAAGATGGAGGTGATGGCGGTGAAGCTAGGGGTGGTGTGGGTGGAGGTGGGATTTGTAGAATTATTTTTCTTATCAGATGAATCACACTTCACGAAGAGACCTTCACAAGCTCTTCCTCATCCGCTCATGAAGGTGAAATCAAGGGCATATTTTCTGGACCCTTATTTCCTTCATTCTTGTAAACCTTTCCACTTCATGGAGCCCCGAACATCAACTTAACTACATAACCCACTTTTCGCACAATAGCATTTTCATCCAAGTATTTAAAGACTTTATGTAATTACCTCACGGTCCTTTGAGAAAGCATCGCTCTGCCTTGCTATAGCTAACTAAGGTGTCGACTGCGAACTCAATAACGAATCCTCCTATAATGTGATCAAGCCAGTGATCGATGACACATACGATCCTACCCTTGGATGCTTCGAATCTTCGCACCAGCTCTAGGGTCCACACAATAGGACCATCAAGCTTCCACCTTCCTTGGTTATCTGCTAGCTTCGCAATCCACTCATATATCTCAGTCGGGAAGGACGCAAAAATGATTTCGTGGATCTTTGTATACAAGTAGTTGTCTAGCCACTCTTATTTTGAACCATCACGGGTTTTTGTTTTCCTACACCGCGAACTCATGAATTCTTCTGTCCAACCAGCCTTCGATTTCTTTTTAGTTGGATTCCAATGGTACGACGTTGCACATCTCTCATGCAGATTCCGGTCCCGGAAACGGAACCATTTGTTGGCTTATGGGGGCATGACCCAGGTTTAAAGTTAGTTAGCCAAAAAAATCCCTACACTAGTGGCCCTTTTGACATCATCCCGTGGAGCATCGAATGAAGTCTCACCTGAAGCAGCATGGGGGGATGATAGAACCAAGTTTCCGCACCATTGAGATGGTTGTGATGTCAGTTTATTCGAACAATACCTGCCTTCGTGCAGGTCACTGTCGACCAGTAAAATGGGTCTTTTTAACCTCTATTTACCTTACATTAATTATCAATCCAGGTATGATTTGTTATCTCAAGAGTGTACTCAATCTGAGGCGGTCACTTGTCAAGAGTAATGCTAGTAGTATAGTGCTCTTACAAAAGTAAATAAATGATGGAAACAAACTCTAAATGTAATGGCAAGAAATTGAAATTCTTTGTAACTAAATCATTCATTTAAGAAACTGCAGCACTCATCAATCAAGGATGCAATAATGATAACTCTTTCGTTTGTAAACTGATGAAAATGAAAAGCAGTCAAAGAGAAGATCTCCAATCTGGGAACCAGACAACAATAGTCAATGTTCACTACAGTTGCATATTATTTTGTACACACCAAAGAAATTATTTGAAATGATAGTTCAATTAACAGAAAAGGGAACAACTAATCTATTGAAAAGATTGAACAGTAAAGCCTTAACTTACAGGAATGAATTAAGCAGCAATCATAATCTAAAGGAATTGAGCAGCAATGTTTAACTAGGAAATGATTTTGAACGGAAAACCAAGAATGGAACAACAAACTCAAGTAAGTCTAAGAAATATTGAACAGCGAACCAAATCAAATGTTAACACATAGTGAATCTATAATGATGGAATTAGTAATCTGAGTTTAGCATAATAAATATTAACCACGGTCATAAAGGAAGAACAATTGCAGTTATAATGGAACGGTAATCAAAATGAAAAGCAATCACAAATAGAGGTAAATCGTTGCTAAATAAACAACAATACTGATCTGTGAATGAACAACAATGTTATTCTGTAAATGAACAGTAATGCAAATCTGTAAAGGAACAACAATGTTACACAGTAATGTCAATCTGTAAAGGAACAACAATGTGATATGATTTTAGAATGAACAACATAACATTTCAGTTCCAGAAGATAACCTTACTATTCAAATATGAATTAAATATAATAGAGCTAGTAAATGAAATGACAAGGAACAACAGATTACTGAATGAAGTAAGTAAAAGAAATCAAACCACAAACGACTTGTAATCAGAAAATAATGGTACAGAAAGCAAGTGATCCACTAGGGTCGGGCCCTTAGCCTCTAGGGATGCACTGCTAGGTTACTCTAGAATCAAAGACAGAACAACAACACAGTTTATATATTAAACATGAAAACAGAGTTATAGTGATCGGTCTTTAAAGAGAGTCGATGATCAAAGTTCAGTTTGTACAGCAAATTCTATCAAACAACAATAATCTGCTGCTTGGGCTAGCAACGTTGTCACTTTTTGTAGCCGCTAGGTAGAAATACCAAAGATACATATATTCTTAAGGTAGCGATCCCTCAGGAACAAAGGATCCTTAGGGATTCACCATATTGTTATCCTTTAGTTATCTCTTTGTCCTCTTGCGCTGATATGGTGTTTCTTCTTCCTTTTCCTGACTTATGTGCTCCAATCTGGATTGCCTCGTTTGGATGCAATTCCCTGTGAAAGGGACAACAGTTGGTTTTGCCTTGTCTTTTCCTCTGAAATGGTGATCTTCCTTTTTCTTCATTTTCTGCAGAGAAAAAGGTAATAATTAGTTATTTTATGTTACTGACAAATCTCTTAAACTTTAACACAATCCTTCATCATATCCCATCTCATAATGTAAAGAAGTTGTGAATTAAAGGAAAATATAATGAAATAAGTGGAAATTACATACCTTTTCTAATGCTCAACACATCCCCCTGCTTACCCTTTTTCATGCCCTCATGAAAACATTGAAATTGACATGCAAGGCTGTTAGGGAATAGGATGGAGAAGGATTCTCAGTCGGTGGCTAAAACCGTTATTCCTAGCTCAGATTTCAAAAATATGCCTTGTCTGACTGTCAGGCAATTCATATAAGGCTTTATACCCTGGTTTAGGATACCAAATGATTGGACTTCGGAACCTATAGCCTAGCCAAGACGGGCCTTCTCTCAAGATAAGGTCACCATGGATAACCAAGCAGTCAGCAGGTAGCTTAAAATTCTCATAATTGAATGGTTCTCTGTTTTGGATATTCTGATTAGAAGTCTGGTATTGGAATTTGGCTGCTGCTATGGCAAGGTCTTTGATTGTTAGGAAATATTCTACCCCTTGCCGGATGACTGTCGTTTGAATAGGTCCCAATGTCTGGATCACACCCGGAGTTCTCATTAGGCTCCTATGTTGATTCCATAATTGTAATGGGTCTCTAGGTTCACCTCTTACCCATAGATCTAATCCATTCTCCTGTCTCTGGAAGACATTGTAGGCTTTAAACCACTTTATCTGATTAACACCAAAAGAAATAAATGCCTGAAGTTGGACATCACCCACAAAAGGGCTAGGGTTCTGTTCTATTTCTCCATCTAACACAAGATTGTGCAAATAAAATTCACATAGCAATCACTAAACATTCTCCCCGTAATGCTTACAGCAGTTTATGAAATCCTCAATGGTTTTTATCTCTATAGGCACTCCTGCATTGACAGCCTTAGTTTTCAATTGTAAATATCTTTCCATTAAAAATAAAGCATAGTTTCTGGCAGGTTCCCTACACACTAGAACATCAGTATATAGAGAACATAAGGTATCAATTTGATTTATAACTATGTCTAGTCTATGGTTTACCTTTTTTACTCTTTCCTCTACCCTTCGCCATCCATCGAAGGCCTGGCTTTCCGATGCATTGATGTTCTTTAGCTGTTGTTGTAAATTCTAATATTTTTCTTGCGCAGCAGTTTCCTCTGTGAGTTTCTCTAACATTTGTTGGTCTTGTGCCAAGTATTTTTGCAGAGTTACTATCCTCGAGTCATTATCCATCATGACAATTTTGGGCTGGAGATCTACTTGGATCTCCTTATTACGACATCTAGTCTTTATGGTCTGAGTTTCCTTCTCACGGACTTTCCAGTTGGTCGTAATACTAGAGGAAAATGCCTCTGTCTGGACTTCCTTATCATAGGCCGGTGTGTTGTCCGTTTGTGCTTCTGCATTTGCAATAGCCAAATGTTGTTCCTTGCGATTCTGAATAATAGGTTTGACTTGAGTCATCTTGATATTTTTCTTATGGGGTTTTGCCTGGGTGGTTACATGCTTTGCCCCAGAGGTTCCTTTTGAGTTCTTCCCCATTTTTAAGATTCTTATTTCTTGTCGAAGTTGCTTAGTTACGTTAAGCAATCTCTGCTGTTCATTTTGCAATTTTTTAATTTCATCTATTTCCTTAGAAGGAACAGTTGTTTCTTTTCTTAGGCCTGGGCTTTATACTCTAGGCATTGTACCTTCACCTTGGCCAATTTCCATGTTTCCTTCTTGGAACGCTTCTTCAGTGTTCTCTTGATCAGGTTTTTCGGGGGTAGAAACCTTAGTTTGTTCTGCTGTCTCCTGGGCAGCTTCTTCTTCTACCTCTTCTTCATCATGCAATTCTTCAGGTGTATTCTGACTAGGAACAGATTGTTCTTCTTCCTCATCCTCATTACTCTTCTCCCAGACACACTCTTATCATGAGCAGAGTGATCCCCTTCTTCTTCCCCCTCATCACACATTTCCTCGGATGCACTTTTATCATGAACAGAGTGTTCTTGCGGGCCTCTTCACTATGGGCGTTGAGTGCGTTGTGAGGTTGGACATATTCACCCATATTGGAAAAAAATTGGGCAATTCATCTTCCTCCAGAGGGTTTTTCAGTGGACTTTCGCTGCGTTGCT